>JAVXUP010000963.1:0-308860 GCA_033070095.1 Escallonia herrerae | reverse complement strand
TATATTTGCCAAGAAGTTTCGATTCTTATTCGGTTTGCTTTGGTTGCAAAGGATATCCAATCTGTGTTTGGGGTTAGAGGCAAATTCTACTCTGGAATGTTGCTTGTTGCAGAGGTCTGATCCTTGGTTTTTTTGGTTCTAAATGTGAAGAGGTATCAGTTTGGGGGGATGGATTGTATCAGTTCACACGAAGAGGCAAATAATGTAGTTGAAGTTGTCCTGTTTTCTTTTTTTTCCATTTGCAAAAGCATGTATGCATCAATATCATCTAAAATGTGCACACAAGTCGCTTTAAGGAAAACAGGAAATCTGAGCCCTATTTTCTCTTTGGGTATCTATGCTTTCTGTTTGTCTTGTCCATTAGGAAATAAGAACTTTACGATATGCGGAGGATGGATTAAGGAAAAACAGTGCCTCTCTTGTTTTCCATTGTTTGTAACTTGTGCCCACATCAAACTAGTCACAAACTAGTATCTCATTCCTTCACATGTGCAGGGGGCATGGATCATGTCAGGGTTCATCCTAGGTTCCTACATTCAAATGCAACCAGTCATAAATGGGTTCTTGGCGGTAAATTGCTCAAACTATCTTCAGACCTTAACTTTCTGAGTTTTAATTTGTTCAGGAGTACACTTACTGCTTGTACCCTACTAGATACGTGTCTAAAATTTCTCTGCTGCAGCTTTTGCGGAGCTTTTGGACAATTCATTGGATGAGGTACATTCTGTCATTATGTTTCGCAATAATGCGTTAAAAACATGTTATCTATTTGCATTACTAGGTTCTCCTTTTCTTTAATTTTTTTTTTTTGGTTGTTATCAGGTATGCAATGGTGCTACTTTTGTGAACATTGATATGATCAAAAACAAGAAAGATGGAAACAAAATGTTACTGATCGAAGGTATCCTGGTCTTTTTGTTTTGATTTACTTTCTTACTGGGAATCATACATTAAGTGATTGTCGGTTCCTCAGGAGACTATCTCCCCTGCTTTTTGGGTTTAAACTAAGATATAGCCTAACTTTTTGTTTGGAGACAAGAAAAATGATTGCTGCTTGGCAAATTATGATTTGCTTAGCCCAGGTGCAATAGGAGGCTTACTGCTTCTTTGAGGTGTAAAACGTTGAAGCATGTTAGGATTTGTGTGAAGGAGATGTAAACTCTACAAAATGATTTTTTGCTCTTTTTTCTCTTCATGCCCATTTTTGCTAGAGGAACTAAATATTTTGGTATTCTTATATTTCTAGTTTTTTAATTACCTCTTATATGTGGTATGCAATAGGTATTTTTGTTTTTGTTTTATGTTTGCTAGAAATGGTTTCGGTATATTTTGAACAATTAAGATGTATGATTTGCCTTTCGTTTACCCTTTTCACCTTGAAGTGTTTTATATTGCTTAGTATCACCTATCTGTTTGTAATTCTGTTCAGTAACTTTATTCTTTATTCAATTTCTGCTTTAGATAATGGCGGTGGAATGGATCCGGACAAAATGCGACAATGCATGTCTCTTGGGTATTCCTTAAAAAGCAAAGTTGCAGACACTATTGGACAATGTAAAAGCAAAATCTATAAATTTGATTATAGCACTCAGCTGTGCTTTTCATTTGAAGTAAATACTTGTCTTTTAAGTACAACGTAGTCTTCACTACTGTGCTGTTTTTACCAGATGGAAATGGTTTTAAGACAAGTACAATGAGGCTTGGAGCTGACGTCATTGTTTTTTCACGATGTTCTGGTAGAGATGGAAACAGGTTGGCTGTTTCTTTGCTTCTAAGTTTTCTACTTGTGCTTTTTGCATCTCTTATGCTTCGTAACTATGATGGTTCATTCTTCTTTGCTTTTGGATAAAACATAAATTTCTAAGTTTTGCATTTAACTTCATCGACGATTCACTTTCGAGAAGACACCTTGATCTTCGATGGCATATAGATGCTCTTAATACAGTCAACAACCCTTTAACTGTAAGTATTTGATATTAATGTCGACATCATTATCACTAAGATATGTTTAACCGACCCGAGTGGAACATTTTGAGGTATGCGACTATATGCTACTATCTGGAACCCAGCCTCTTTAATTTATTTGAAAAGAAGGTTTTAGAGGAGAAAACTTGGGTTTGATTTACGCATATCTAAAATTTCCACATGTTATTGGTGCAGAATGACTGCCCATTGCTAGTCTATTTAGCCTCCCTTGACTTTGCAGAGTTGGACATTCCTAGAATTTTCAGCGGGTACTTGACTTTAACAAAGGTTATGGCTATGGATGATTCGGGATCTGCCATCTGCTAATACACCCAAATTCTCATTAAACCGCCTAGCACTAGAACAAAGAAGTGGTTGCAATTGTTGTTCCTTCTCCCCACACTCTACTGAGTAGCTGTTGTGGTATTCCTCTCATTTTCCTCGGAGGTGGGGCAGAATTCAAGTCCCTCATTTCCACTAGGCTGTTAGCCTTGCCAGGGTCCAGCAAACTGCCCTGCTATGTGTCCAACGAGTAGTCTGTAACCCAAGTGGGCTTGAGTCTTGCATAGTCGGGCTTAACTACTATCGGATGAAGAATATTTAAAAAACTAGTAAAGACTACCTAAATACAAGTCAAATTGAAGCTTGGGTGGGTTGAGCAACTTTCTACCATGTATGGCAATTAATAATATACCCAGAGCCCTTCCACCACTTTGGAAAGGACAAGTGAAATGAACACCAGCTGTTGTTAAAGAACCTGCTTCTTCTAAATTCAGACAATTTTGTCATGTGAGTAACTTTTGATGGAACGCTTGCTAGGATAACACTAATCGCCACCGAAATGAGGATTATGCAGGTTAATTCTACTCTTTGCTTCTGCTGGTAATTTACACTAGAACTCGCCTTTTAATTTAGTTCATTGAATTTTGTGAACTGTTAACCTTATTACATTAGAACCATTAAGAGCATAACCTTCAAAAGTCTTTGCTGCTTATATATGCAGTGAACACACGGGGAACGCATCAATGACTTCTCTGGGCTTTTCAGCCTGAAAATTTTCCCTTAAGACTTGAGCTCTTTAATAACTTCCTTAGTGGCCGATTCAACTTTGCCTAAGATTTTTAATACTTTGCTTTAGCTGTTTCTTTTTATGATGGCACCAGTTTAATGAAGATGCACCTCACACAAACAATAAAAGGAAAATAAATTCGGTTAGGTGACATGCATATGTGTTGCTGGTCAGATTTTGTGGTTTTGCATACACTTTAGGGTTATAATGGCACTTATTATTGCTAATTTAACATTTTCCTGTTTTCCTTTAGGCCGACACAAAGTATTGGGTTGTTGTCCTACACGTTTTTGAGGAGCACAGGGAAGGAAGATATTGTGGTTCCCATGGTAATGATGTTGGCCCTAATATTTCTGTCATGCTCGGTTTAGTCATGTCATCCAATTGTATAATCTACCCGATTTCTCGAATTACCTATTCCTGACGGCCAAGGTGGTCCCAAAGAAGTGGACTTGATTACTTTTAGAGATTTTTCAGAGGGAAAATTTGAGATAATCCAGTGCTTTGGTATTAAGATTGCAATTTGATAACCTTGATTTAGTAGGAGGTTTTATCCTTAGTGGGGTTAAGTCCATCTTTACTTGAAGAGATTTAAGATCGCTTGTCTCTGGTCAATTTTGTAATTATAGCGTTTCCTTGCATAAAGTATAAATAGATGTTATTGGTTGACTGGAGGTGAAAAGGAAGTTAAAGAAGTAGGTTGCTAATCGTTATTTTGCCCAAAGCTGTTACCAGTTGAGTATCCTAGATTGTGACCATGAAAGACAACATTTTAAAAGATTGACCGTCTATGGTACCTTTTCCTCCTTTCCTAGAGTCTGATGCAAATAGTATGCTTGTGTACATGGGCCGGTGAAAATGTATTATCCGATAGTAGGTAATCATGGTATTTCTAGGAGGAGCATTGTCTACCCATTATATCACACCATAATGGGTTTAAGGTAAACCGTCCACCGCCGCCACCTCATTCTTTAGGGGTTGTCTTTGGAATATTAAGTTGCAAAAGGAGCTCTTGAGGTGCTTAATGCTTTGTTAGACTCCTTAGTTTTTAGCAATGTTGTTTAAATTTATATTTTACAGTTGCTACAGGTCTTTTGTAGGCTATAAGCCAGTGCCATTAAGTTGTGGCAAAGAGGCATACGGCTAATTAGACTTCTAGACAGACAGGTGATATAGGTTCTCCTTAGTCGCGTATTCCTCAAGTGTATTCTACATGTCTACTGCTTAAGTTATTGTATTCTTGGTGAATAGAATTTTCTACTCTACCTATATGATCGTGACCAGTGTTTAATCTTTTGAGAGGCAGCTTTTCTTCTTCTTAGAACATTTGTTTAGCGTGCAGGGAGCTTTTTGGTTGTCTATTTTGTCATTTATTGCCTTGTTGTGCTGATAGACCTCGGTACAACTTTTTGGGTAGTTCTGCAGAAGAAAAAAATGTTTTTGTTAAACCTTTTATCTGGTGTATGCATTGCAACTACCATCTTGTAACTTTGGGATGAGCTATAATGGTACCTAGATTTGTAGCTGTAAAGCACCATTAACTTTGACTTTAAGTTAACATTACGATGGCCGAGACTATAGCCTGTTCAGTTTAGTTGATTTTGTTGAAGGCTGTACATGCATCTTTGAAAGCATGCCAATTGCTACTCATGCTCGTATTCTGATTATGGTACTGTTTATTAAAAAATATAGCTTGACTACGAAAGGAGTGCTGAAGATTGGAAGAAGATAACACGATCATCTGCAGGTGACTGGAATAGAAATGTGGAAACAATAGTGCAGTGGTCTCCCTTTTCAAGTGAGGCGGATCTTCTGCGACAGGTAATTTTTTTCTTACAAATTCTCGAAGTCCTGGTGTTAGGAAGATTTTCCCGTTTGATGCGGTGGGATTGAAGAACTTCTCCTATAAGCCACCTTGAGAGTATATGCAGATCTGTAATGCTAGACATTCCAAAATATTTTAGTTAGATCAGCCAGCCGATATAATATGGCTCACTGTGGTCAAAGAGTATAAACTTGGAGGGCATACAGATTTGGAGCACTTCGACGACTGTGTTCCACATTGTCATTTTGCAACTTTTGGTTTGAAAATTGGGGACATACAAGTTCTTCTACTTCCAAAATAACCCTTTTTAACTTTAAATCTCGATATGCAATTACTTCCTTTTGGTAGAGATAGGATTGCATCCGACAACTACCACTCTCCTGAATCTACATAGGTCATGTAGAAGCAGAAAAGGAATCCTTCAGTCATGTCAAGTATCAATTTTATGCCTTATATCGTAGAAACTCTTCCACGATTCACCTGGGAGTTACTGTTGGTTCTTTTTCTATATCTTTCAGTTGTTGTAAACCAGAAAGCCTGTCAAGCTCTCTATGTCAAACTGGAACTAGTACATAGGAACTTTATCTATTGGTCAAACTGGAACTATTTTATGAGAAACTTTATCTCAGGTTCATGCCTGCTACCTTAAGCTTGTAATAGGATTTCCTTATGGTGCTTTGAATGGGGTATGAGCAGGTGGCTTAACGTCAAAATGCTTTACTTCCTGCGTTGGGTTCACCGTACATGATCTTATCTGTGGTGTATACCTGTGGCCTGGATTGTCATAATCTGATTTTTTTTTCCCTCTTCCACTTTAGTTCTCATTAGCCCTTCTCTGGTTCATTTACAAATGCTGGGTAGTGATTATTGACTTGCTGTTCTAAATTTCTCTTTTCAGTTTAATCGGATGAAAGATCATGGCACGCTTGTAGTCATATACAATCTTTGGGAGGATGATCAAGGACTGTTGGAACTTGATTTTGACACAGATCAACATGTATGCTTCTGTAGTCTTACCAAATCATGTCTTATTTTTCCTTTTCCTTAGAATCATTTATATGATGCAGTATATATTCTTCCTATGAACCGGAATGCTATCTGCTACATATCTGCAGGACATCCAAATTAGAGGTGTCAACCGAGATGATAAGAATATACAAATGGCACAACAATACCCCAACTCTCGGCACTACTTGACATATCGGCATTCATTAAGGGTAATTGGTGCAAGTTTACAATATTACATGGCAGTTGACAATGTGTTCAGCTAGATTGACAACTTATGTCTGGTTTGTTCAAGAAGCACCACATTTCCACATGCTACTTTTCCGTTCTTGCTTGTAGATTCCTGTTTTCCGGTTCAAGTTAATGAGCTTGTTAATCATGAAACAGAATTTTCATCCACATTTTAATAGCAGAGCCTTTAGATTAACTTGTAACTTAACATGGTATCCAGGCTCTAGTTTCACAATTTGCTCACTTTCATGTAATTGTACTTTGCGCTTTTCGTGTTTCTGCGCTTGGTTGTGGTACACCTTGATTTACATCTCGTTGATGCGTCTTCCCTTGTCAATTTGGACCTTGCACGTGAGGGAAGTGTTAAGCTTGATATGCACTGTTGGCCCCATTCCCTAATAGCTCTAGTTCAATCTGCCTGTAGATCTTGGAATATTCAGTTTTTTTTCCCTGATTTGAAGATGCAATCGAATAAGCCTGATGACACGATTAAATATACATATAGGTCGCTTGGTAGCCAAGGGCTTTACGGATATTCACTCAGATTTTCTTTAAATTTTTGTGCCGCTGTGGGATACAGACAAGGAGAGAATACGCCCTGAGAATACATCTATGGAAGAGCTACAACTCACATCTATTTTACAATCTGCTTTTTGGTATCACCTAAAAATGCACTGCTGGAAAGTATTAAAGCAATAAATCTGCTTTCTACTCTGAATCATAGAGTGCTTCATATTACGATAGACACTTTCGCATACATATGGAGCATTTATAAACCCATATGCAAGAGTACGTAATACATCAATAAGCATATTGATCATGTTAAACACATCTATCTACATATAAAAGAATGTCATAGGACGGTATGATGTGCGCCTGCACTCGTCTAATTATGTGAAGACGACGCTTGATTACCCATTTGTACCTGCAAGTATGATAGGGTATAGCCTTAAAACTATGAAGCATGAACTTGGGGTCCTTTTCTGTTGGGTTTTTATCATCATTATTTGTTTTTCCCACATGCTGATTCTAGTTTACTAAATTTTGTCTTGCCAACAATTGTTTACAGAGTTACGCATCAATTTTATATCTCAGAATTCCTCCTGGCTTCCGAGTCATTCTTCGTGGGAAAGATGTTGAGCACCACAACATAGTAAATGACATGATGATGACACAGCAGGTTACCTACCGCCCAAATAGTGCTGCGGAGGGGATGTCAAAGGACGTAAATGTAATGCTTTGGTTGAATTACCTTTGTCTCTGCTAATTTCTGGTCAGTTTCACTTCAATTTTCCCTCGTAATTGTCAGATGGTTGCTGTTGTAACCATGGGGTTCGTGAAGGATGCAAAATCTCATATTGATGTCCAAGGGTTCAATGTTTATCATAAGAATCGGCTTATTAAGGTTAGCCTCAATTGTGATACATTGCATTTTTTTTGTTTGTTTAGCACTAGTATATCCTGGTACTAAGTTTATGAGTGTGACACGCCAGTTCTCTATCACGGGTAAATATGCTTGGGAACATATAACCAAGCCGTGGTGCGTTTTTCACTTTTTACCATTAAAACCATCTGCTAAAACTTATGTTTAAAATTTAGTAACGGATTTGCTTTTAGCTCATAGTGGTAGCTCTTTCCATAGCCATCTTACGATTGCCTTTATAATAATTGTGTTTTACAGTTTCCTTTTGAAACTAAAATTTGCCTCTGTGTTATGTAGAGATTTGGCTCTGTTATCCTTGTGAAAGTTTAAATGCTCCTGCTTATTATCTTATGAAGAGATTTCCTTTCTTACTACCTCACCAAATAAGATACTACTCTCTCTTTAGTTTGACCCTGTGGTTCTCCTATTGTTCAATTCAACCTGAGACTGATCTTTGCCTAAGCTAGTTAACCACCTTCAGTTCCCCAAACTGACTTAGTCGTGGCAACCTTCCGGCCGCCCAACGACCTACAATGCTAGTCACTACTCCCACTAGATGGAGCCTGGGATCATGGTGAGAAGGCTGGTGGGGGTGGTTCCATGTTCCGTCTATACCGACAAGGCATTCCTCTCTTCAGAAGGAAGGAAGATGGGGCTCGACCCCTTTTTTCAATCGTTTGTCTCTATAGCCATATATGAACTGAAGTGAATTCTAATGTCTAGCTGCACTCCTGAGAGAACTATAAAATTTATACAACGTTTTATCGACTGTTCTTAATGTTTGTTGGAGTTGGGGAAATTAAATACGGTCAGCCGAGGTGGTTTACCAATATAACAAGCGGCCTTGATGATCAACTGTCTTATGTGAATTATACTTTCTCGTTTCTATCGTTGACAATATTGGAGACAGGCCTATATGTTTGAGCATGACCTCAACGTCTCCTGCAACTACCTTGGAAATAGTTCTTAACCAAAATTTTCTTGTGTTGTCAGCCATTTTGGCGACTCTGGAATCCTGCAGGAAGTGGCGGTCGTGGGGTTATAGGTGTTGTTTTCTGTTTCCTTCTTGAAGAGTTTGGGACATTTTAGTAAGCTGATTGTGATTTTCTCTTGAGCTTGTGTTTAGTATTTATTATTTTTCCCCTTCAGGTGTGTTGGAAGCCAATTTTGTTGAACCAGCACATGACAAGCAAGGGTTTGAGCGTACTATAGTTCTTTCAAGACTTGAGGCAAGATTAATTCAGATGCAGAAGACATACTGGTATGCATATTGCTCTTCTTTCTATGCTCGATCTTTCCATAGGTTAATGCTTTAAAATATCTGAAACTACGTTTTGTTTAGGGGCATGCACTGTCATAAAATTGGGTATGCTGTAGCACGCGGCAAGAAAGATCTTGATGAGGGAGGTATTGATTTTCACCCTATCTTGGTCTTTGATTTACTCTTTCCTGAGCTCCATCCTCAAGCATGTGGGAGTGCATTCTGCCTACTGATTGTATGGAATTGTGGAAATAGGAGGTTATTTGTGACCTTTTGTTTGATACATCTAATTTTGCAGACACTTCTCCTGATTACCTTCCTCACACCCCTTCTCGACCTAAAAAGAAGAGCGCCATTTCGGGTGGTAAGGTTCCAACAGGTGCAGATAAGTATTTGTCTCATAAAAATCAGAAGTTAGGAAGAGAATCAGATGGACATCCCAACTCAGTGGACGGGACTCATGGGAATGGACATATCTACAGTAAGGGTGAGCGCAGAAAGAAAGCCTCTTCAAATTCTGAGAAAGGATTAAGTTATTCAGAGCCATCATCACCTTCTGCAGAGAATCTCTGTGGCAATGACTTGCCAACTCGCAGACCTGAGAGACAAGCAAATGGACATTCTCGTAAGGTATTATCTGCCAAGAATTCTTATAGGAAAGATACCTCTCATGCAAATGAGTTGGAAATTAAGGAAGCTGTCGAAGATAGCTCCTCAGGCGGAACAGCTGCTCGAATCACCACAACTTTCCAATCCAAGGTCATATTTCTGTCTTTCGTCTAACATTGTACTGGTTTAGGACAAAAGGAGTTCTTTTAATGCCCTGAGATGTAGCCTTCTTGCATATGGTGCTTCTCAGTCCTATGAAATTTTATAAGAACCGAGCTAAAGGTTGAAGGATTTGCAAAACAAGGAGTTACCACCATGGACAAATGCGTTTTGATTGTTTAAATCACATAATGGAGAGCACAACCTAATTAGACTAGGAAAAGGATTCACTTGAAAGGGTAAATTTTCCTTCTTCATTAGCATTTTAGTCTTCACAACCATAAATTTAGTTGCCCACTAGGAATGGTTTTTTGAGGATATCAAGATTGATGCTCTATAATAATTTTGCTAGTAGAAGTATTCTTGTTTTTTTTAAGAAGATGAATCGACACGTGGCTGTATGTATATAAACGTACTTGGGGATGTCTCCTCGCACATGCATATGCACAAGGCTTATCCAGTCATAATTGTGCAAATCTTTAATGTAGCGTGTTGTCTTCTCGTAAATATACGAGTGCAGGTGCACATCCCGTCAGTCTATTACATGATTTTATGTGTAGATGTGTTTTACTTTCATGTGTTCGATATGCTTATGGATCTATTATGTATTTTTATGGAAGGATTTATAGGTGCTCATTATGTGTGTGTAAATATCTGTCGTAATATGACGTACTCCATGATATGTAGTAGAAAGCAGATTTATTGCTGTTATACTTCCAAGCAGTACATTTTTCGGTGCAACGAAAAAGCAGATTGTAAGATAGATGTTAGTTATAGCTCTCTTCTAGATGTATTCTAGTGGTGGATTCTGTCAGTATTAAGTGGACAGAAACACATTCAGCATTTTGAACAGCAGTGTTATTTCTGTGGCATTGTTATTGATGTCAAATTTGATAAATTGGCAGGGAAATGGTGTCGTTGAAAATCAGTCCCCCCTTTAGATGGTGGTTCTCATGCTTTGGACTGGTTGAGAAAAGAGAATTGCGAGTTAAAGGAAAGGTGGTCACTCCCTCCTTCAAACTTGACTTTTGGATGCTTGGTGCTTTTTAATGACGTGTTAAATAGACTATTTATTCTGATTACAGATTAAAGAGAAAAGAGGAGGATATTTTAGGTGATTTGTTGCATGATCTGCAGAGTGAAAGAGAGAGATGCAAATCACTTGAAGCACAGGTAAGTGTCGCCAGACGCTTGCTTTTAATACAAGAAATGGTTGTGTAATATTCAGAAAGAAGTCCACGATACAAATCTATATTCAGAGTATAACCTGTCACCACTTGCCATGAACAGAATTAGTAATTCTTACGGCCTTATGCGTGGAACAAGTATAGCGAATATTGGCAGCTTTTAGCAACAAGTTCTGTTTGTCAATCCTCAATTATGATATGCTGAATTCCTGCATAATTCATCCTCCCCCTCCCCTGCTCACCACCCCTGCAAGCCCCTCCCTGACCTAAAGAAACATAATTGTTTGGGTAAATAGTGAATTAGAAGTAAAATAATCCAGCATCTTAGTATGCAATCCCAAGTCGGAACATGCAGTAGCTAGATACAGGTCAGAGTTTGCTGAAATCGGTATAGTGATCTCTTATGGTACTCTTAAGAGGAAATTTATGTTAATCTAGTAGCAGCTTGTTATGTATTTGTTCTAACTCTTTGTATGCTTTTTGTGCAGCTCCAAGTTGCAGCAGAAAAGATCGAGGGACTAAACAAGGAACAAGAAACTTTAATTGATATATTCTCAGAGGAGAGGGCACGTCGAGACGTTGAGGAGGAGAATCTAAGAAAGAAGTTGAAGGCTGAAAAAGAGCTTCGGGATGTAGAGGAGGAGAATTTGAGGAAAAAGTTGAAGGTAATTCTCATCAAGTCTTTCTTAACTGTCTTTCATACTCGCAGTTGTGACTTTGTAGAATCCGACTTGGCTTAAACATATTTTTCTGTCTCCGTAGGATGCCACGAACACCATCCAAGGCTTGGTCGAGAAGGTGAGGCTGTTGGAGAAGATGAAGTCTCCTGCCTGCAAACCGGATCGTTAAAAGTAGCATAGAGAGTAAATATAGGAGTGCAGCTTGCTGTAGATTGTAAATGGTCGTAAGCTATGTGGTTAGGGTATAGTTGTCATGAGCAGTAATATATGAGCTGTTAGAGCATCGTTCTTTCCTATGCTTTATTGTCAGCTGGTACCATCGATTTCCACAACTGATTCCTCGGTGTAAATTTGTATAGAAGAGGTAGTAGAAGTATGACGCTCTAATATCTTTGCTGGTTCTGGCGTTGGCCAAATTTTGTATGAGAATGATGCACTTCTGCGGTATATATGTGTTTAAGTACGGTTAAAGAGTCCGATGTCATTTGTTGGTCTGTAATTCTACATGATACCTTGTTATAGTCGGACAAAAAATTGTAAATAGGTCCGAGTGATATCAGATGCTGTACAAGAGAAGATCCTTATCCGTGATATTATGTTCAATGAGCACATGGTTGAAGCCATAATCTCACATTCTAGTGACACACAGAAACTGATTCAGATTGAGAGACTATTAGTAAAAATTAAGTTTAAAAGGAGAGATCATTGGTCATCTTTATGATTCAACTTTAGCACGATTTGCCCTCACAGTTGACTATGGAGCCCCATTGCAATGGGCTGATGGTTAACTGTGCATTTTGGTGGTTAAATTCACTCTGAAGTGCAGTATTTATGTGAGACGAACGGTCTCCGTGACCCAAACCGTAGGCGGAGCGGAGGGTGGTCCATAACTATAACTAAAAGAGGAGAATCCCAAAAGCCGTTCTTCTAGAATCCGAACAAGTGGGCCCTGCACAAAGAAGAGTCCCTGTAACAACTTCTGTTGCGCTATTGAACGGCTCATAGCTGCTTATGAACGTGATTTGGAAGATGTTGTCTATTCCTTCTATGCCGCCCTAGGCTTAAAACCAAATATATATTTTTTTCTTTTTTTGGTTTATGATAAGATTTGCATTGCAAATAAAATTATCGATTAATTTTTTTCCTCTCTCTCTCTCTCTCTCTCTCTATGTTTTCATGTTTCGATGAAGCATTCTCATAAAATTATTATAACAATATCTTCGCCGAGACACTAGTAGATGTTATCTGAACTACCCTTTATTCTGTTAATAAATTGGGTCAGTGGACCCATTATCCGCCCACTAACAGATAATGTGTATTTGTTAGTTTGGATAAATACAGTTATTTAGAGAATATTTATCTCTTAAGTGTTTGAGATAAATACAATCTTTATCTCCTAAGAGCTGGAGGTAAAGTCAGTCTCTAATTGTATCTCTATATAAAGGTTAGAGATAGCCCAATAAATCAAGTAAGTCAATAGTAATAACCCTCTCTCTAGAGCAATCACCAAGCTCTAGGATTTGGTTCGTGGACCAAGAACTCGACTCTAGTAGCCATTTTCGTACCTGCGAAAAAGATCAAGCGTGTTGGAGGCTCGTAACAACAAGGATCCTACGTCGGAATTTTCAGAGACTTCGTACGGTATGTTTTCGAACCCATTACGTGTTACGTGGTAGCACAATAATTGTTGTAATCGTTTCAACATTGGTATCAGAGCATGATTACTTGTTGATTCGCCTTTAACATGCTAGATTAATTTATGTGCATGTTGCGATTTTTTCCGGATACATGAACGAGACCCATTACAAAAATTCAAAATTTATTGAGCATGTTTTCTGAAAAATAATTATATAGTTTTGTTCTCCTATGGTTGAGGATGAACTCCAAAAAATTTCGTGATTTTTGGATGCATGATTTGTGAGAAATCACGATTTTATTTTTCAAGAAAACTGTGATTTTTTTCGAGTTTTGGGACTCAAATTCGGAACATGATATTCTGTTTTTATCATGATCGGTTGGTACATAATTAATCTATGTCGTATAATCTTTCCAACGATATATCATACGCATTATTTGGCTTAAAAACGAGAGAGATATGACCTTCGAAAGTTGGCATCGCGGCTGCTGAAAATTAGGATTTTTTCAACGAAGAAGATGAACAGTGATCCACGCGCTTCACGAGCTAAAGCCAAGCCAAAGCCGCGCCCACGCGCCAAGGACGCGCGCCACGCGCGAAGGCAGTTGCGCACGACACACGCGCGCCAAGCCGCACCGCCACGCGCTCCCACGCGCCAGCCGTGGCTGATGCCACGCGCAACACGCGCCGCATCGGCCCAGGCCAAGTTGATTCCACGCCCGCCGACGCGTGCGCGTGTAACTCACGCGCCTGTTGAAAAAAAAAATTCCAAACGCAGACCCACGTGCAAGGTGATGCGTGGAGGCGCGTGAGGTATTTTCTGGCGGTGTTTTGACCCACCACCGGCTCGTGGAGCTCCTTTTTAGCTTCTGAATTTTTTCTATGGTATTAATTTTACCTTAATACCCTCTGTGTGTGTTCTATTTAATTTTTAAATAATTTTTTCTAGAAAAATTAGCTTTAAAAATTTGTTTTGATACACTCATAAATTTTCTTTAATTGCAGAGGGTATATTAGGGATAAATTTATTGTTTGTCAATTTTAAGAATTTATCTCTCGATTTTTTGTCATTTGTGAGTATTTTTGTGGTACTTTTGTGATTCCCAAAAATACGAATAATGCGCAAATATTAATTTTTGCACTTTGTGAGTAGTAATAAATATTCTTGGAGAGTTATATGACATAGATAAATTATGTCTAATTTGTTACATTCTTGCCTTGATTTGTGTTATGGTTTAAATATACTTTTGAGGTATATATGTTGGGCTTTTTGGTATGCCCACACTTATTAAACCAGTTTTTATTTTCAAGGCTTTAATGCCCGTTTTCCTTGGAAGGAGAATGTGGCCTATTCATCCATTTATTACCCTTTAACTTGTTATTTGAGCATGCTAGTTTTAGGTTAAATGGATGGATATTAGATTGGCATTCTAAAGAAACTTATGTTTAATGTGTTTACTCTTGTTTTAAGAAAATTCTTTTGAGAATAATGTGCTGTGCGGCATCTCCATTTGTTTTATTGGAGTAGTTTGTAGTAGGATTCTCAAAGATGTTGTATTCTACTATTTTCCTGTATATTTCCAGAAAGCCTTGTACGAGGATGTAATTTCGCACGCACATTATTCAAGACAGAATTTTCTTAGCATAAGTTATTAGAATGCCAATGAGGCTCAATGGAGTCCTTGCACACTTTATTGCATGGTGTAATTTTATATTATTCTAAATTATCATGTGGATGATTTATTATATTGTGGCTTATATGATGATGAAATTTATTGCGAAAAATTACTTGAAAAATATTTTTCCCAACTCACATACATGGGAGATGATTACGAGCTTAGCAGATTTTCGATTTCATGATGTGAGGAAGGATTATGTTTTTCATTTGAATTTTTTGAAATAAATAGAAGGATGTATAATTAATGTCTTTTCCTTGCGCAATCTAATGTAGTGAATATAATGGCCACCAAGAATGTCATAGCTGATCTCGTTAAGGGTGAGAAACTTAACGGAGATAATTATGACGTTTGGCACAAAAAGATGAAATTCATGCTGAACGAACAAGAGCTCGAGGAGCACTTGACCAAGGAGATGGTCGCGCCAACTGAGGCGCAACCCCTAATAGACCACACTGCCTACCAGAAATGGAATCAGAAAGATCGTAGTGCGCGCTACACCTTGTTGAGCAGCTTGCAAAATGATCTAATCGGGCAGTATGATGAACTTCCAACTTGCAAAGCTTTATGGGAGCAGCTCAAGTTCTCTTTTGGTGGAACCTCAACTACGCGGCTTCGTAGCCTTGTGATTAAGTTTGAGGAGTACACAAAAGACCCTAAACATACCATGAGTGAACATCTAAGGATGATGTCCAATATGATTGGTAAGCTGAGGGATGCTGGCCATGCGCTCACAGATGAGCAGCAAGTCAGAGCTGTCATAAGGTCCCTTCCTGCCTCATGGGCCAATATGAAACAGATATTGACCCACAGTGAAAACATCAAGAACTTTTCTGATGTTTCACAGCATGTCATCCTTGAGGACGAGACTCGAGATACTGACAAGACCCTTGCTTATGTCGCCCAAGGGGGATCGCGCAATGCAAATGGCAAGCGCGGAAGACAAAGTAAGAAAGGCGAGGCTAGCACTTCTGCGCCAAAGGAAGGAAAAATGAAGAAACGCAAGAGAGGAAAACGTGGTGGGAAAAAGGATCTGTCTAAAGTTAAATGCTTCAACTGTCAACAGAAAGGACACTTCGCTCGTGATTGCACTGAGCCGAAGAAGGTACTTTCAGAATCTCTCTCTCAGTTATATGTTTCCTCACATGTGATGGTTGCTCATTCCCAACCTGTGTGGTTTGTGGATACAGGTGCAACAAAACATGTAGCACGTGATCGAGAGGGGTTCGTAGATTATCACCGGATTCCAGCGGGTAGCAAACATATCTTCATGGGAAACAATAGCTCCGAAGAGGTGCTAGGGGTTGGTTCTTACCAGCTCAAGTTGCGCACTGGGCGCACATTGATTCTTGAGGATGTGCGATATGCACCCACTGTTCGGCTTAATCTACTTTCAGTTACTGCTTTATTAGACAGTGGTTTTTCCTTTATTTTTAGGGGTAATAAGTTGGACATTTTTTTGGATGATGTTTTGTTCGGACATGGTTTTCGCATGGATAGTCTTTTTCAATTGGATTTAATTGATTCTCAGTCTTCTTATTCTTATGTGGTGAATGATAATATTGTGAATGATTCTACCACCTGGCATGCAAGACTGGGCCACATAGGCCAAGATAGAATGACTCGTTTGGCTAGAGAAGGCCTTTTAGGCCCACTCGCAAAAGTCAATCTACAAACTTGTGAGGCTTGTTTGGCCGGTAAAGCATGTAGGAAGCCTTTTGGAAAGGCTGTGAGAGCAACTCAGCCACTTGAGCTAGTTCACTCTGATATATGCGGACCTATGAGTGTAAAGGCACGCCATGGCGCCTCTTATTTCCTTACACTGATAGACGATTATACGCGATATGGTTATGTGTATCTGATATCTCACCGCTACGAAGCTTTGGACTGTTTCAAATGCTTTGTAGCTGAGGTTGAGAATCAGAAAGAGAAGAATTTAAAAACTCTTCGCACTGACCGAGGACGCGAATATTTGTCAGATCACTTCAAGAAGTTTTGTGAGGAAAAAGGGATACGCAGGCAACTTACTATTCCTAATACTCCACAACAAAATGGCGTTGCGGAAAGAAGGAATAGAACATTGTTAGACATGGTTAGGTCTATGATGGCGCAAGCAAACCTCCCAATATCTTTTTGGGGGGATGCTCTTTTGACTACAGCCTATATACTTAATCAAGTGCCTTCACAATCAGTCAAGTCCACCCCATATGAGCTTTGGAATGACCAAAAGCCAAATTTGGATAACTTGCGCCCATGGGGCTCAGCAGGTTATGTTCACAGTATTTCTCATAAGTATGGGAAACTAGGGCCTAGAGCTAAAAAGAGTATCTTCTTGAGGTATTCTGAAAACTCTAAAGGCTATGTGATGTATGGTGAACATCCAAATGGTGGAAAGACTGAAATAGAGTCTCGTGATGTCGATTTCATAGAGAATGATTTTCCTAGCATTGGAGACGCAAGTAAGAATCTTGACCTCTATGAGTTAGAGGAAGTTAAAGCCACTTTACCATCTCCAAGCGAAGGTGGGGGATTAGTTCCTCATCATGTTGTCGCTGAAGATAGTATAAGTGATCTTCAACCCAGTGGGAGCACACCATCAGGACCATCAGGTCAACAAGATTCTCAACTGTGTAGAGGTGCACGAGGAAGAGTTCCACGTCGTCGTTTTGAGATTGACGATGAAATTCTTATGTGCACTCCAACTGATGAAGATGAGCCCACTTCTATGGAAGAAGCCTTATCTTCACCTGCTAGTAATGAGTGGATGGCTGCAATGAAAGATGAGTTGAGCTCAATGGAGAAGAATCAGGTCTGGGAGTTGGTTGACCTTCCGCCAGGGCACAAGACTGTTGGAAACAAGTGGGTTTTAAAAGTCAAGCGCAAGGCAGACGGGTCAATTGACAAGTATAAGGCACGTCTTGTGGCGAAAGGCTATACCCAACTGCGGGGTGTGGACTATGAAGACACTTTCTCCCCAGTGGTGAGATTTGCTTCAATTCGCCTGATCCTAGCTATTGTCGCCCAACAGGATTTAGAACTTTTTCATATGGATGTTAAGACTGCGTTTCTCAATGGAGAACTAGACGAGAGATTTATATGGCTCAACCTGAGGGTTTTGAAGTCAAGGGACATGAGCGCAAAGTTTGCCGGCTCAAACGTTCTATATATGGTCTCAAACAATCGTCTAGGCAGTGGTACTTTAGGTTTCATCATGCCATTACCTCTATAGGTTTTGAAATGATTGAACAAGACCATTGCGTTTACGTAAAACGATCCAAGAAAAATATTCTGATCCTTTCTTTGTATGTGGATGACATTCTTTTAGCTGGGAATGACATGAGTTCCATTGTCGCCACTAAGCAGTTTCTGTCCTCAACTTTTGAGATGAAGGACATGGGAGAAGCTAATTATGTGCTCGGGGTTAAAATCATACGTGATCGTCCAAAGAGACTTCTCGGTTTGTCTCAAGAGACATACATCAAGAAAGTCATTGAACGATTTCGTATGCATAACTCAAAACCCATAGACACTCCAATGGACAAGGCGTGTACTTTGACCACAGACCAATGCCCAAAGAATGATGAGGAAAAGAATCGGATGTCCAAAGTGCCTTACGCGGCTGCAGTTGGGAGTCTGATGTACGCTATGTTGTGTACGCGTCCAGACATCTGCTTTGCCGTTGGAATGGTGAGTCGTTATCAGAGTAATCCTGGACCCGCTCATTGGAATGCGGTGAAGAGGATTCTTCGATACTTACGTGGAACCGCTGATCTCGTCCTGTGCTATCATGGTGGAGACTTGAGATTGAGAGGATACAGCGATGCTGATTGGGGCGCTGATAGAGATGAGCGCATATCCACTTCAGGTGGAGCTATCTCTTGGTACAGCAAGAAAAAGTCTTGCATCGCCCTATCCACGATAGAGTCGGAGTATGTTGCTTGTTCAGCAGCAGTCCAGGAAACTGTTTGGTTGAGGTCATTCTTACAGTCTCTAGGGGTTACAGCTCATGCAGATGAGTCTGTCACTGTTCACTGTGTCAATACAGCTACCCTAGATTTTGTAAAGGACCCCAAATATCATGGGAAGGCCAAACACATAGGCCTTCGTTATCACTTCATTAGAACTTTAGTTGCGCAAGGAGAGGTGACCATGAAACATATACCTACTGGCAGAATGGTGGCTGATCCTTTGACCAAGCCTATTGCTAGAGATGTTTTCCTTTCTCACATTAGGAGTATGGGACTACGTAGGTTTTGATATGTTTATGGCATCTTATGTACTTGACATTATTTATTACATTAAATTTCGTTCCTTGATTTGAGTTTATTATGGAATGAATGAATAATCTTTGTGATTACATATACATCCTTATTGAGAGTGTCACCAGGCTCGAATTGACCCACTCACACGGGTAATTCACCTTGGCGCTAAGATAGCGAGCAAGATGAGACATAATTGTCTTAAGCGCCAAGTGGGCGAATAAGATGATACAGCTTATAAAGCAAACATGTCGCCTTAGTTGGAGCTAAGATGAGACCTAATAAATGTAGGTCGATCATAGAGTATCTCCACAACTCTATGTAGCCTGCTTACAGCCGAATGTGAGATTTCAGGCAGGCACTATGAGAGTGACTGGGCTGAAAAACTCAGGTTAGGCGCTTGTACAGCGACTAGACTTAGATTCGTATGGCGTATTTATTATACATTTATGTGACACGCCCTTGCGGGTTACGCCATAGCATGCAAATCATACTGCATGTGCTAAATGCAGACCGACAGTGGGAGTGACGAATGAATCCCTGCTTCGTCACTGTGTGAGCCACTTGGATCGAAATTTTTGATCCTATATGGTACCCTTTTCACCTTAGACTATGTCATGAAGAGGATACTCAATGTCGCTACTTTAGCATGTACCCTTGGATCATGGATGATGCGGTCTCGCGGGGCATGTCTAGGAAAGCGGTTGGGTCTAATTGGAATGACATGAGGGCTTTGGGAAGAAAGTTCAATATTACATCATGTTGTGTGATTCATAGCCCGGGCGACTTTGTCGATTTTTGTTTCGATATGAGTCATGAATACATAACATATGAGAGGTTTAACACTGCTCACTATGAGGGATTTGAGAGTGTTTAATCTGGTGTAGTTGAACTATCTGGGGTACATACGAGATTTTTTTAGAGTGATGTATTGTGTTAGTTTGGTGATAACTTAATACAATACTCCTCAACTGGACATCCTTTCTCGTAGGTCGCACGTTCCATTTCCTGTATGAGGAGATGAGTGGACGAGAGATAAAGAGGGACTGTACGATTTATTTGCCCTGTCTGTGGGCGAGTGGGAGCTGTTAATAAATTGGGTCAGTGGACCCATTATCCGCCCACTAACAGATAATGTGTATTTGTTAGTTTGGATAAATACAGTTATTTAGAGAATATTTATCTCTTAAGTGTTTGAGATAAATACAATCTTTATCTCCTAAGAGTTGGAGGTAAAGTCAGTCTCTAATTGTATCTCTATATAAAGGCTAGAGATATCCCAATAAATCAAGTAAGTCAATAGTAATAACCCTCTCTCTATAGCACTCTCTCTAGAGCAATCACCAAGCTCTAGGATTTGGTTCGTGGACGAAGAACTCGACTCTAGTAGCCGTTTTCGTACCTGCGAAAAAGATCAAGCGTGTTGGAGGCTCGTAACAACAAGGATCCTACGTCGGAATTTTCGGAGACTTCGTACGGTATGTTTTCGAACCCATGACGTGTTACGTGGTAGCACAATAATTGTTGTAATCGTTTCAACAATTCATGTCAGCATCCTTACTAGGAGGGCTCTCCTATCCGATTTCAACGGCTACCCAATGTTTAGGCCCTTCAGGGGATCTTTCCCTAAAAACGTACTCCATGTTTTTTTGCAGGTCTTACTACAGTTGATTTGTCTGAAAATGTATGCATTCGTCCTTTTGACCATATCGTGCATTTCTATTAGCACTGGTTTAGCTTACAACGTGTTTAGAAGTCCTTGGCCTAACGAAAATCTGTGAGACAAAAATGATGAGAGAACGAAAAATAGAAAAAGTTGGCAATACACAATGTTGGTGCCATTGGGTGCAAAATTGTATTATGTAGCTTAATAAGTGCGAGTAATTTATGATTAATTTTACCATAATAGATTTTTTTTAGAGCTGATCCATTGCTCGCGCGGGTAAAATGGGATAAGTTGTCGGCACGATCTGGCTGTCCATGCACGAGATATGGATGGTGCTAATTTATTTTTTACATTTTCGCCGTCCGTACATTATATAGCGGACGACGAAATCTGGCCCGTTTATCGGGGCAAATGATTTTTTTTTGGGAGCTGATCCATTACTCGCGAGGGCAAAATATGATAAGTTGTCTGCGCGATCTGGCCACCCACGCGGGAGATATGAATGGTCCAGATTTATTTTTTGCAATTTTTTTTTGCCGTCCGCTACATTATGTAGCAAACTACAAAATCTGGCCCATCTATCGGGTCAGATGGCTTTTTTTTTTTGAGTCAATCCATTGCTCGCGCGGGCAAAATGGGATAAGTTGCCCGCGCGATTTGGCCGTCCACTCGTGAGATATGGACGGTTTAGATTTATTTTTTGTGCTTTTTTTTGCCGTCCGCTACATTATGTAGCGGACAACGAAATCTGGCCTGTCTTTCGGGCCAGATAAACAGTCAGATTGCGAGGGGTCCTAGTGCCGGAGCACTACGAACGGAGCCCCCTGGAATGTTGCACACTCCGGAGAGTAGGTTGAAGCATGTTCCACGTCCATGGCAGGGGCACATGGTATGGTGAATAAGTGTGATGCCCAGAGGCCTGTAACATGATTGTGGCGCAGGGGTGCGGCGACGATTGTCGCGAGACCATACCTGGTGCCGGGGGAACATGTCATGGAAGTTGGCGCGCGGGCGTGGTGAAGTGTGTATGGTGCCCGGGGGCACGACATTGTGACAGAGATCCTTGGGGCAGAGCCGTATCAGCTGAGCGACGCATGGGCGTGGCAGAGTGAGTAAGGTGCCGGGGGCACGTTTGTGTTAGTGGCGCGGCGCATGGGCGGGACATAGTGCGTATGGTGCCGAGGGCATTGTAGTGTGAGAGGGAGCCCGGGGGCACATGTCATGGATATGGCGTAGCGCATGGGCGTGACATAGTGCGTATGGTGCCGGGGCACATGTCATGGAAGTGGCGCACGGGCGCGGCGATGAGTGTCGCGGAGACAACACTTGGTGCCGGGGGCACGTATCATGAGAATGGCGCACGAGCGCGGTGACGAACGTCGTGGAACAATTCTTGGTGCCAGGGCACATGTCATGAGAATGGCGCATGGGCATGGCGACAAACGTCGCGGAGACAATACTTGGTGCAGGGGCACATGTCATGAGAATGGCACATGGGCGCAGCGACAAACGTCGCGGAGACAATACTTGGTGCCGAGGCACATGTCATGAGAATGGCGCATGGGCGCGGCGACAAACGCCGCGGAGACAATACTTGGTACCGGGGCACATGTCATGAAAGTGGTGCGGCGACGAACGTCGCGAAGCTATACTTGGTGCCAGGGGCACGTATCATGACGATGGTGCACGGGCACGGCGACTAACGTCGCGAAGCAGTACTTGGTGCGGGGGCACATGTCACGAGAATGGCGCATGGGCGCGTCTGCACGAGTTCCCGTCGGGTGTCCCGAAGATGGTATGCGAGCTGAGGGTACCTGTCATAACAAGATAATGAATGCAACATGTAGTAATGACAAAGTTGGGAGTGATGGTTCGCGGTCGTCGGCGACGGGTCATTCGGTGACAACTTTGGGCAATGGGCATCGCGGGAGCGGTATGCGATCACGGACAACGGACGTTGCGAGGTTGAGGCGTAACGAACGTCGCAAGGTTGAGGCACAATGAACGTCGCGAGGTTGAGGCGCAACGAACGTCACGAGGTTGATGCACGACGGACGTCGCGAGGTTGAAGCACGACGGACGTCGCGAGGTTGATGCACGACGGACGTTGTGAGGTTCATGCATGAACGTTCGTAAACATCGCGGAAGTGCAAAGACTTGAGAAAACAAATACGCGCGGGAGCGGAGGCCATAGGCCAAAATTGGGTGAAGGTCAAGGCCACCACCCCTGGGGAGGTCGAGGCCGACCCTAGGATGTGGCGAAGGCCAGTGGCCAACTCCCATGAAGGGAGGCCAAGGCCACTCCCCCTTTGGGTGATCTTCGGGCGTACCGACGGAAGGTGTTTTGATGGGCAATGACAAATCCGAAAGTTGCATTGCGACGAGCGTGTCGACATGAATCATACCCACATGACGAATAAGGTGCCAAAGTCACATACGAAGTGTATGAAGTGAACAAAGCATGAAAGAGACTTTGGGTGAAGAGTGAACAACCGCGGGGGGGGGGGGGGGGGGAAGGCCAAGGCCGACCCCCCATGGAGGCCGAGGCTGATCCCATGGGGTTGGCCAAGGCCCATGCCCTTGACCCCGTCGCTCCGGTTGCGCCATCGGTCGATGTTTTTGGTGAAAAGGTGCTTGAGTGGTCGCGGCACGGCGAACATGGTACCATGAGTCATGTTAATGTAAAAAATTGGTGACTAAGACGTGTGAAGCAAAAAATGCACGTGACATGACCGTGTGCACTTTGACCTTTTCAATGTACAAAGCGAGACCCCTAGTGGGCCCTTTAGGTACGACCAGAATAGGTTGGGAACAAACTTTAAGTTACTAAATTCTCTAAATTGACTAACGTTCCTGCTCTCAATTCTTTCTCTTGATTCTGTTTTTCGCTTTGCACTCTCACTTTTGTATTTTTAAAATTCCATCAAACGTACCCCCTCACTTTTAGTTTTCAATCATACTCGGATAACTGTTGACTTATGTCGATAATAGCTTTTTTTTCCTTATGTCGATTAAAATGGACAGCAAATACACCCCAAAAAAAAACCCCAATATTATGACATGGCACCGAATGAGTGGGTAATCCAAAATTGGCCTTGCGCATCACAACTAGGAAATTCACACCCAAACTGGTTTGAACAATGGGGTGTCTGTCTTATCTTCAACGGAGTCCAGCGAGAGAACTTATAGATAGCAAAGGCTAAAGCCCAACAAAGCACAGAAGAAGAAGAAGAAGAAGAAGAGGAAGAAGAAGATAAATAGAAACGATGGCAGGGCTGGGGCTATCGTGGCCGTCAAAGCTAACTCACAGGCCCAATATCACCACTACATCGCCATCGCATTTTTCTTCTTCTTCTGGTTGCAGCAGCAGCCAGTGTGCTGTTAAGATGACGGTCACTGTCGAAGAGAAGAAGAAGACTTTTACCCTCAAGAAGTCCAACGAAGCTTTCAACGCTCCAAGGTATGCATTCCCTATCTCTGTATGTGCGTAAATAGGATTGACATATGCAGGATTCTTTCGTCATTAGTTTGGGTTAGTATTGATATAGCTTATCTGAGGAGTTCGAGAGGATTTTATGTTCAATTGAGCTCCTGGGTTTGCATTTCTTGCAGTTTATTTGTTATATTCGACTTGGTAAAGTCAGTTTTTGATCCATGCGCTCCTAAGGGAAATTGACACAGTGAAATTCCCCGAATGTATTAAGTGTGGCTAAAAAGGTGCATTTGTTGCCTAAGGGTTACGCAGTTTCCAAATTTTGGGCTTTTTAGCGACACTTACCCTTTTCCATGGTGAACTTGACCCATCAATTTACGTTAGGAAACTTAGAGGATCCTGTTTCTTCCAGACTATATAGTCGGCTACTATTCATGGTTATCTTAATTAGGAATGCTTAAAACACGGGATAGTATTTGCGACTGGACAGTGTCTATTTAGCTAACTGAAAAAACTTATTTCCAGACAATATTATGGAAGTTGCATTATGCTTCAGTAAGATTTTTGTAGTGCATAGGAGAGAAGTAATCTACTCAATCAACATGTTGGAATTAAGTATTTTAGGGCATAGTAGTGCTATTAACTTATTGTTCAGTCGAATTGTTTACAAGCAATAACATAAGAATTTAATGTATTATGGGAGAGTTGCGACCTTAAAACCATGTTTTATGACGATTATGTACCTTGCTAGTTGCAACTTTCACCCATCTATGTCTCCTGATATGACTCTGGCGAGTTTTTCTAACTTTAGGTTTATCCGTGTAATTGGATATGGTTTCAACCTCACTATCGTTGCTCTTCTATGTATTTGAGCAACTCTTTTGGCAGGAATTGATGCCTGGAGGGGTAAATTCTCCTGTGCGGGCTTTCAAATCAGTTGGAGGACAACCCATTTTAATTGATTTTGTCAAAGGATCTCATATGTGGGACATTGATGCAATGAGTACATAGATTATGTTGGTTCCTGGGGGCTGCAATTATTGGTCATGCTGATGACGAGGTTCATAAGTTATTGAACTTTTGTTTGAACTAAGTATTAATATATTAATGGTATGCTGCGAGCCACAACCAAGTTTTGAATGCGTGAATGCACACATATTCTGGGAGGCTAACTGTTTTGATAATACGGTTCTGCTAGTTGTTTTACCTTTTCAGTTATTCAGAAATACGTATCTGTTTTACTTTGTCCCCATCGATGCTTCTTAACGATGATTTGACATTTCTTACAGAAAAGGCAAGCGTTATTCAATATGATATTTACAAGTGATTGATATCTTTGGTTTTGAGTGAAGGAAAAGGTTTAAACTCTTTCAATAGTTTTATATGAAATACCTCTTCTCAGCAAAGGGCTGTCCAAGTTAGCATCACTCAGGGAGGGGGAGGGAAGAGAACAAGAAAAGGAGATTCAATTGAATTTGAGAAATGTAGCTATTGAATTTTTACTAGCAGATTACTGTACCAGTGGTGGAGGCATAGTCATTTGCCTCCCCCACTACTGTTAGCTGAGATGACCTTAAACTATGCACTCTGTTATCTTTTCAAGTTTTTAAAGCATTCCTGGAATGACGTGTACCTGCAGGTATTCGCAGCCTCGGCAGAAACAATGAAGGAGGTAACCAGCTTTGGTGCTCCATGTCTTTTGGAGAACGTGCTGGCCTAGATGGTCATCTCGGCCATTCCAAGTATAGAGATGGTCAGGTTTGTGAACTCGGGCACAGAAGCGTGCATGGGTGTACTTTGCCTTGCTCGTGCCTTCACTTGACGTGAGAAAATTATTAAGTTTGAGGGCTGCTCCACGGCCATGCAGACCTATACCTCGTTAAGGCTTGTAGTGCTGTGGCTACTCTAGGCCTCCCAGACTCCCCTGGTGTTCCCAAGGCATCTACTGCTCCAACATGATCATCGCGTACAACGACATTGCTGATGTGGAATTACTATTTGAGACAAACAAGGGAGAAATTACTGCCGTAATCCTTGAGTCTGTTGTAGGAAACTCTGACTTCATTACACCAAAACCCGACTTCCTGAATGCCCTCCGCAGGATTACCAAAGAAAATGGTGCTCTTCTTATCTTTGATAAAGTTATGACTGGGTTCCGTTTGTCTTATGGTGCAGCTCAGGAATATTTTGGGATAATCCCGGATTTAACAACACTGGGAAAAATAATTGGAGGTGGCATATGGAGGAAGGAGGGAGATTATGGAGATGGTGGCACCAGCAGGACCAATGTACCAGGCTGGAACCCTTAGTGGGAACCCATTGGCAATGATTGCCGGCATTCACACTCTTAAGCGGTTGAAGGAGCCTGGCCAGTATGACTACTTAGATAAAATTACAAGTGACCTTGTTCAGGGCATTTTGAATGCTGGAAAGAAGGCTGGACATGCAGTTTATGGCGGTTACATAAGAGGGATGTTTGGCTTTTTCTTTGCAGAAGGGCCAGTTTTCAACTTTGAGGATGCAAAGAAGAGTGACACGGCTAAGTTTGCTAGGTTCTTCAGAGGAATGCTGGAGGAAGGTGTTTACTTTGCTCCTTCACAGTTTGAGGCTGGATTTACTATAGCTTAGCGCATACTCCTGAGGATATTACACGGACGATAGCTGCTGCTGAGAAGGTTTTCCAAAAACCTTAAATGCTGGTTTCTGAGACACTGACGGTTTGTAATTTTTGTCGTTCTCTTAGTGGCATTCTTTTTGTAGCAATTGGCATGTCGATCTGTAGGCTTTCCTTCAATTGAGAGATTGTATAAAATAGTCATTTTGTATATGCAAGTGCCGACTAAACCCTATGTACTATTACCATGTTTGGTGTTCTTTGTTGTGTTACTCGTGTTCATATCATCTGCTGAAGTCGGTTGGAATAGGGATAATAACTCAATTCACTCGTCATCTAGAATTGAACATGGTAGGTTTATTTGTTTACTTTAACTTGTTCTTGCCTAACATTCACTACCTACATTTTTGTTAACATATTAAAAGAAACAATTCCGCATATTGCCCATAATTGATCTACTACTGAATCAGAAACCCTTTTCATGACAAGTTGATTTCTGATCAGAAAAACTGTCACCAGCCTCCCTAATTTACCGTCACTGAAGACATTTCTGGACTTTTTCTTCTAAGCCTCCGTGATGTGTAGCATTGTCCAAAAGGCAAAACATGTATGATATGGAGGCCTGGTGACAAAACAATGTTTTGCATTTTGATCGCAAAGTGTTGGACTGCGGAATTCAGCCCAGAATCTGGCCTTGGATTTGAATTAGATGAAGTTGGAACGGCAAAGCCATGGCATGATCATCTCTAATCCGAGCCCACTTCCAGTGTTATTTAGTGTACATTGTTCGAACCAAGTTCCAGTCCTTCGCTTTTCTTGTTTTGCAATTGGCCATACGAAGAACTTTAGGACCTTGCATCGGATGATAAGCTTGAAGCCTGGAGACTTGCTTCTCTTGCTAAGGCATGTTACCCTTGCGCATAATGGGAAAAAGAAAGGGTTTATCACAAATCACGCCATTTTCTTCGGCCTCGGTGATTTAATTTTTTTTTCTTGTTGTATAAATCAAAGTTAAGAACCTGTTTGAGCAACCGCTTAGGGTTGATTTTCAACAAATATGCGCAACCTTCGACTAACTGACCTATATATGTCATAACTATACTTTTTAGCGGCAAAATAAAATGCGTACAAGTATTTGAGGGCAAAGGCGAGATCACTCCTTGAAGAGGTGCATTTGCACTCATATTACTGTACCGAAAAATAAAATATTGAGTGAAAATGAGGTTTACTGCTGTGATCTTGACTGTCTTACCCAAAAAGCACAAAGTTATAAACGCATTAAAGTTTACATAAGCACAGTAATCAATGTAAGTGGCACTTGTATTTAATTATATATTTATCATATTTGCTCTCCTTATGTTGAAAAAGCTGGCTTTGCCCCGGTTTAGGGGGTTTGAAAATAGATATTGTCGCAATAAAGGAATTTTTTTTACTACTAGCCTGATCGTACAAAGATAGTTTCATTTTTTCATATATAAATAATTAATGATCGTTAAATATAGTTAGTGATATTTTTGCTTATACTTTCAGCGACAAGTCTAATAAAACTCCTGTGTCATTAAATAAAGTTATTAAAAATATATAAGGATCATTAATTGACTTGAATAGTAGCCAAAATTTTATCCATTCTCACATATGGTAAGAGTTCCAACCACACAGTTGCAACAAATGCCATAGGTGTGTGTGCGCGCGTGCGCGCGCGTGTGTGTTGAGGGGTCCATTGTGCATTTCTTTGTGTGTTAGGGGTAAATATTTTTTTAGTAATTAGGCTTAACCTACCGTTGCAAAGAACAATCGGTTGCAACAAATGCCATATGTGTGTTTGATTTGAAGGGTCCATTGTGCATTTATTTGTGTGTCGAGGGTAAATATTCTTTTAGTAATTAGGCTTAACCTAACGCGGAATATGACACACATCACCCAAGCCCACTTGTCACAAATTTGGCTCAATGGCACCGCGCAAAACAAATTTTGGTTGATACCTGAGATAAGAAATTTAGTGATAATTTTTAACAGCATTAGTAAATAAAAATATTTAGCAAACATTAAGTATTACTTTATCGGGGGAAAAGGAGAATAGGAGGAAGATTTTTTCAATCTGGACAACAACCAATTTTTTTTTGATGATGCACACATTTGGAACAAAGTTGTACCTACACGAAAAACAAGAAAACTAGAATATTTATTTTTCTTTCACATAATAGAATATTCAATATATCTTTTATATTCCTACAAAAAAAAATATTCTCAAGCCTGGCAAGAAGTACAAAATTTCCAAAGAGAGAGACCTTGACATACGATTAATTAACTTAGAATTAGAGAAAGTACTTGTGCATAAGACACGCTCTAATTATTTATGTGCTTTGTTTGCCCTACCAATTTCAATGAAAGCAAAATTAAAAAGACGTAAGACGTTTCATGATAATTAAAAAATCATCAAACGAATTGACACACGACACGTGTG
The DNA here is from genome assembly GCA_033070095.1 of Escallonia herrerae. NCBI lineage: Eukaryota > Viridiplantae > Streptophyta > Magnoliopsida > Escalloniales > Escalloniaceae > Escallonia > Escallonia herrerae. Next base: position 279,698 of record JAVXUP010000963.1, on the reverse strand, counting down.
CAATATATCTGAGTACATATGAAAATGAAAATCAAGCAGATTGGCCAGAGACAAAATGACCCTTCTCACAGTCAGATACGTTATGAAAAGCTTCTTGAATACGTATTTCAATTGATAACTTTTAGAATAACAAATGCTTTAAAGATGACACTCGTAACCGTATAAGACATCTATAATTTATATCTAAATATAAAACAATATAAATGTTTTACGAAGATCAGTGTTAAGCACCTTTCGATTCTCGACGCACCCCCTCCCGACAGCTCACCATCCAACCGGGTTGTGCATCCCGGGTTGCTTAGAACAACTATGAATTTATTTCAGGTTATTTGGGCAAATCAAATCAAATCAAATTTAATTAATGAAGTACAACTATGAAACAGAGTGGGATTCACGTCACCATTTAGCGCGAGTGAGGCAGACCTCCATCCGGATCGGCCCCCGAGCGGCGCCCCCTGTGGGTCCCGAAATTCTTTTTACCATGATTTCAAAATTCAAGCACACGAGTACACTAACAGACTTTTACCGCAGTAGCCACGTGCTCTCTTAACCACGGTTAATCTGAACCTCCGTCCCCACTATAAATTCTCCCTCCAAGAACAGACAGTCAAGAGAGAATCACACCTAGAGCACAGTGGCAACACCACATTCATTCCTTTCTTTATAAACCCTAACTCTCTCTCTCTCTCTCTCTCTACATATGCATACATACACAACCACATATACATACTCACAGCCATGCACGATTTTCGGAGCTGATCGCTTTATCTTCTCTCTCTCTCTCTCTCTCTCTATCAACAAAAAAGGTACTGATCTTCCGCTTTTTCATTTGCTGCCATTTTTGTCTCTCCGAGCTCTTCCCAGCTTAAATGCCCTTCGACAACGCTGTTTGCACACTGCCGCTCGCGCAGTAAATTCCGCTGTTACTGTTTAAATGCCCTTCCCCTTGCTTTTTCCTACACAAACTCTTCGTGATAAGTGAAGGCGAGTGTGCGGAACAGTGTCGGAACATTTTCCTCTTATGATGAATCGGTGAAGAATCCGAGATCTGTAGTTTTTCCCCTTTCTGTTTCAGTACAGGCATTTCCATTTTCATGCTAGTTGTGTTGTGAAGCTCATGTTTACTCGAGCAGATCACCGTCGTTTTCTCCATTTTTAGGTCTGGGTGATGAGCTTGTCTGGCCTAGTAGTCTAATGCGTGACCAGTTATTCTTTACGTTTAGGCGGTGGTACTTTGACTGATTTGATGTTTTTGTTCTCTCTCTCTTTCTCTCTATATGTTTGCAGGCTACCTTTATAAAGTCAAATCTAGTCAACCTTCCTGCCTCCTTCACGTCTAGTCCTTCAGATTCAGCAGTACGCTACAAGTCCTTAAATTCAATAATACATAGTCTAGGGATATAAGCAACATTCTAGGCCCCTAGCTCCTGAGTCGACCCGCTCCGACCCAACTCAGTCCCCGTAGATCTTTTTGGCTTGTTTTGTTTCTGAGAATCTGCCTCCGGCGGCGAGAGTTTCTGATTCCGATGACCACGGTGGCGGCGGCTTCACCATCGTTAAGGCGGCTGTTTGCGTTTTTCGCGGCGACGTTTTCGGTCTTGTTGCTGCTGATGATTGCGTTCCATACAGGTGTGTTCATCGAACTTACCAAAGGCTCTCATATTCTTCCACCAATTTGTTTACTTGTAAGATATGATTGAAAATTATTGGCCCAGCTTGTTTCCTTTTGTTTAAACGTGGCCTCTCTTTTTGGGACCGGGGGGGGGTTCCCTAATTTGAGTTCTTATTTAATCCATCCTTTTGTCTTGTTTTTGTCTTGATCACTTAATAAACAACTCAGATTTGGTACAAACCAACCTCTTTTGATTCTCCAATTGACATTTTTTCTTTATTTGTATATTCCTTTTTTAATAGGCCTGGATGTTGGTGTGTCAGCTCACGTTTTGTATGAGAACGGCGGCGACAGAACTCAGTCGGCTCCTCACCGGAAATTACTTCTCCGTTCCGGTAAGCTAATAAGATCATCAATCAAAAACCCCTTTCTACTAATTGTGACATTGAATGCGTGTGTTTTGGATTATTGTGTAAACGTGGAGACCAAGAGAATCTCTCTGCGAAGTCCGTATCTGTTCTGATCAACTTTCTGTCGGTCGTCGGCCGTCACGTTTTGCTTTGCACTCCCCCTCCATTGATTTGCAACCAGCGCTGCACCACTGCACCACTTTGCTCAGAGCTTGTTTAGTAGTACTGTTCAGCTGGTTATAGGTGGTGCACCGCGCACGTATGTTGTCTTCGTCTGTGGTCCACTCTAACATGCACCGTTAACCCAGGTGGTGGCCTCTCTTTTCTTATTGTGTCCCAACTGTATCAACTGTTTGATTGTACAATCTAATCACTGATGACTGAAGAAAGTAAGCGAAATTTAGTCATTTTTTCTGCTCTTTTCGCCCCTATAATTAGGGGCCATTTAGTCATTTGGGTTTTATCATCTTATTCTTATGTTGCTAAAAGACGATTCCTTTGTTGCTAAAGATGCATAGAATCTCATGAGATACTATGTTTTTCTGTTGAGAGTCTAAGATAGGGATATGGAGTGACAAAAGTTTGGCATATAATATTTTCTTGCTGTTTAATAAAATTTGTAGAGTTATTGCGACACTTTGCTATCACATTAAAAGAGCTGTACAGTAGGTAGCTAAGTTCTTAAAATACGCACCGGGGGCGTTGCACGTTAGCAAGGCGTTAGTACGCCTTCGCTAGCAAAATGGTACACTCCTGGGTTGATGCGCTTTTGGGATGTTGCATCGAAAATGTGCACTTTGGTGAAAGTGGACCCGCGCATGTTAGCCATGGCGGCGCACGTTTTATTGGGAATGTTTGGGGGGGGGGGGAATTAGGCCTTTTGAGGTTGATTTGTCACTTTCCCTTGTCCTTCCTAATGTATCACCTCGAAAAAGCCTAGTTTGTCCCAGGCCCTCCGCTTTTCAATTGGTGGGCAAGCTTTTGACAGTTTGTTTAAAATTGGCCCTGAAGAAAGCAAATCTTCTTGGCATTAACTCCATGTTTCCTCCTCTCATACACACTTGGGTCCCTTATGTTTTTGTTTGTACCGTGTTGCCTTTTTCCATCAGAGGTGGAGGAGCCAGACAGAATATGGGGAGACAAGTGCTCAAAGTCTGATATCGTGATCAACCAGGGCCCCACCGCCCCCTTGCCCAGCGGCATACCCACGTACACGGTGGAGATCATGAACGTGTGCGTCAACGGCTGCGATATCTCCGGCATCCACCTCACCTGTGGCTGGTTCAGCTCCGCCCGCCTCATCAACCCCCGCATCTTCAAGCGCCTTCGCTACAACGACTGCGTCGTCAACGACGGCAAGCCCCTCGCCAACGGCCGCGCCCTCTCCTTCCAGTACGCCAACACTTTCCGTTACCCGCTCTCCGTCTCCTCCGTCGACTGCTGAACAGTTGCACTTGCACCCAATGACCAACTCAAGTTACATGACGCACCCTTCCCTTTGCTATACACACATATATATAGTCACTTGGAGCCGGACTGTTGGCATAACTGTATTTGCTAATGGCACTTCGCGTAAAGTCAATTATGTATGCCGAAAAAGGCATGATTATAGTAGAATGTTCCTTTGTGCGCTGATAATTGTACTTGCGTGGAGTGGTGCTAGCAAATTGGCAGTTCGGATGGGTTTTCACTTATTTGTGAAGGCTGATGAAAGAAAGTTCGGACAGTGTAAATGTGATTAAAGCGAGTTTTTGGCTCTCTTATTTTGTTAGCTAGCTAGTAGGTGAGAGAAGGTATAGACGCATAGGTTTAAGTTGTTAATTGTTATGCACGCTCCACTGGTTATTTTGGTTGTGCTTGACACTGAAAATTGAGGAATTATGCGACCAAAAGAATGGAGGAATGTTTTTTGCTAGGCAATCTGTTTCAATTTGTTGCACTTACTACAAGTATCTCTTATGTGTTGCTTATATGTCATCGTTTTGAAGCATAAGCATGACATTGTGTACCCAGAGACGATGAATATGAATGCCACCAGCTTTTAAAGGTCGGTTCGGTTCGGGAACATCTTCAGGTGCCTACCTATGTCGATTGCACATTGCCCTCTTTCTTTTTTCCCTGACAATAAGAAAATTGAATTGATAATCGAAAGATACAGAAGGTAACAAGGGCATTCCACCTCAGAATGATAGTGCACACTGCACCTATTTATGCAAACCCATCACCACAAATGGAATTGTAGCCATAGGTTGCCAATAAAGACCCAATCTTGGTGGACCGTGGTTTGGACCTGACATGCAGAAGTAGCTAATAATCTTGTTTCCTTCAAGAGGTATGGAGCAACCGTGTTAATACTAAAGTGATAGAATTCAAGTACAATACAATAAGGATCATAGACAATGAGTGTCACTAAAACGAGACTTGGTTAGTACTTTGATATTGAAGTGGCTAGAAGCAGGCAACGGGATAAAGCAGTATATGTATTCGACGTTAGTGTTGAAAAAGCAACTGATCTACGTCTCATATTGATAATGTAGCAGAATAAACCAATTCCAGCAAGCACAGACATTTCTCATCAAAGCAGACATGAAAGTAATCCTTGTAGTTAATGCATGGGCATGGTGGTTAGGGTATCAGGGATGTCCTCCACATCCGATAGCTGAGAAAGCGGGAACTTGAGTCGGTCAATATTTTGATATGCAACAATTTGTTCTTTTTTGCCCAGTAAGAGACAGTTAGCAATCCTTTGGAAATGTCCGTCAATTCATCTGATGCAAGATAAAATATCGCCGCTGACCCACATCGAAGACCACTCTTATTCAAACAGTACAGTCCTGGTCGGATTTAGATGCGGCCTTATTGAAGCAGACATCTAAGATCACTGTGAGGGGTCTCAACATTTCATAGTTGCACTCGTTGACATTATATACAAAGATATTGGGAGAGTAACTTCCAATTGCATGCTATTATTGAAAGAAGATTTGGGGGGTATCGTCTTAACCAAGGCAACACAAATATTCTCGGTGAGAGATGCAATACTGTCAATAGTAAGGGAAGGCTAGGAAGGGTGGGGTCTGTCTGAAGATAACATTATTTCTATGAATCCAGATGCACAAATAGCTTTCTTTTCGGGCAATAAAGAAACAATGAATCACGTTTTCTTATTGGTAGAAACAAAAATTTCAATCGGCATAGCATCACGCCATATCTTGATTTTCATAGCCTTAAAAAAACTAGTACTATGTTCATGCATTAGACATTAGAGATAAAGAGGAAGAGAGGAGGGGGGGGGGGGGGGGGGAAGAGAGAGAAGGAAATGACAATAACATTTGCTTTACCAATGGACAAACAGTGCAGGTCATTTATTAGAATATACATGGAGATTCTCAGGTGAGAAGCCGAGTAAATATGGAGAAAAAGACTTCAAAGATTAAGTAGTAGGGTTATTGGAAAGAAGGTGAGGGATTCCACTAGAGTTGTCAATGGGCCGGGCTTGGGCCGGCCCGGCCCAGCGGGCCTCCAATGAAATCGGGCGGGGCCTCACAAATGAAAAACGGGCCGGGCCTAAAACCTGGGATATATGGGCCCAGTCCAAGCCCAGGCCCTAGGCCCAATATTTAGGGCTGGGCTTGGGCCGGGCCCAATCCAAAATTTTTTTCCCTTTCTTCCCAACTTTTTATTATAAAGACTTCTTCTTCAACAAAGGGCAAAGTTTTTGTAAACGGACCACTGAGTATACAATCACTTTTTCACGAATTAACCCCCTTTCGAAAAGGCAAATTGATGTTGATTGACCATTAACCACGGATTAAGTACAAAAACTAGTTGTTCTAGCCTATACATACTGATTTTAAGTGCAAAATTCAATCTCTTTCGTAATATGGTGTAAAACTTGTAAATGTCAAAGAAAAATAGAGTAGATCAAACAAAAATAATAACGAGATCGATGAAGATAAAATAACATCTTTTCTTGTTACATTCAAATTCTTTGGTCATTTAAAGAAACATGAGATTATTCTTCAAGGCTCTTTAACACGTCACCCACTTCATGAAATTAAATTTAGAATTCAATTCACCTCTTTTGGTTTGAAACAAAAAGAATACATAATTTTTATTTACGTTTAGAATACATGATAATTGTTTTTATAATTATTCCCTTAGCTTGTGATGTAGAACACAAAGCAAATTCTGTAAAATACATTAAATGAAAGCCCACTCAGAAATCATCAAAAACACGTCACAGTCACCACACACTCATACTTCTCTGCGTATGTTAAAGAAAATACTGATCATATGAATTCAATAACACCTCAAAAACTATTAATTTAACTAAAAAGATCCAAAATATCAAAAAAATAATAATGTAATAAAATAGACTTCAAAAAAAATAGAAAAGAAAAAAAATTAGGGGGGGGGGGGGGCGCTAACGGGGCCGGGCCAAAAAAGGGCCGTTTTAGGGCAGGGCCGGGCCCTGGCTCGGGCCCGTTTCTCAAAGAATTCGGCCTGGCCCAAGCCCTAAGGGTTAGGGCCAGCCCGGGCCCAAAAACGGGCCGGGCTGGGCCAGCCCACGAGCCACCCGGCCCTTTTGACATCTCTACACATGAAGCCATTCAAAAAATAATCGGAAAGAAATTACTCCAAAACGATTAGTCTGATAACGTGTAAAATAACTTACAAACAAGAATTTGGTACTTTCATTCTCATTACATGAGCCTATTCATAGACAAGTTTTGTGAAGATTACAACAAATCAAATAACGGATAAATACAACATGATGATCAATTAGCAAGCATTTTTGAGAAACAAGTAGATGTAGTGGGCTAGCGTCTCGATGGCCAAGTAGAATCCGTGGCAAATCAACAATGTCTTATAATAGCCACGGGAATTAGGAAATTTATCATCGAAAAATTTCGTTTTAGGGAGTCAAGTTTAGCATACATAATGTCGGGGCATACGTACAATCATGAAGGCAAAAAATAGAATCATACATTTCACGATGAAATAGCTCATGCAACAAATTCACCATTTTGCCTAGAGGTGTCAAAAGGGCCGGCCCAAGCCCATCTGGCCTCCAGCAAAACGGGCCTGGGCCGGGCCATAATGGGGGGATATCTGGGCCCAGTCCAAGCCCAGGCCCTAGGCCCAACAATTAGGGCCGGGCCCGGGCCCAATTTTTTTACTTGCTATTCAAAATAATATTATTATTTTACTATCTATTTTGTTATGATTATTTAATAATATAAATACTAGCTTTTATATGTATTTTAACAGTTATTTTTTTACTCACGGTGCCAATATTAATTTATATGCAAGAGGGTGGAATTAGTCGATTTGGTATTTATTGACAAATAAGTTTGGCCCATCCAAGACCGCCAAGGCCTCTTCAAGGTGGCTCATGATTTCTCACGGTTCGATTGTAATCTTATTCTTATTTTACGTCAAACATATATTTGATTATTGCACCAAGGAAGAACGATCATCATAATTCATGTTCAGATTTATTACTCATTCGATTATCGTTGGACACGCACACTTATATATAATAATGTGTGTATACAATAATACTGGGCCAAAAGAGAGTCTGTGTGTAGGGCCAAACAAGGGAGCCAGAAATAGGGCCAACCTTAAGGCCAAAGGGGGCCATTTTTCGGGACAAAATAGGGCCGGGCCGCTTTAGGGCCGGGCCCTGGCCTAAGCCCTAAGGGTTAGGGCCAGTCTGGGCCAAAAAAGGGTCGGGCCGGCCAGGGCCGGCCCGCGGGCCGCTCGGCCCTTTTGAGAACTCTAATTTTGCCATTATCAGCTCAAAATTTCCTTGTCTATTTGAAATTTGTTTTAACCATTTTGCCTTTCCTTTACATTGGATTGATGCAACTTTAGATGAATAATCCCGCTTCAGTTCTCATGAATAAAAAATTATGTTAAATATCAGACGTTCATCTTTTGAGCAACAAAAGCAAAGTGTTTGTAATTAAATTGAATCGCATTTATTGGTTCCCTGTAAATAATTATTTTTTGTGCTAGGATCCTGCTAAGGGCATGTATTATATTTGACATGTAATTGAAATAGAGTGCAAAGTTCAGTAGATGCACGCAGAAAGGAATTTGCTTGCAATAAAAAGGGTCTCTAACGATGTCTTGGATTATCGTGCAATATTCAATCTTAAACACGCCAGCCACACCCTTCTATTTTAAGGGCATGGAAAATTATATGAGAATTATGCCCTAACCTCAACTTATTTCCTCGTGCTATTTTGAAAGGTTTCATAATAAATTATACGATTCAATGTCACTTTCATTACCATATGTATCAAATTCATTTCTTTTTTATTTGGGTTAGCATATTGCATTATAGTTTTAATTTGCACATATTTTGAAGCTCAAGTAACGTGATAACCCTGTAAGCTTGTTCGTAATCGATTTTGAATAAAATTAAGTTGATAGGTGTTTGACAAATATACAATATTAACAAGGTACCAAAATATCCAAATAGTTAAATAATAATTGAAAAAAAAACCCTTAAATCGCTTTCATTTAAATACTAATTTTTTTGTCACCCAGTAAACCTAGTTAATTAAGATTTAATCAGTAAAACGATGAGTAAAATTAACAGCTAAATAATGACATCTTTTAGTCGTCCCCTAAAAAGATTCCCTGCAAACTCGATTATATACAGAGAGGATGAAGCGGGGAAGAGAGGAGGAGGACATGGAGATTGTGTGGCAAACCCCAGCTAACCCACCGGAGCGCCACGTTTACGTCTTCCGTAACGGTTAAACAACTCATTATTAACTAACAAACACGTACCTAAATGTCTCCTTCCCGCCGCTTTTGTCAGTGCACTGACTGTTTTTTTCTCGCGATAATCTGCTCAGGGATAAGATACGTGAGGCCGTACTACTTCGAGTTCATCTCTCATGTACTCATTTCTCCCTCTCCTGCAATTTTTTCATTGAATCTAGGTGTAAATTTTTTTTTGAAATGTTAATGCTGAAAACCCTAATTAAACCCCAATTTTTGTTTGGTAATTTTGAGCAGGCGAAGAATCGGTGGGCGGGGAAGACTATCGTTGACCTTTTCACTGAGGAATTTAAAGGGAGACCTCGTGATTACTATGTGCGTTTGTTCTAATAGTCGGTTTTTTTATTCAGCTCTTTTCTCCAGATTAGTCTACTAATATGGTAGATGGGTAGTATATGAATGTCTGATTGTGAAAACATATGTGCATTTATGGCGTATTCCTCCATGGGAAAAGAGTCCATTTTTTGTTAAATAAATTCTTTTGACAAAACCTGGTAGTTTTTGATAGAGAAGAGCGATGCTAGTTAAAATAAAGTTTGGCAGATTTCTTAATGTAGTTAAGTCGTTCTAGAATCTGTTAAAAGTGAAAGGCATACTTTTTAGTGATGAAGGGAGTCAGAGAATGGTTGTACCCAAAGCTCGGGTATTGTTATCGCTTGTCGGCAAATCAGTTTTTGTTGCTTTAGAGATATTCATGGAAGCGGTGACACTCTTATGCTTCAAATATGAGTGTCTATTTAGATTTATGTTGGCCTACATATTTTTTGTGTTTTCCGAGGTTAGGAGTTGCATGTCGGCAATTTAGGTTTCTGCTGTGAAATCTGGTCGGATACAAGTTGATGGACAAGTAGTGTCAGTATATCACAGAGTTCAGCCATCTCAGAAGATTCGCCACTTCTTACACAGGTTTGTTGCTATTGTCTTTTATATCTGTTAAATCTGAAATGCAGTTCTATCAGTAGTGTTTTCATTTTTTCAGTTTGCCCACATGGTTTGACACTGCTGGTGAGAAGTTATTTAGCTTATAATTGATATTTGAAGGATGTAGGCATGAACCGCCAGTGACGGCATTGGATGTCACGATTCTGCAGGAAGAACCAGATGTGTTGACTATTTGTAAGCCTGCATCCGTCCCGGTAATACAACAACCGTCCAATATGTAGTTGTCCGTTTTTTTTTTTTCCGGGTAATGTCATGAGATTGGGTCCTTTTTGGCTCACAAGAGATTATTTAAAAAACTCTTACGTGTGTTTGTCAATAGCATTCGTATGTTCGAGCAGTTTAATATCTACTTGTTTTGACTTTTCGAAGACGACGTTCAGGAGTTGTTAGATTTCAGCTTCTAGATTTTAAGTACGTGTTTCATTTTAAACCATTTCTCGTGCTGAATGTTTGGATATTATAAATATGGTCTTCTTATGTAGCTCTGTTATTAGGTTTGGTAAGTCAAATTGATGGTCTATGTTTTTATATTGGAAGATAAGTTGTCCGGGAGAGCTCATATAATGTATGGCACAGGTGCTTTTCTCGAGGTGCTTAACCTAGCATGTATTCTTTTTTTTCTCTGTAGGTAGAATGTACCATTGGTAAACTGCCAAGCGATTGCAATAAACCTAGCATGTAGGTATCCAACGTTAGGTAAATGGAGAATGCTCGTTATTTTACAAGTCGGTCATCTAGGATTCAAAGTCGCTGAGGCTAGTCCATGTCGTGGTTGTAGTTTAGGTAAGAGGGTATTGATCTGACTGGGAACCTCATTGTAATAGCCAGTAGGGGAAGAGTGTCGTTATGAGCGGAAGCAGATTGGGAATTTGGTGGGTCCCCCATGAGGATCCAGAAGCAAGTAGATGGAGCCTGTAGCCTTTGAGGTTCTTGAGGTGCTGAACCAAGAACGTAGCTATTGCCTCCAAAGACTACCTGGATACATACAGAAATGGACTATAGGTTGAATGTATGGTAGATAATATAAATCTACATATTGCGCCATTAACAACAAATAGAATAGGTTACCATAACTCATTACATATAATTATTTCTTGTTGATTTCTTGCGCACAAATTTTTATGTGATATACATTGTTGAATTTTGAAAGTCCTCTTACCTTAGAGCAATAATGAATGAACCATAGAAAGGGTTCCAATAGTATTTTTAGTACTTCTCTAAGAGTCGAGTGTCCGACACAGGAAATTAACTTTTCCCAATAAGATGTGTTGTTTTAAGGGAAGATGGTAAGTTTTGTGGTAACATGAGATCTTTATAATTCTTATGATGTCCAGAGCGAATCTTGCATGTAGGCCGTATTTGTAAGCTGGAACTGGTCTATCTGCTATATTGCACGACTCTGATTTACCTTTTGTTATCTCTTTTTGGTGCTTACTAAATCATTTAGGATGTGATCTAGGTGCATCCGTGTGGTCAATATCGCAAGAACACGATTGTCGGCATTCTTCAGGCAGAGCATGACTTGGCACCTCTATATCGTATCCAACTCATATTACTCGTTTGTTGATTGTTAGATCGTTATTACTTCTATTTGGTAAATTTGTTTGCCAGTTCATTTCTGGTTTTACAGTGAGAGTTTTTGCATACCCTGTTTCAGTTTAAGTTACTTTGGCCCCCCTCCCCCCGCCCCACCCTACAAAAGAACATAGAATGAAAATGCGACCTTGACATCTCCACACCAGCCATTCATAGATTGGATCGGTTGGTCTCTGGACTTCTTATTCTTGCCAGAAGTGCTTCCAAGGCTGATTTGTTTAGGCAACAGGTGAGTCTTTACCGCTATTTTCATTAAAATTTTAAGTTACTCTTTTTTTTATAATGGATACTTTGAAATGTTTCTCATGTATTTGAGTATGGATGCCTTCCCTTGTTTTGTCTCTGGATGTGTGTGTGTTTAGTGAATTGGGGTGATCCACATCCAGTGTTCCGTGCCACATGAACGGCTAAATCTACAAAAATTTGTAAGTTTCTCACATCCGCCACTCTTTCCAGCGGGTGGTCAACTTAAAAAAATTCCCCTTTTACAACAAGAACAGTGTGGTGCAAGGGCAGATGGTAAGGGAGAACATGTCTTATTCCTCTCTCTCTCTCTCTCTCTCTCTCTCTCTCTCTCTCTCTCTCTCTCTCCCTCTCCCTCCCTCCTCCCTCCCTTCCTCCCTCGCTTCTGCACCGACGAATAAAGAATGAATAACTCGGTCACCATGAGTTGTGGACTTGTGTACGGGAAAGGAAAAAAGGGGGTAGAAGTCTGTATCCTTATTACCACTCACTTCGTATCATGCTGACATCGCTTCTTTTCAAAGACCTGAATCATCACGAAATCAGTTGACATGGGTGTCATCATCTCCAAACTGAAACCAGAAAGAAATCCAGAAGCTTTACCCACCAAATTAGAGCAGATCCACAGAAAACAAACCCACAAGCCCCTTTGCTTGGACTTGAATTTAATTAGACCTCGTCCTCCTTGTTTATCAAATATCCCCAGATTTAATTATCACGTTAGTTCACCTAAACAGAGAAAAAAGGGTCTGCACAATAAATCAATCGTGATAAAACCCCTAAAATTCGTGAATCCCTAAAATCTTGCAAACTTTCTGGACAGATTCTTGATGTACTCGTCATCATTAGGACAGATAGAGGGGAAGAAACGGGAGACAAGATAACCCTCAGCTGCAGTGTTTGCTGAAGTAATTTACAGTGTGGGTTAACTATCGCTGTTATGTACGATATCACACCTCCAGTACCAAAAATGAAACAAAAAACTTTCCAACAGTTTATCGGTTTTGCTTAAGTCATGCTTGATGAACTAAGTTTGTGAACAAATCGGTGGCTTGTAGTATTGAAAATCAAATTCTATCTTATGGGAATAAATGTACGTTTTGGGGCAAGCTGTTTTATAGAAGAAAGAGGAGCAATGATGAAAAAGTAGTGGTGGATTCGTTGGTATATTTGTGTGTGTGTGTGTGTGGGGGGGGGGGGGGGGGGGGGCAGGACAGGGCTTCGAGGGTATCCAAATTTTCAAAGAAAGTCTTCTTTCACAGAAGGTAGTAGGTATTGTTATTTTCGCAATTCACTGATGACTTACCAGCCAGTTTTGGTTGTTCCAGATTGAATCAGGGGTTGTAGAGAAGCAGTATGTTGCCAGGGTTGTTGGGGTATTTCCTGAGAATGAGGTACTCCTTGACATTGTATGATCTACGTAATTTGTATCCAGAATCCGTAACAATATTGCTCATTTCTTGTTAAGATATATTCACTGTCTTACTTGACGTTTATTTCAATTTTCTGCCAGCAAGTTGTGGATGCAAATGTAAATTTTAATCATAGAGAAGGGAGGAGCACAGTGGAGGTAAAGATTCTTATAACGTAACTATTTTTAAGATAAGTGTTAGATATAAAAGAAAATTGATGATGTTTGGTAGAGATGTCAAACGGGCCAGGCTTGGGCCGCCCGGCCCTGGTCCATCGGGCTTGAAGCGAAACCGGGCCGGGGAGGCAGCCATCCGGGCCGGGCCGGGCCGGCTGAGGAGAAATGCTAGGCCCGGTCCAGGCCCTGGCCCTAGGCCCAATTTCTAGGGCCGGGCTTGGGCCGGCCCGGGCCCTTTTTTTTAAATTTTCTTGTTATTCAATTTTAAATTTCATCTTTAGGCATGTCCAATTTTCAAATTTTGACAAATCTAATTTTTATCATTTTATTTCATTATATGTAATATTCATATATATGTATGTATGTATAGATATATTTATTTGTCTCTCATTTTATTTTTTGCTATATGTTAAATCTTTTCTTACTCTTCTTGGTGATCTTTATTAATAAAATCTGAACACATAACTAGCCGTTATATTGCTGTTGGGGGGGTAAAAGTGGAATTTTGGGGGAATATATCCGTTGGAGGAAAAGGGGGTGAGAAAGGGGGGGAAAAACAAAAAATTCAAACAGGTGGGGCTGGAACCGGGCCGGAACCGGGCCAGGGCCGGGCCTGGCCCGGGCTTTTCCCCAGATTTTTTCGGCCTGGTCCAAGCCCAGGCCCTAAGCCCAATTCCTCCGGGGCAGCCCTGTTCATGAACGGGCCGGGCCGGGCCGCGGGCCGCCCGGCCCGTTTGACAACTCTAATGTTTGGTTGGTTATTTTACCCATTATTACAGTATCTCATCAAATCATGTTCTATTGTATGGCATTGGATCTAGTATGGTGCATATTACTTTATGGGATCAAAAAACTCCCACTCTTTCTTTGTCAGTAAAGGGTCCTTTGGGTAAGTTGTATCGGGGTAAAATAGCATTCTACGCCTATTTGCAGCAGTATACAGATCAACTATTAGATGCTTTTATAGTGGATGGACAGGCATTCCCTATATAGGCTGTTTTGGTGATTTGGGTGAACATCATACATATGTTGTGTGGACAAAGCAGAAGCATCTATTACCCGGTGCAATTGTTCTGCATTTTATCACCCCTTCAGAGCAACCGGGAGGAGTTTAGATCGATATGTTAGGAACTTATTTTGCCAGTTTATTTAGGTGAGTTACCCACTGGTTTCCAAGAACCCTTGGCTTCCTGCATTATTAGATGTTTTCTGATTTTTAAGACATATCAAGCCAATACTGATCGATAAGCTTAATTTGCTTATGCAGGTGGAAGACATTTGCAGCAATAGCAATTCTGTATTGAAGGGGAAGGCCGCCTGTACAAAATTCACTAGGATTAGCACTAATGGAATACATAGTATCGTTTCATGTCATCCTATTACTGGCAGAACACACCAAGTAAGACAAACCTACATGTTTGATGGCTGTGTATATATATCTTTTCTTTTTTTCCTTGTCTTAAATCAAGAAGCTCTCGCTAACCCCATCTTCTTGATTCCATCTTGCTTATTTTGTCTCTCATCAGCCTTCACATTCATACTCTATGTCTGCATGTAGACTTCTACTTTTTGTTTTCATATATCTTTTGTGGCATTTTGGACCTTTGCATTCTCAACACGTGAGGCTGATTTTTGCTTATCTGCTTAAAAACCCCTCTCATTTTCTTTCCTGCATAGTTCTTGAACCAGAGCAATAAAATGCTGGTTACCGACCTGTACTTGACATCATAGAGCATGTTGTTTTAGTATTTCTCCTTCGCATATTGAGATAGTGTAGCAGTAATCAATATTCATGAATGTCGCAGGGGCCTAGTTATAGTTTTTGTGCTTTTGCCTGAAATTTGTCAAGAATTTTCTTATTAGTGATAGCTTTGCAAATTAATGCCGACTTTGAATCCGAATTTTGTATCCTTGCAGATATGGGTCCACTTACAATATACAGGTCATCCAATAGCCAATGATATGCTCTACCTGTCCAAGTTTGTTGCTGATGGTTCTACTGAAGGATTGAGTGCTGGTAGAGCTTCTTTCAAGTTCAATCGAAATGAAAAAAGTAGTGTTGAATCTGAAGTGAACTCTAACGAAGACTTCTGCTTTGATCCTATGTGCACCAACTGTCCAAATTTGGCACCTAAAGGGTAAGGAACTCTCTCCGCCTGCACTTATTTATAGAAGAAATAGAAGGAAAAGCAACTTTGATAATTGAATTTTGGCGCTGGATGTCTTCCGTTTTTGTGGTCTCCGCTAATGGGATATATCGGACAATGGTTAATAGGATGTAATTTGATGTAAACTAAATACCGGGGTATATTTAGTTCTGGTATATTTAGTTTGATAGGATGTAAATTGATATCAAGCCTTCAAGTCATTTTTGGGAGATTATTGAACGTCAACTGCACTGCTAAATGGGATTTTAGATACATCAAAGTTGCTTTGTTTCTAAGATTTTCTTGGAAGGAAATGGTATAGGATTAAGAAAGATCTCTGTGATCATACTGGCTTTTTTGAAGCATATCGATGTATAGAATAGGATGTTCAGGTTCAAGTAAAGAAGCTGTCTGTATTGACAAAACTGCGCAGCCTATGACTTTGCTAGGGGTTGATCATATCCACACCATTAATTCCGCGACTTTAATATGATTGTAAGAACTTTCGGTCGCTCTAGAAGATATCTTATTCGCACCCCTAATGTTCTTACTCTCTTTCGAGTGAGATTGAGCTGGATGTGATTCATCATAAGTTAAAGGAGAGTATTCATGCTTTCATACTCCGAAGTAGGCACTGACGGTGCAGTTCCCTGAACTTTTAAGAATGATGATCTCAACTATCTTTAATGTTCCATCAGCCGTGTTCTTTTGTTTCTTTCTGTTTAACTTAAATGGCATGTAAAATACACAAACCTGTTAGAGTTGGTTTTGATGTCTTTGCCATCAGCTCTTACTGAGAACTGCTTTTCTAATTGCAGTATGGTGTACAGGAAGAAGGTTTATGGCTTCATTGCGTGCGATACAGTGGACCTGGTTGGGTTTATGAATGCCCATATCCAGATTGGGCAATCATTAGCTAGTCTTTTGTTTAGTGTCTCTCTTGTAATTTCCATTTTTCAGAATTTTTTTTCTTTTCCCTTTTGGTTGTACTTTTGATTTTTGAGAAACCCTGCGTGCTTGAGACTCCTACACAGAATTTCTGTAATTTCTGCTATAATTTGGTCAAGCAGCAGTAGTAGCCAAACGTGTAGGCACGACTGGTGTTCAATTGTGGAATTTGCAAATCTTGTGTCATTCATACTAGATTTCATCTTTCACTGAGCATTAACGTTTTCATTGTTGACAAGGGGAATCAGGGTAAATATCAGCGCTTGCTCTCTCTGAAAAAAAGTTCCCCCAAGGCAGTATGAGCTTTTAACTTGTCATTGTTGGCGGTGTTTTTTTTTTTTCTTTTTCGAAACGGAAACTGCATTAAACTAAATTACAAAGTACAACTTAAAGAGCATAAACAAATGTTTTGCTCTGGAAACAGAGTATCCAAAAGTACAAACAAAAAGAGCACAAGCAGAAGCTTGATTCTGGAACCTAAACCGGCCAACATGGTCTTGACAGAAATTGGAAAAGATGAGTATTACCATTGTTAGATTTACAAAATTCAGATTAATTGATAACAGGGTGGAAGAGCTGTAGCGAGACAGCAATTTCAAGGACCGCTTGAAGTGGCAGTTTATATTACTGTCGCGGTTGTCTACGAATCTAAGGGAGGTGGAGCGAGTTCCCAAGGCCGAATCTGACTGATCCGAAGCTCGAAGGGAATCGGTATCCTCCATCTCGTCTAGGTCCGTCCTCTTCACACCACAATCCCGCCATATCGGACCCGCGTCAGAGAAGTCAACCCAAACCAATCGGATCAGAAGTCTGGCGACGATGATGGATCTGATAAAACCTTTCAGATCTGAGGGTAGCGAGTGAGAGGGAGTAAAATTGTGACTGAAGGGCGTTCGATCTGTGGGCTGGGGTGGAGATCGGGAGGTGGAGGAGGGTGGTGGCGAATGACGGCACAGGTGGGTTGCTGAGAAAGAGAGAACAAAAGATGCAAAAAAAAGAAACAAGAGAAGAGGGAGTAATGAAGTGAGGGCCTCACCTTTCATCCTTACAGCCATGGAAGTCGAAGGAGGGCGGCAATTGGATCTAGTGGAGAAGAAGCTAGGTTTTTTGGAGAGAGAAGGGGCGGAACTTCCAAGGTTGGTTTTGTCATTGTTGGCGGTGTTGTTTGCACTCTTTTATCGACTGTTGCACTCTGCTTGCACTTCTAGTGACATTCTACGGGCATTTTTAGTGACATTATTATGCTCCCAATGGCAAAAACAATTTATGACAACTAATCATATAATCCTCGTAACAGGGTGGTTCAATGTGTACTTTCATTGTGATATAATTGAATGCACAATAATGTCAACGGAAACATATATGTAGTGTGTCACGGTTTAGCAGAAGAGTATGATTATCATTTGTCTTCCTGAAATAATATTAGCTGTATTTGCTAAGTCAAAATGTTACTCTAACACAGAGTTTAATCGAATTTTATTAAGAAACATCTTCAAACTATCGTATTTTTAATAGTTAAATTAAAATATCATTAATTAATTAGTAAAGGCTCTTGATGTACTTTTTGAAGCGAATCATGATTTTTTGTTGCACGTTGTAAATGTAATATAAGAGCGTCGATAATTATAGTATTTTAGTAACAAATTATAGTCGTCAACAGTGACAAAATGCTTCTACCGGGCGTGCCCAAGTGCCATGTGGGTATGATTTGGACTTCATTTAAGTGAATCTAGTGAGGGAAAATCCAACCCCAAAGTTGCAGAATTTTTAATAAAAAGAAAAAGGTGAAAGGCAAACCATGGAAGACCCTCGTAAACATCTGATCTGACTCTCCCGATTCACACACACACACACACACGCACACACACACCAGCTTTCACCGACAATGCGCAGGCCACGGCTGTCCGTGCCCAAGGCCCTGCTCTTCCTGTGCGTAGTCTTCACTGGGCTGGGCCTGCTGTTCCTCAACCTCGGCTTCGTCGATCCTCCGATCCGTCTCCCCTTCTCGGTCCAGCCTGAGGTCCAACTCCGCCACTCCTCAAATTCGTCTGAGACGCAGCCCGTGAATAATCGAACGCTGCCGTCCGCGTGCGCAACCGTCGAAGAAATGGGCGCCACTGCCGCCGCCGCTGCCGGCGGAGCTTCTCGTGAAGAGAGCCTCCGTGTTCGGCGGCTCATTCAAGAACATTTCGCATTGCAAGGTGACTCTAGATAACCTTTTTTCTTCTTCTAATACTTCCTGTGCGGTGACTGAGAATTATGTTTTCCTTGTCTGGTTGCTGAAAACTGTTAACGGCTGGAGCTGTAATTATCTGCAGGGGCCGTGTGTCGGCATGTGTGTGCCTATTGCTGTGTACCTATTGCTGTCAAATAGTGTATCAATTAACCAAATGTTGGAAAGAAAAATGCTACTATTATTGATCTGAACAAAACTGAAGTTCTTGTATGCATGCGGGGATACAATTGTGATGTCTTTTTTTTCCTTTTCATTTTCCTTCTAATCCATGTCATTACAGTTATCCGTTGGTGTAATGCTGCTTGTTATTGTTGAATGTCCTATATTTGCTTTACTTGCAAGGAAACATGTTGTGCTTGTCGTTTGATTAGATTGTGATACGTTGTACTTATCAAGCTGCAATTGCTCTTTGATGGTTTTTCTTGCAGAAATGCTCTATGCTGTATATTGCAAAGTGCTGCACCACGCCTCACTTGCAACTTACTGCTTTTATGTTGGATACATTATGCTCAAAATCTGAAATAACAGCTTACTTTATCCCGTCTCCATCTCCCAGCACACTGTTGTACAAATTCTACTGCATGAGCTCCACTGTGGTGTGCATCGCTGCATCATAATGGATTTCATAATTTTGTTCCCTAAACGAATTTCTTTGGATGCCCTTTGTGCGTTAAGAAGCTTATAGGCATGGAGACAAATTTAAAACTTCAAAGTGATATTAAAACCGAAAAGTGGAGTGTTGCTGGGATATAAAGGGGAAACTTCTTGAAGTAAAATGACAGCTGTACCATTTGATTAAATATGAATCAAATAAAAGATATTTTTGACCTTTCCGCTGATGACGCTGTTCACCCGTTATGTTCCAAATGATTATATCCTGTTGTGACACTTTAGGAAGTCTTTACTTGCAAAACACGCCTTCGTTCTTTGTTAGCATGAAAGAACAATCAAATTTGTTGTATACATATTACTATGTATGTGCATTGCTATGTATTTTCCAGTACAAGTGGTATAACTTCAGAAGGAAATGTGTCATATATTTTCTGCCCAGAGATAATTAATGGATAAGAGTGTTTATTTTCATGAATTTGTGTTGCATGTTTAGACTGCAAGTGAGAGCTATTTTGGAAGAAAAGTTATTAAGAACATTGGGAACCACTGTAAAAAACAAAGGGTGTTCTATCCTCTTTTTTAAACATATTAATATATATTGAGATACTTTGGGCAGCCTTATTTGCTTGGAATACAAGGCCTTCATCCTGTACTGCCACAAAAGAAAAATCGAACATTACCACTGTATCATGATTTTCCTTTTTCTCTTTTGTTTCGCATGTTTATCATTGACTTCAGTATATTCCTGTCCTATTTAAAAAGTTTCTAGTAATCCAAAGCAGCCTCTCTTGCCTGGAGAACGTACTCTGTCTGAAATTCATGTGTTATCTTTCTTTTTCAGGAGCTTCTAGAGTTCGAAGTCTACCTCCAGAGCAGTTTTGCCAACAAGGTTTTGTACTGGGGAAAGCTTCAGAGGCGGGATTAGGGAACGAAATGTACAAGATATTGACTGCTGCAGGATTGAGTATCATGCTGAACCGTTCGCTAATCATTGGGCAAACCAGGCATATTGGTTCATTCTCATGCCATTTTTGTTTCGATAGTCTCTTAAAATGAAGACATGGCTTGGCCGTGTATAGTGCTAAGTTTAGTTTGATTTGGCAGTACGCGCTCAGTACTAGTGGCTCCGTTCATATGTTCTAACTATTGCTCTTCTTCAATTGTACTCAGGGGTAAGTTTCCGTTTGAAGACTATATATCCTACACCAATCTCTCATTTACGTTAAAAGAAGTGAAGCATCTTTGGAGAAAGAATGATTGTGTTGGGAAGTACAAGAGGCGTCTGGTTATGAGGACTGATGACTTTGAGAAGCTTGCAGAATCAAATGTCCTTTGCAGTAATTGGATGAAATGGCAACAGCCAATCATATGGTTAAGTGAGAACATATTCATTGTTTAGCTCTCAATTTCGTCAAGTTTCTCCAGTGATCATGTAGTTCTTTCTGCAGGTTCCAGGGTACAACAGATGCTGTGGCAGCTCAGTTTTTCTTGAAGAATGTACATCCTCAGATGAGGAGCTCTGCTTCTGCTTTATTCGGGACGACTGAATCTCTTCAGTCTAGGCCTAATCTATTTGGAGAGCTCCTGAGAGTAATCATATCCCCTTCAGTGAATGTTGAAGAAGCTGTGAACTGGGCTCTTAATGGAGGTCCTGATCCTCACCTTGCTCTGCATATGCGCATGTTAATGAACAGGTACTTCATGTAAATACTTGACATGAGCAACTTGTTCCCTGCTTCTAGTAGAGAAGCATGCAGCTTACTCAGCAAGCGAGGTTAAGCTGCAGATTGCATATTCTGGGAACAGAAACACCCTTGATGTGCACAGCTAAAGCTCTTGATTTTGTGTTTGCTTGATTTCCAGCACTGAGCTGGCCCTTTTGAGTGTAACTCTGTCTGACCACAACCTTGTGATTCTTCCAGGTCCATCAGAGCTGTGTCGGCGGTGTTGAATTGCATCAGAAATGCCCTTCTGATAAATCACAACCAGTTGTCAAGACCTCGAGTGGTTTTGGTCTCAGATACACCATCTCTTCTTAGTGATATCACCCCAAAACTGGAGGAATTTGCAGAGGTATGCTAATTGACTGCTATCTTAGATTTTAGATGTGTAGCTCCTTTACTCCATGTATATGGTATGATGTTTTGTTCATGTTACACAACAGGTTATTCATTTTGACTACAAGTTGTTCGAAGGAAATATTTCTGGTAGAAAGGCAAATGAAGTGCAGGACTTGGGTTTTAGAGCGAAGGACTGGGGACCTGCGCCAAGGTGGGTTGCATTTGTGGACTTCTTCCTTGCTTCACGAGCTCAACATGCTGTTGTGTCAGGGGCTCAGAGACGTGTAGGAACCACCTATGCACAGCTAATCGCAGCGCTGGCAGCAGCTCATCAGCTCAGTAAGAGTATACTGTTCAGTGCTTTTTAAAAATTTTGTGATGCTCAATATTTGCTTACATTTCTTCATCTGTTTTAATTCTGCAGGTGAGGACCATAGTCAACCTTCAAATTTTTCGTTCTTCAGCAGCTTCCAAAGTAATCTATTATCAGAAGGCTTGCAGAATCAAGTTGGTTGGGGGCACGTCTGGAATAGATTTGCAGGTCCATTGAGTTGTCATAGTCAACCCAATCAGTGTGCTCTCACACCACTTCTTCCTCCTGGTTGGTGGGATGGTATCTTGCAATCACCTATTCCACGGGATATACGTAGAATGGAAGCATTTGGGGTGAGGCTCTCTGGTCTTGGCACAGTTGATGAAAACTATCTCCAGTCCTTTTGTAAGTCTAGGACAGACATTGTGAAAACCATTCCGGTTACTCGTACGTGTACTGGGTTGACGTGTACTTAATTGATTTTACAATTCTGTTATTACTTGTAGGATGCCAGAAAGAGCAACATCACACATTCATGCTATTTTACTCGCATAAGCTCTTTAGTTACACGAAGCCCTTCTCTTCGGTTTTTGTGGAATTAAGGTTTAGGATTTCTGCTTTCAGTACCCACTTCGGGATGAACTGTAGCTGTTGTCAAGAATATTTGAGTTCCCAATAGGGTTTTGATAAGATTATAGATCTAGATTCTCCTAGGGTTTTTATACGATCACAGAGAGCTTTGGTTGTCCTGACAGGGCCTTTTCCCTAAGAATGGTACGTAAATAGAAATGTTATTCAGGGTGCATGGTCAGGATCATCTGGAGTTGGGACGCAAGTTTGATGGGTGACAAATCTTGCCAAAAGAAATGCCACTAAAGACATGCAAATCTTGCCAAAAGAAAACTTTCTGCTAAAAGTGACAAATCTGTAGTTGTGTATTTCCTACGTAGCAGCCAATAAGTTTGTTTAGTGGAAAACTCATGTCTAGAGTACTCCCAACTCCCGAGGATTGCATGGTCAGTGAGGTTGTGAGGCTCCTCCTGGCCCATAAAACTGAGGAAATAGTTTTGACCCTTCGAATCCTGAATGTGAAAGTTTAGATCCAGATGATGCAATGATCTAAATTGATACTCGTAGTACAGAAGGCTTGCACCCCATAACTGGCATCCGCAGTGCCTCACTGGCATTACATGCAACATTACCCAGTCCAACATCAAGAATCTTCCCCAGTGAGAGGCATGCTTCCAATAGTTGCAAGTGAACGGCTGAATCTTACTCGTTCCGAAACCTCCTAACCAACACTTTTTTTTTGCTAACAACCTGAGAAACTCACTAATTGATATTCTCAACTCATCTGCACTTGATTCTGCATAGTTTGTGTCTGTCTTGAGACCATCACACGGAGCTACTACTGTTATGCCACATATCTATAGGAACTGATTCCTTACTTGCGTTGACAACTTAAAGTACTCTGTCAGCGCGATTTAACCGTTCATCATCGTGGATGGACAAATCAGATCATTTCTTTTTCCAATACTTTTTCCCGTTGTCCACCCCATGTCTGTATGGATGGTAAATCACCGTCCAATCAATAATGGGATGGACGACGAAGTTCATTTAAGGGAAAAAAAAAAAGGATCTGGATTGCCCACATTGACAAGCTGGACTGTTAGATCACGCTGGTAACTTAGCTTAGGTTGTCAGGGCTGTCACTTTATTAAATCTCTCTTACTATATACATTTATTAACCTTTAAGTTTCTCCCCCCCCCCCCCCCCCACCCCTCCTAAAAGAGCCTGGTATCCAGATCATTACAGGTTAAAGCAAGCCTCTAATTGGTATCCCGCTACAAGGTAGCCTGGAAACTTCAAAATCAACAACAGCCTTGGATCCACAGCCCACAATATCCTAACTTGTCTTATATTACAAACTAGCGCTCAATATGGTGCCTAAGTATAAAAATGAGCCAAAATTCTTTTGGGGACGCAGTCAATGACATCACAATTATATACGAGGAATCTCGAAAACTTGTTGAAGGACTCGACATTTGATATGGCGGGCCATCTTCAATTTGAATTATTCTTGCTTTCTACTCATTGAACACTAGAGACACAATCACATCTCTCAATTACACTTGAAATTGGGAAGTGCCATTATGTGTTGGGCTAGCTCACTGGCCTACCGTTATATTCCCAAAAAGACATAAAATGGACACAACCACTTGAAGATGGTCAAGTGCTTCGTCCAGAATTGCTCACATAATATGTAAAGATATCAGAAGTGGATAGGCTTTACCATAAGAAATGAAGGTATGCATCACCTTTTCCATGTTTCGTCTGGCTCTTTAGTGTACTAAGTTATTGTACAAAGACAGGTTGGGCTAGTAATCCTCAAAATGTCAACCAAAAAGTGAACTTCATCAACTTTTGGTGCCAAACAAAAGTGAGCCTCGCCAAGTTTTGGGTTGTCAAAAGCTATGAGGAGGAGTGGCTGGAGGTCACTAGCTATAGTTGCATTTGTTGGCAAACTCTCTGTAAAGTTCCAATCTGTTAGGATGCATGTCTGGACTGAACTCAAGTTGCTAAAGTCTGAAATTGCAAGATAAATACTATGTATGCAGACTATCCACTTGATTGTTTTCATGCAAGAAAGAAATTATTTTGGAAAATGGTGGTGGAATAGTTGTAAATCTTTGCTGCTTGTTGACAGTA
Source organism: Escallonia herrerae (assembly GCA_033070095.1). NCBI lineage: Eukaryota > Viridiplantae > Streptophyta > Magnoliopsida > Escalloniales > Escalloniaceae > Escallonia > Escallonia herrerae. The sequence goes on along the minus strand of JAVXUP010000963.1, from coordinate 255,483 downwards.
TGCATCTCATATCTATGAATACACAATTCTCTTTGCTCAGTTTAGGCCCAGAGTATGAGGTTAACTTACATGTTTTGACAAATTACCAAAGCGGATTGATCAACGCCCAGCCAGCAAAAAGATCTACATCGCCGAAATTAATGTCTATGTGCTTGGTGTACTTAAATGAGTACTCAAATGAGCATCTACATCGCCAAAATTAACCTAAGCATGACCCTTTTTCGCATAAAGTTTTATTCTGTTGTTAGGTTCCCCTTCACCAAAAGCTTAAATTGTCAAAAACTATGGTTGCTTATCGTTGCATTAACTCTTCCCTCTCACGTGCAATTCACCTTGTACTCAGATTTGAGATAAATTAAAGCCAAGAACTTATACAAAAGCGAGCTCCACACCATCTTAACTTATCATCTGCTTCGGTGCAAGCTTAAGCTGTCAAATAATGAACCCATGCTTTGACATTTGCCGACCAATCGACAGCTTTAGAGTTTTCCAACAAGATTATATTATGGCAGTCTGACGTTGGCTTGGTGATTAATGGACCGTAGAGAAATTCAATTTGCACACATTGATATAAGAACTAGAATTACGCCCATCTGGTACAACCTAATTCTGTGATTTTTGGCCAAGAACCAAGACTCAACCTGCGATCTTAGAGGAAAATTTAACTCAAAATTGAATTCTAAGCTCAATTTGCAGTCCCATGTAACTAATTCATTCGTGCGCGATTGAAAACTCCGATTGCCAGCTGAATTTAGCAGGGAATCGAAAGACAAACGTGCACACTCTAAACAAGCCTTTACGGCATAATGTATCACGTCCCGAAAGAACAGGAAAAATGTGCTCCCAGCCTCTGATATGATGCTTATAATTGTGGAAAAAGAATTTGGAAACATTAGTGATCCACGTGAATCTTAACACATGACAAATTAAAACTATGATATAGAAAAATCATAACCCCGTTTATTCTGTAGATCATGACAATCAATTTGCTGTGATTCAAATATACATGTTCATTTAATTGAAGTAAAAAAAGTAGGTTAAAATCAATATGTATATGTATGAGAATGGTTCTAAAAAACGTTATGAATCTAGCTAAATTTTTTTAATTGTTTCACAATCACCTTCGTTGCGCACAACTTCATTAGAACCTAGGTATACCTTGATTTTATGTCAATGGCGGCCCATCTCCTTATGATGGTCTTACCCACCACTCTTTTGAAGTAAAAACAATCATAAATTTATATTGTTGCGTAATCTAAACTAAAAGGTGTTTAACAATCAATAAAATAATATTTATCTTTATGTCAGCATCTATATAGTCATAGTTTTTGGATTTCAGCTTTCAATCATTTTTACTTTATTTTTGACATTTATATTATCCCGTAGTCCAACTTGATGAGTACAATAGTTGTTATGTCACAGTCGTCCTTAGTCACCTTATGTTATCAAATAGTTTTCGTATTTAATTTGAAAAAGATATTCTTATAGGATTGCTATCTAACACCTTTACTTGTTAGGAGGATTCATTGCATTGTAAGGTTAGTAATTTTGAACTCAGAAAACATAAAAATGCCTATCTATTTGTAAATACACGAATGTGTTTTGGAATTAATATTGTTATTAGGATTTTCCTTATTGAACAAAAAAAAAAAATTATGTGCTGTAGACGAAACAACAAATATGCTATCAATAGCTTCTAGTCTGATTATTGTAATCTTTTGTTACCTGAAATTAATTTAATTCGTTCTATTCTCTTTCGGGTAACATAAAAAGTGGTATAGAGAATTTGTTTTTATTATTTTAAGTTAATTTCCGATTGCAAGAATCATCCATTCATCTAGTATCTAATTAGACATTGTCTAAACGGGTAATGATAGTATACATAAAGATAAATAAGAAGTAAAGTCATAATAACTTACACAGTCATAAATAGAATGTATTATTTTTTTGTAACAAAGACTGAATATACCTGGGAACTGTTCATGTACATACTGTGCGATACCTTAGTAAATGAAATGATAGTCATCTCGATTAACCTTTATTTTGAAGATTCATATTTTATAGAAGCAGAAGAGGTGAAGTCACCCTTAGTTAGAAGGATGTGCCGATACCTAATCAAAAATTGATATGATATGAGTAATTTCAAGATTTTATCAGCCACATTCAAAAATAAATAGGAATACGGGTAGTGTATCCATAACAATCAAATGAAGAGAAAAGAAGTTAAGTTTTGCTTAGAAAATTACTAACATTTGCATGGCACCCCTACACAAATATAATATCAGGTCTTAGAGCCAAAAATAAAAAAGTTGGAGGGAAATATTAACTCCTGTTTGTTTACAATTTTTGTTTATGTGTTCATTTTCATCATTTTCTAATCCAGTTAAGAAATATGGTTGTGTACTTATATGATTTTGACTAATTTTTTTTTTCTTAGCTACTTTTCTCTGATAATGAGTGAGAGGCAATCGAAAAAGGTAGGTGCTTTCACATTTTTTGTACTGTTTGGGTAAGATTTTTTAACAACATAACATAAAATGGTAAACGTACACGAAGAAATAAAAATCTTTTTGGTATTTATGTCATGAGATGTGCATGTCCTAATCTTTATAAAGCATTAAGTTGTGAATGGGAATAAACATGCTTTATTTTATTAATGATAAGTCTTATGAAAAATGAAAGAGATATTCTTATACTAATTGTAGCATTTAGGACTAGTTAAACAAATGGATTTGTTAAAAGAATCTAAATTCTGGGTATCTTAATTGCGTGGCAAGGTAGTGATTTTTAGATATAAAAAGGGTATTGTTATCAAAAAAATAATTTTTAAAGATCTACACTTTTAAATGTAGTATAGATATATGACTAATTCATAACCATAAAGATGATATTTTGGATTGAGTTTTGAAGCCATTTGAATTAGAAGTATGCGTTGCTGCTTTCTGGCTATTCTTCATGTTAGGCAATATAGATATGTAAACTTTAAACTCAAGCTTGTTCTACCACCTGAGTTTGAGAAGGAATATAAGCTAATATAGATAAATGCCACTTTCTATATTGATGTCACTTTCCTGTTCCTATTATCTTTGGTCCAGAATACTCGTGACTTTTATAATACGCGAAGAATTTTCTTTTCTGCTTCTGATAGAATAGTCTTTTCATACTTATATAAAAACTTTAATTTATCGTACTCAATTTGTAATGCTTAGTACGCAGTACAATTATCCTTTCCCTCCACCTCGTTTATCAAGCGGAACCATATCCAGTTGGGATGCATTAATATGAAGAAGTGGACTGTGGATGTTTGCGTATGAATAGGACTGGACATGGACTCTATATGGGTATGACCATGTGCAATTTTGGGGCATATGTGCAAGTTAATTCCCTCATTGTTTGGACCATATTAAGATGGCATGAATTGAACCTTTATCTGAAAGTTCTCCCGTTACAAATGCTACGACGTTTTCCTTTCCATGTGTGCTTCCATATTCGTAACTTCAAAAACCATAGGGTTGGACAATGAAATTCAACATTTTATTCTCATAAATATGAGGTACAGGAGTGGTTTAACCAACCCCAGAAATAGTAAGAACAGTACTACAGGCCTAATGCATTCTTGAATGACAAATCCAAACAAATGAAGCTACGATCATTTTCGGACTTCCAAGATTTTCTTAGGCACATCGTCAACTTTAACCATTCCATTTCCATTTTCATGCAGTTTTGCGACAACTGGAATAATCTCCGCACACACCATTGCACTTAGCTCCACAACATCGATGATTTTCTCTTTCAGTACGGGAAGTTTGTGATCGACCAATTCTATGACTTGGTTGTGGAATTCGGGAAGCTTTTGCTCGATGACTTTCTTAGTAGTCTTGTACATGAGATAAAGCACCATTTGAAGAACGCCAAAGATGAAACCAAGTACGTTCGGAATCTATTAACAGAAAGAGAAATAAACACAATTAAGCTCATAAGCCTTTTGTAGAAATAATTTGAGGAAGAGGGTTCATCGTGTTGGTCAGACTTACTGCAATGTTATAGTCGTTCAGTAGTAGACCGTACAAGAACCATATAACTGCACTTAGGGTGAGAAAAACCGAGAGAAGAATCGGCATGTACTCGACGCTTTTGGTCCGTATAACTTGTTTCTGGAAAACATTCACGACTATTAGACACTTATGGGCATAAAATAGATGGAAATACAAATATCGTTACATATCTCGCGTGCTTACCACAACACAAAGAGGTGCCAAGAATACGCAAAAAGAAAACACAAGGCAAATCCATCCAACGATAGTGAAACGTGTGCTCTCTTTTGCAAGAAATTGAGTTAGGATAATGATGAGACCATAGCCACCACCATTCAGCAAAAGAAGTAGCTTCACGGTTTCAATCTGCGTGAATTACATCACTATTAAAAGAGTATAATAAAGTATATAATGTCAAATTTAAAGGAAAAAATTACAACTTAAAATTTTAAAAGCAAGGCTAAGTACCCTAGCCTTCTTTGGTGCGTAGAAGAGGTAGAAGCAAACGTAAACGGTCTCTATGAAACAGCCGACCGAGTTTATCGTGATAAGAAGCATAGCATTGGACTTGAGCAACGCGTAGTATATCCAAAGCATGGCACTGAACAAGCCAACCACATAAGGAATGGATTGAAATCCTTCAGTAGATTTCTTCTTGTAAACTTGATAAAAAGTTGGCCTGTGAGATATATACATGTATATCAGCATTTTGTCATCCGTAAATGGCAGTACATTATTAGAGTAGCTAGAAAAAAGAGACTTGGAACCCTATGGATAAGTGATGACATGAAATTGCTAAAGAAAAAGATACAAAACAAAGACTTACACTGGTGCTAGATACACCATGAACGAGATGATATTCCCTGCAAGACCAAACAGTTAAGAGGAAAGAAATGAGATGAAGAGAAATAGTAGACATTCATGCAGTTTATTGTGCATGTTAATGCATGGCATAGATGCCAACTCGAAATGTCATTCTGGACCCTTTGCACTTTGTGGCTTATTTTCATATGGAAACATCCCATCGTTGCCCAATTACCCAAAGCCCGTAGGTAGGGAAGGGGACTAAGCTTCCTTATGTTGCTGAAAGACATGCATTCTGCGGAGTCAAGACAAAGACTCCAACAGCTAACGACGAGATGAAGCACGTATTAACAAAGGTTCACTCCCATAACGGAGAAAGCTTAGATGGATGGCGGCAGTGGAAGCTCCTTAGGAGGAGCGCTTACTGCAGATACAAGCATCACAGGTTGCAAAACAAGTCAGTAGCTACCATTGTTTTGAATTGCAAGTACATATCTGTAGTTACCAACACCTTGCACAACTTAAGAGTATAATGCAAAACTCTAGTTTTACTTGTGGCTTACTTAACTAAGTGCACATGCACCAGCTGTATGAGCTTGTGTTTTTCTCGTAAGAGAGAGCTCATTTCATACCCATATACCTATTATAGGAAATGAGAGATATAAAGGATAAGATAAAGTGACCAAATTTTGTATGAATTATACCTAGAAGGCCAAATGCAAGAGTCCACTGGTCAGAGAACAAAGCCATTCCCTCAGCTAACACTAAAACTCTCTCTTTAGACCCTAGGTATTAACTAAATCCTCTCTCAGATTGAGAAGCACACAAATTGAGATGGCACCATGACCCTTTTATATAGGGGATGTGTGACATTGAACAGGGTCTCTTCTTGGAAGGAGAGATTACCCTTGGGAGTGGAAGATCTTTCTTGATATTGCTTACAGTTGTTCAAGACTACTACTGTAACACACTTTAGTTCAATACCTTCACAGGCTTAATCCCCTAATGTTCCAATTAGCCAAATTTAGTTAGTTTTGTACAGATTACCAAACATAAACACTTCGTCGCTAGCTCGTTTAGTTCCAGTAGAGGTTACTTGTTCCGGGACTCTTGGGTCCCACCAGGGCTCTTTCTGATGTGTCTCCCACCAGTCCAATTGGGTTCTAAGGTCTACAACTCATACTTGTTGAGGTGGAAAGTCGAGCACATTCAGCAGAATTATTTTGGGCAATAGGATTGACACGAGTTTTAAGCGAAGAACTTCCTCTCAATGCACAGGAAACCTCCTGTCCTATTGGCATAAGGCTTTCATGTGAATGAATCATGGTGGCAAAGCAAGGCAATAATAGATGCAGTTTCAGTTCCAGATTTCCCATCTAGACAGGAGTCACTGGACTGTAGTACTTCTCCTTATTTATTGCAATACCAGGTCGCAACATTTTGCTTAAACTTCTTGGTTTGTAATACTAAGAACACCACCTTAGGAGGTGGGATTTGGCATTCGTCTTATGCAACCGGATGCAGCTTGGAAGCAATTGCGTATAAAGCTGGAGTAAGGATCTTTGTTAGTTAACCGATGGGAGAAGCCATGAGAGTGGAAGCTTGTAACGCGTAACGTGCTAAAGCTTATAGCAAAACCGGAAGCTCTTGACTTTTGCGAGATTAAAGTCGTACGGTCACAGCAAACTAATTGGTCTTAAAATATATTGAGAACTGTTGGATGATAGTATATATTAACTAGCTAAGGGACCGTGCAATGCACGGGACGTTCTTTAATTTCTCAAATATTTATTTTTATAAATATTTTACAACTGTTAATTTTCTAACTTTCTAAAAATATTTTTTATAATGTGTTTCTATAGATTGTTTATAACTGTTATTGTTTGAACAGCAGGTAAGAAATTTATTATATAGAATATTGCCTTTGAATAGAACTTTTGAAAAATTAGCATTATAAAAGCGTACCTTAGCAACAAAGGTAGAATGCATGTTTTAATATTATCAGTTTTTACTTACAAATAAGATGTGAACGTTACAATTAAAAGTCTTATAGACTTAGGATGCCTTTTCATTAACGTTTCGCGACGACATATGACAACAATCTCCTACAACTATTTAACTGAATTTAAACTTTTTAGTCTAATATTTGGAGCTTTGTAAATATAATTGTTAGTATGTATCAATGATATATCCAAAACCAAAATGATTTAAAAAAATTCAGTTATTTGTACTATCACTTTCAATTTTTTGCGAGTTTAATAAAATGTGAACGTTACAATAAAAGTCTAATAGACTTAGGATGCCTTTTTATTAACGTTTCGCGACAACATATGACAATAATCTCGTACTACTATTTAACTGAATTTAAAATTTTTAATTTAATATCTGGACCTTTGTAGATATAATCGTTAGTATGTATCAATGATATATCCGGAACCAATGTGAAAAAAGAAAAAAAAAGTCAATTATTTGTACCATCACCTTTGATTTTTTTTTGAGTTTAATTGAGTAAAGAGTGTTATAACTTATTTACTGGTAGTGTATATAAACCTCTCAATTTTCCTATAAGCATAAAGGTCAAATTCACTCACCTTCTTTCTTCATGAGAAACTCTGTGTATGTTATTTGTCCCGTGCATAATGAAAAGGAAAAATAGCATTGAAAGTGTTTCTATCAATACATAACTTATTAAAGTGTTGCTAACATGACTTAATGACAATACCATTGGAATATTAGATTAATGTAGCTAAGGGCTAGAAAGTGGTTAACCACAAAAATATCATCTTGCCTAATTAACAAAACTTTAAGAAATCAGAATGTGAGGCCAAAATCAAAATTGAAAGTTAAAAGTCATTCTAGGGAAATTTTTTTTTACTGCTTTTAGTCCTGGATATAATTTATGCATCTTCAAGTTGCTGTATTTAAGTTCATCGCTTGTCTGTATAAGATTCTCGCCGTAACCCGTATATGAATACTATACTAACACTACCTCCAACTACCTTAATTAGCGTTATCATTGCCACTACAAATGCAGTTACCTTCACCATATCGTAACTTTTGCTCGTTAGTGCACTTTCATGTTTCTATCTTCAGCTTTTTTAGGTTTATCACTTGTTCAATTCAGTTTAAATCATAACTTATTAATCAGTACTGTAATGTAAATTAATATTACCTCGAAACACCTTAGTGCTATCGTTACAACAACTCTAACAACAACCATCACCTCTTGCACTACCACCGTTTAGTTATGACTATCATTACCACTATGGTATGATTTTCGTATTTTACATTTTTGAGATTTTATATTATTATTTTAAAGTGCTTTTGAGGTTTTAATAATCAAAATTAAGGCCTAATGTATAAGTATATTGATTAGGTAGAGTTTTAGAAGGTGTATAATTAGTTTCTTAGTTTTATAAAGTTCTAAAATATTGCATAAATTATACCTAGGAATTTTTTAATAATAAATTATAGTAAAGAATTAAATAGAGTAGTAAAGAAAAGAATACAAAAACAAATAGGACTCTTGAATTTTATATATTTAATTCAAAAGAGTTGGACTCTAAATAAAGAGACCAACTAAGTTAGGGGACTACCACCTGCAAAGTTAAAGCTCATGTGTCAAAAGGAGAAGACTCTTAAAAAGTCCTACTTATCGCAAAGATAGAGTCCCAAAAATCCTACGTGTCGCAATTTTAAGCAAATGTTTCAGCTATATATATATATATATATATAGATATGAAAATTACCTTATCGCTATTGAACTGTCTAGTTTTTTTGATAGTTCTTATAACTTATATATAATTCTCTTTTTTGTTTCTGGTAAGATAATTTTCTCTTCCCTATGTAAATGTCTTATTGTATTCAGCTTTATTAATGCTCTCCAATATAATTATCTTTCCCTTTATCTTTTCTATCATGGTATCAGAGAACCATACGATCTGCCGGTTTGAGAGTTGTTCAATTGCTCTCGCAAATTCCGGCGGACGACCTTTTGCTGTCGGCCGACCAATTCATGTGCTTTTGTTTCTTTTCGTGCTCTTTTTTTCTTCTTTAGATCAGAATTTTAGTCTTTCTTTCTTGCCCTTTCTATACAGTGATCTTCGCTTATGCTAAAACCCAAGGCACCGCCCACCTTTACTGTTTTCTTTCTTCAGTTACCTCTGTCGATTTCCTTTAGCCCAAATCCTAATCCTACACCCTTATAAGATTCTGTTCCCACCACCGATCACAACACTCCCAACCATGCCACCATGCCTCTCGTTCGTTCCTGCAATGGATCTTGTTATGTTCTTAGTCTGCAGACTCTGTTCTGGGACTCCTGTCTTGTTCTTAGTCGTCGGACCTCACCCCTAGACCTTTATAGTCGTCGGACCTCGCCCCGAAACTCTTGATATGTTCTTAATCGCCGGACCTCGCCCCAAGACCTTGATGGTTGTTGGACTTCGCCCCAGGACTCCTGCTCTGATGTTGCATCGCCGGACTCTACACATGGAATTCATCTCAACTTGGATCTCAGACTTAACCTCCAAACTCAAGTTTGTTCGTTCTCTACCAACTCGAGTTTGAGGGGGATGTTAGATGATATATATTAATATGAAAATTACCTTATCGCTATTGAACTGTCTAGAACATTCTATAGTTCTTATAACTTATTTAGAATTCTCTTGCCTATATAAATGCGGTGTAAAGCCTAATTGTACTCAATTTTATTAATGCTCTTTAATATAATTATCTTTAGAGCAGATGATAACTTAACATGGTATCAGAGCTCTGATTTGACAATCTCTTGGATTCAATTCTTTCCACTTGCATATCTGGTCCCTTTCTGTTTATTTCTGTCTTGATCTGTCTCTCTACGTGCAATCAGAGATTTACACGTGAGGGAGAGTATTAAGTATGATAACATTATGTCATTATTGAGCCCATTCTCTAATAGCTTAAGCTTTTAGAGTAGATGATAACTTAACAAGAACAGTTATCTTTTGCCTATAATCTGTGATATCAAAACTACCTATCTTTTTGTCAAATGAAATTTGCCCTAAGGAAGGAGCTTATCTACTTGTAACCTTGATTTATTTTGGTAAAAGGAACAAATGAACTCCGGGAGTCATAGAGGAATCCTGAAAATTTGTTCAAGCACTCAAGACATTGATGTGGGATTATGGGTGGCAATCTTCATCCTTCAACTTGAATTATTCTTACTTTCCAGTCATTGAACACTACAGACAGAATCCCATCACTCAATTACACTTGAAGCTGGGAAGTGCCATTATTTGTTAGGCTAGCTCACTGGCCTACAAGAATCTTCCCTAAAAGACATAAGAACAGGCAAGACCACTTGAGGATGGTCAATGGCTTCTTCCAAAATTTCACACATAAGATAAAAAGGTCTCGCAAGTGGATAGGCTTTACCACATAAATGAAGACATGATAGCCCTTTTCATGTTCCTTCTGATTTTTTGCTGTACCAAGTTTATGTACATATGACAAGTTGCGTTTCTGAAGCCCCAAAATGCCAAAGGAAAGTGGACTGCAGCAGCAAGTTCTGGGGTATAAGAAAATGAAACAAGATCTGTGCGAAGGAATCGCTGGAGGTCACTACCTAATAGCTATAGTCGCATCTTTTAGGATATCTAGACCAGAGCCAGGGTAAAGATTCATTAGCAATGTTTATTTTCACACCCGATATGTTGTCCATTCATTATATTCTCGCTAAATATCTCTTCTTTCGAGTGACATATGAACCGCGATAAAGCACTCGTGTGGACATAATTTTTACCTTTAAGATCCGCACGATCAACTGTGAGTACACCATGCCATCCTACTGTATAAGTTGGACTTCGTGCCAAGTAGAGGGTACAATCAACCACAAAATATAGCCGCCTTTTTTATTTACCGTCACATGGTTTTGTCACTTATCATGGTTTGTGGCAATAATTAAATTTAGCCGTAAACGCAAGCCAATCCTAAGCTCAACCTAGGCCCTATTGAAACATGCGGTGTAAAGCATAAGAAGGCATATCAATTAAGATTAAGAAAGTTAAAGATAAGAATAAATTAGAGTAATGTTTTAATTATCTTGTATTACGTATCTGTTATGATTCTTCTTACAAATATAACACCCCTAAAGTTGCATTCAATAAATAAATACTACATTTCATCTAATTTAAGTTGGTATTTGAGCTAAAGATCCTCCTATGGTAGTTCTACACGTACATCAACTCTCCGCTATGCCGGCAGGCCGCGTTCTACTTACCCGCTAGGCTTCCATTATAAGTATCATTTTCCCCCATAAATGTTCTTTGTTCCTTAGTCTTGTTCATCCAAATAGCAATTTCTTGTTACCAGCGACAAGCTCCTACAAGTCCCAATTGCTAATTTGCTATAATACAGCTTTCTCTCAAATTTTGCCACTACCCTTCTGTCTGCTCTGCTGGGCAAACCCACAATCAATTTGTACATTTATAGCACAATCGATAAAACACGTGAGATCTTTTCCTTAGGCCTGATACTTCCCTGAGAATGGGAAACCTTGTCAAATAAGTGAAAATTGAAAGTAAAAGATTGCGCGCCTATAAAGGACAAAGAGAGTTTCTGATTGATTATGAATGTTTACAAAACAATGTTCCGAAGCCTGGAAATTGAAATTTCTATCGATAAGACAACAAAAGCATCTAAACATGAAGGAAAAAAGAAAGAAAAAAAACTTGAAAAGTCAAATCTTGATTTGTCTGATTTGTTGACGATGTTCTTGCTCCTTCTTTAATCCCCTATTTATATTACAGACTTTGTAAAAAATAACTACAACAAGACAGATTTCCCACTTAAAGACAAGGGTAAATTACACATGGCACCCCTGAAGTTTACCCTAAATTACACAGATTCCTACTATCTTTTTTATTAAACTAAACTACATATTTTTATTTTTTAGTTAACGAGTTAATAAAATAAATGAAAAGACTCTAAAGCCCCTCATGAATAAATAAAATTTCCTATATCTTTCTCTCTTTCTCTTTTATACACACAACCACTAACACACCTATGGCACACACACACACCAACGACCGGCAACACCCTCCGGCGACCGACAACTCGCTCCGGTGACCAATCACGACCACCAACAACACTGTCCATTCACCTTACGGACAGACCACCACCGCGGCCACCACGATCCACCACCCGGTAACACACTTTGGCAATACCGTCGGCAACCCTGCCACACGGCAACACCCTCCAGCCTCCGATCACATCCCATCGCTTCCCCCGGAGCAAGCCGAGTAGCCAATCGTCATTTCTAGATCCTCTATTGCACCAAGGTCTCACTCCAATCGCCGGGAACTCTGCCACCAACATGCTTGCGAAGTCCAATCTGTACGTGTTTCTGGCGTCGATGGGTCAGATTGTGGAGATTTGAGCCCTCAAAACCATGGTCGGTGACGGGTTTTTTCCAAAACCATCGTCGGGCCCTCAAACCAATGCCAAGATCTATCTGGTTCATAGATCTATGCCGACGGGTCCTCAAAACCATGGTCGGCAGTGGTGATGCTTGCTGATGGCTAAAAATGGTGGCCTGATCTGGTCACCAGCGGTATGGCAAAGTGCGATGAATGACTGTGATGACGTCACAGGTTGCATGGTGATGATGTGGTGCGGGACAAATGTGTGTTTGGAGGTGGCTAACATTGTAATGGTGCTAAATCTGGTGTTATGGTGGTGCTAAATCTGTTGTTGGTGGTAGTATCTTGTGGGCATGTGTGTGTGTGTGTGTGCGTGAGAGAGAGAGAGAGAGAGAGAGAGAGAGAGAGAGAGAGAGAGGGGGGGGGGGGGGGCAGTGGGCAGTGGTGTTTAGGGGGGATGATGGCCGTGCCTGTGGCGGTACCCTGGAGCCGGCAACGATGGCTGAAGAAAAAGACATGTTAAAGGGCAATTTTGGTAGTTTATAAAATATTATGTGGTGGCCTAACTTTTATTCACGGAAACTTAACGATATGGAATTTTGTATAAACATATTATAAACCTCAGGGAGTGGACAAAGGTGCGGTGTGTAATTTACAGTAACGACAAACTACTCACTTAGAAAATAAATCCTACCATTTGAATAATAACTATCTACTAATAAGTAATCAACTACACTCTATCTTTATTAATAAGAGCACATTTTCAGAAACTAAAAAATAACTTTATGATTTGAATTCTTCATTATCTCTATTTTACAAATAAATATTAATGCCATTTAATTAAAGACATGTCATTGTGAAGAAATTATTTATTGGTGCAAACATTGTCCCCTGACTCAAGTAATCAAATACTTGAAAATTGCAAAGAGTCACATCGTTCAAAGGAAAAATATTTTTTACTATCGATAGACTTGTACTCTTCAGTAAAGGTATTTTTACTTTCAATTAATCATTGATTGGATTTAGCTGTATTAAAAGAAAACATTTATTCATCATTAAAAGCATTGCACTATTCAAAGCCGAAGTATTTTTTTACTATCGATACCCTTTTCTTATCGATTGCCTTTCATTATCGATAACCTAACATTTTTCACTGTCAACAAGCCTTCTACTGGCTTAAATTGCACCATCTTGCGTTTTTCACTATCGATAAGCCATCTACTGGCTTAACTGCCCTATCTTGATTTTGTATATATTAGTGTCAAGATAATGTTCACTACTGATATACCAAATACTATCGGTAGGCTTACATTTTTTAAGTGAGAACATTTCTGCTATTGATTAGCTATCGATTGTTTTTAGCTTTCTATATACCAGTGTCAAGACAATGTTGAAGTGTCTTAACACTTCTTAGCCACTTCTTTTTACTTAATAAGAGATATATCATAGTAACATAAATCAAATAATGACCACAGTTGGCCAAGTCACTAAACAAACCATAACTATTTTTGGCAAAGCCACTAACCAAATCAACATATAAAATGGCTACTGATAAACAAATCAATTAAGCATTTCTTTACTCAACATGCATGAAAAAAATACATAAATAATATTTGATTATATTTGCAGCTCTGGATAACCATTGATCGAATTGATACTCTACCTTGGTGTGCTCTACAAACCCAAATAAGTTATCCATCTCCAAAAAATGTGATACCAATTGGCTCCCAAAATACATAATTTTCATTAGATTTCATGGTGTCAAAAGCTTCAAACTCATTAACAGTAGGAAATTTTAAATTGATAGCCATGGTTGGCTTGCTATGCACGCCGCATAAAGAGGGTTCTTTTATGTTTTTAGCCAAAATAGGCTTTTAAGCTTGTCCCCCAGCCACATCGATTAAATCTTTTTTTGACGTATCAATCCCGTATGAGAATGGACATGATTGTTCAACTTTTTCTGCCATTTTTTGGCACGATATCGATTTTACGAAAATTACTTACACCACTTTTGGTATAAGTTTCAGCCAATTGTATTAATTAATTCAAATGACTTCCCTACAACACGTATTTTTCACACAATTCATCGAATAACTCACTTAAATTGCCTGAAGATAATACTTGAAGTTGACTATTGTGCAACGACTTCTCTTGATAGGTAGTCGTGTTATTTTTAGTAACCATGAATTGGTTGCACCCATCTTCAAAATACTATCTGTCTTAGCCATGTTTGGACATTATGTTATTTTCAATATCCAAAGAATAACTATTGGCATGTAACTTTTCAACCCAACAAATGTGAAAATTTTCTCATCCACCCAATTCTGTGAATCAAAGCTCAGCATTCTTTCAATTTATTTTCTACATCCTCTAAAAAAGAAGGATGATCTACTCCCATCCAGGTTTTAATATATTTTTAAAACATGTTTGATTCATGAGAGGTTTCTACCAAAATTGTTAGCAGAGTAGGCTTTGCATCAATGCAATCCATTAAATCATCTCAAAATTCCATTAAATCGACCACTGTTGACTTCATAAACAATTGTTCCCAACCTATTTTGGTCGCACCCAAAGGCCCACTGGGAGTCCCATTTTGCATGACATGTCCGCACAAGTAACATGCAATATTCAACACTTCCAACCTGTCAAAGGCGCACGCTCAAGTCATGCGCACTTTTCACTTTTTCTACGTGACTTCGCCACCAAGAAACTTATCCTTGCGCGACTGTTCATCATGCATCGACTGAAGTACTTCGCCTGGCTTCCGTCTGCGTGCCATGGCACTTGCTCGGGGAAATTGGCCTTGGCTTTCCCCTTGGGGTCGACCTCAGCCTCGGCCTCCCCTTGGGGGTAGGCCTCGGCCTTCCCTTGGGGTTGGCCTTGGCCTCCCCCTAAGGGTTGGCCTTGGCCTTCGCCCAAGGGTTGGCCTTTGGCTTCCATACTTAGCATTTTCACTACTCCTCAAGGGACCATACATCACTCCTCCGGGACACTATCTCCGCCAGGGAGCTCTTTAACTCCCCTTCTGCCAGGTAGACAGCTCCTCCGGGATGCTACCTTGGCCAGTTAGGTAGACGGATCCTCCGGGATGCTACCTTGACACTCTCTGAGTGCTCCGTCATAAGGACTCACCGCGGGGATAGGCTACTCCTCCGGGACACTATCTTCACCATGGAGCTCTTTAACTCTCCTTCCGCCAGGTAGATGGCTCCTTCGGGATGCTACCTCGGCCAGTCGGGTAGACGGATCCTCCGGGATGCTACCTTGACGCGCTTCGAGTGCTCTGGCACAAGGATCACCGCGGGGATAGGCGACTCCTCCGGGACACTATCTCTGCCAGGAAGCTCTTCAACTCCCCTTCTTCCAGGTAGACAGCTCCTTCGGGATGCTACCTCGGCAGGCCAGGTAGACGGCTCCTCCTGGATGCTACCTCGGCCTACGAAAAAAGTGACTCATTCGAGACACTATCTTCGTCAGGAAGCTCTTCAACTCCCCTTCAGCCAGGTAGACGGCTCCTCAGGGATACTACCTGGCCCGTCAGGTAGACAGCTCCTCAAGGATGCTACCTTGACTCACTCTAAGTGCTCTAGCACAAGGACTCACTCGCGGGATAAGCGATTCCTCCGGGACACTATCTCCGCCAGGGTGTCTTCATGACTGGCCTACGTGCTCTGGTACTGAGGGCTTACGTCGGAACCCCTATGGACTATGACCCCGGGTCACTTCGAGACGGGAGCAGGTCTTCGGAGGGCATCACGCCTAGTCCGCCTGGCAGTTGGGCGTCAGGTCTTCCCCACCGCTGCCAGGCCTGTGGGACTCTGCAAGGGCTTGGATTGGTGGCTAGATCAAGGGGTTCTCTGGCCACACCGCCGCTGTGGGAGCCAGTCTTTCCAGACAGACAGAGCGACGTTGTGCGGGGTAGGCCAGGTGAATATGCGATTCGATAGTCCGTGGAGCACCGGTAGCTGTGGAGCCCTCAGTGATGTGTCACTCCCGGGGAGTGCCATGTGTCACATGATGACATCATCATCTCAACCTCTATAAATAGAGGTCTTAAGAATTTATTTAAAGAAAAGAGAACATTTTCTGGATGGGGACATTTTCAGAACACTTTCACTTTCTCACTCTAGAATCCTAGAGAGAGAAACGTACAGGACCCTAACTCTGGACCTAAGCATCGGATTGTGACTGTCATCGTGTATTCACCCTGCGCCATCGACCTCGCAGCACTGCTACCCTCAGGCTCTATCTGGGAAGCCCTTGGTCTCTGCCCTTGCTGTGTCTCACATCAACATACTTGGCATCTGACTCGGACTGCATTCCTTGTGGCACCTCCACGTCGACTGCGAACCCACTTACCTTGGCATCAACAATTAAAGAGAAAATGGTTCAACATTTCTAGGAAATAATGAAGCTGAAGAATGACATTTTATCGACTCTACCCAGAAATTGGCCATTAATTCATCAAATCGGGCCTGAAATTCTGAAGAAGTACTTGGAAACATATTTTCCAATACCCTAAGTTCTAATAGTTGGCATTTCTCACTTTCAGATTAAAAGGGTCCCACTGGGCGTGCCAATATCTGTGCTGTTGGGTAAACTTACAATCGATTTATACATTCACGGCACAATCGATTAAAAGTGTTGAATCTTTTTTGTCCCTTGGGTCTGGAGACTTCCTTAAAAATGAGAAATTTTGACAAACAAATCAAAATTGAAAGTAAAAAAGTTGTGCGCCCATAAAGGACAAAGAAAACTTCTGATTGATTGTGAATGTTTACAAAATAATGTTTCGAAGTCTAGAAACTGAAATTCCTATAGATAAACGGCAAAAGCTTCTAAACATGAAAAAAAAGGACTTGAAAGATCAAGTCTTGATTTGTCTAATTCGTTGATGATATCCTTGCTCCTTTTGATCCGTTATTTATACTACAGACTTTGTAGAAAATAATTACCACTACAAGACATATACTACCCAATATGAAAATAACCCCTAGCACTTAAGTAATAAATGCTCATTAATAAATAATCAACTACTCTTATCCCTTATTTATCAATAGGAGCACATTTTCAGAAGTTAGAAAATAATTTCATAATTTGAATTCTTCATTATCACTTTTTCACAAATAAAAATTAATACCATTTAGTGGCATTTAATTAAATACACATCATTGTGAATAAATTATTTGTCAGTGCAAACACCTTCATAAAGTTGTTGCCTTCGGTGTGTTCATTATTCTTTCTCTCTATTTTTATGTGTTCAATTAGGAGTTCCATGACTAACGTGTAGCATGGATTTCATCTATCATAACAAAAATTTGGCTCGTGAGCTTTTTATTCCATTAATATAATAAAGTGTCGATTCTTCTTCGAAAATGCTGACGACGATACCAATATCATCGTCATTTTGAGTCGTCAAAATCATATCGAAAAGTAAAATTTGGGTAATTGAAACTTCAACCTTTTGAGAAAAATGGAATTTCTGCAGAGGAGATCACTTTGGGCAACGCTTTCAGGACTCTGATGGGGGGAGATGTTGTTAAAACTTGAGCAAAACATGACAAAATTCCAAACTTGTGTGCTTTTGGCATCAAAACCCACATGTTTTCAATCTGTCGATTTCTGTTTTGCTTGTGGCTGAAGCCATTTGCATGATTGGAGAGCAAACTTAATTAATTCCAATAAAAAGGAAAGTCTGTTAAGATCTAAGTAAATTTTACTTACCATACAGGAGCTATTGATTTTATCCGTTTTGTGATTGCAAAGTACTTCTTAAGAATTTGTTGACTTAACTGTGAATTGCGGTGAATATCAACCATGTAAATCGGTTGCTGTGCCTTTTTTCACCTAGAAAAATAAGAATTTAGAATAAGGGTGGTGCAACTTGGATTGGTTTGGTTAGTTTTTACCTGACCCAAGAAAATTTATGTGCTTTTGAGCTTTTAACCCAAGAAAAAAATTAAATTAAATTAAATGGGTGGCTGCCGGCCACCACCATTCTCTTTTTTGTTTAAATAAAAAATTATTTGTTTGTTTAGATCATCCCATTGAACCCCTATATACCCGTTCAACCCAACCCAACCCACTTAATTAAATTCCTTTTTTTTTGTGATTAAAGTTCGTTTGGTTTAAAAACACATGAGTTTTCTTGGATTGAATAAACCAACCGAAATTGCACCCCTAGTTGAGAGTACATATTGGTATATGTGGGGGCGTCGATCAACTAGTTGAGCAGCAATAAAGTTTCTTTAGAGTCGCACAGAGGAAAGTTTTTCTAAAGTTGCACAATGAGACCTCAGATCGCCAGGATTTTCTGGATGAGTTAACAGGAGGGTGAACTCTCTAAAAGAATGTGGCCCGGCCCATGCAAAGATATTGAATCCATTAAAGTACAAATATTATATCCACTACAATAAAGATGCATTTAAATATTAAAATTCCCACAAAGATAGAGATGAAGCCATTTGAATATTAGTAACGCATTGCTGCTATATATAATATATCTGAGGTTATCCGCTAAACAATAACATATTTAAGTTGGACGTAATAGTCTGAAGAGCAGAACGCTTGCACCCACGGCCATTTTTTGCGAATTTTAGAAGTATTGTTTGCCTTACTCTTGGTGAGATTTTAGTTGGACGAGATAATCTTTTGCATGGGAATGTCTTAATCGTTGGACCAAGTTGAAATGGCTCCTTTTTTTGCATGGCTCCCATGTTTACGCGTAATTTGATTCTTCTAAAAACCTAAAATTTAAAGTCCAGATTATTAATTTAATATTTATGTTACTAACCAGAGAAGAAAACCCGTAATTCGAATTTTGCACTTCTTACTAGTGAACTTGAAGATTATTCTTATGAGTTTCACGTACAGGAGCGGTTTAACCAACCCAAAAAAATAAAATGAAACGGTAGAACAAGAAACTTGAATTTAGGCCTACTGCACCCAGGCATAACAGTCATGGCGATGGCAGATCAAGCTACGATCATTTCACTGCTTCTATGGTTTTCTTAGGCAAACTTTGAACTTCAACCGTGTCATGCACATGTTCTTGCAGTTTTATGGCAGCTGGAATCATCTCCGCGCACACCATTGCACTTAGCTCGACAACGTCGATAATTTGCTCTTTCAACTCGGGAAGCTTGTGATCGTCCAAAATTATGACTTGGTTATGAAACTCGGGAAGCTTGTGCTCGATGGCTTTCTTAGCATTCTTGTACATTGCGTAAAGCACCATTTGAAGAACACCAAAGATGAAACCGAGAACGTTTGGAATCTAGATAGAGACATGAAGAAGGATTAACCCAAAAACATTTTGCAGAAACAATTCAAGGACAAGGGTTTACCAAGTTAGGTTACACTTACAGCAACATTATAGTCGTTCAACAGTAGACCGTAGAAGAACCATATAACTGCACTTAGGGTGAGGGAAAATGATAGAAGAATTGGCATGTACTCGACGCTTTTGGTTCGTATAACTTGTCTCTGTCAAAAATTCAATACTGTCAGGAATTATGGACATAAAAAAATGTGAATGAGATAATTATGTCACAATTCCTCGTTACTTACCACAACACCCAGAGGTGCTACGAATACGCTCAAAGAAAATACTAGGCATATCCATCCAACGATCTTGAACCGGGTATCTTGTTTCGCAAGAAATTGAGTTAGGACAACGATGAGACCAAAGCCACCAAAATTGAGCGAAAGAAGTAGCTTCACAGTTTGAATCTGTGTTTAATTAAGGCCAAATTATATGACTATCCATAATAGTAAAATTACAGATAAAAATACACCATAAGTACCCTGGACTTCTTTGGCGCGTAAAAGAGGTAGAAGCACACGTAGATTGTCTCTATGAAACAGCCAACCGAGTTGATGGTGATGAGAAGCATAGCATTGGATTTGAGCAGCGCATAGTATATCCAAAGCATGGCACTGAATAGAGCAACTATGTATGGGATGGATTGGAACCCTTCAGCGGATTTCTTAATGTAAACTTGGTAAAAAGTTGGCCTGCGATCGAATGTTTCAAAATTTTAATCACACATTTCAGCGAAAAGCTTGGAAGTCATTTGTGATTTATGAAAATTTGAATAAGAAAGCTTACACTGGTGCCAGGTACACCATGAAGGAGATGATATTGCCTACAAGACCAAGTAGCAGAAGGGGAAAAGAAAAGATTAGGAAAGAAAGTAGACGATTGCATGCAGCTAGTATGAATGCTAATGCACGGCTTAGAATGAAAACGTTGTTTAACGTTATTTCGTTGTCATATATAGTTATTCAAACTGTGCAATTTTATCCCGGCACATCCACCGCAGTGCGCCCAAAAAGCTTGTCGACCCAACCAATGCAGCGATACAAGCCACCGGAGGCGCGTCACACTTAGTGCTAGTCACAACTAGTACTAGCTACCACTGATATATCTACGAGCTGCTACTACACATTAATTAGTATATTACACCTTAAAGAAGGTTTGCGCGTTATAATTGGTTATGTCCATGGCAACTTTGTGAGCATTTCTCTCTTGTTTTTCTAGTGAGATAATTCTTAGAAGCAAAGAATGAAAAAAAGAAGAAAAGAGAGAGGAAGACAATGTAACAAAAATTTCTTGTATTATACCTAAAAGGCCAAATGCAAGAGTCCACTGCTCGGAGAACATGGTGATTTCCTCAGCAAACACTACAACTTTCTCTCTCTAAGTGCTAGAATTCTCTCTCGGATTCTTGCACACAAGTTGGAAGGGTAGCATGACCCATTTATATAGAGGAAGTGGGACACTGAACAGTGAACAGGGCCTCTTTTTTTGGAAGGAGAGAGAAAATGAATGCAACAGTGTACTACTTGGAACTTGGGAATGAAAGATCTCTTTTTTTATTGTTTACAGTTGTAAAATACTAGCTTCCACTGTAACACACTTTTCAGTTCAGTAAAACCAAAGGGCCTTCCTTTCCTAATGCCCCAATTAACCCAAGTTTAGGTGGTTTTTCATCGTTAACCAAACACAAGAACCAACTTCATCAGCTCATTTAGTTCCATTTTAGGCTATTTGGCCTGCAAACCTTGGGTCCCAGTCCCACGAGGGGCTCCTTCTGATGTGTCACCCACCATTCCAATTGATTTTCAGGTTTACAACTCATACTTCGATTTCAGGAAGGTATTCATGCTTGGGTCATTTTTCTGTATGTGCTCCTATTCAGCAAAGAAACAATCTGGGATCAACCCCTGAATGATGTATCGCGAGGTCAGCATTGCTAATAAACTGTGATTTTAAATTCAGCAAAGAAGCAATCTGGGATCACCCCTGGGCCAATCATGTATTGCGGGGTCAGCATTGCTTATAAACTGTGATTTTAAATTGAAGTGCCTCAAATAGTTACAAGATCAGGATATGCTTCAGTAAGCTTATCTAGCTTCCCTTGGTGGGTTTTATGTATCACCTCATCGCATGTATCCTTAGCTACGTACAAGATAGCCCAACCCATGTTGCCACACTCGTTGTGACCTCCTCCATGGGGGACCTTGGAGAGCTTTTGTCCATATATATTTCCTTCCGATTGGGGGGCGTTTCTGATGTGTGATTGCACTACTAGTTATCTTTGTTTACTTGGCAAAGAATGTACATCGGAGTGAACGGTGGTCTGATCCCCACCCATATAAAGGGAAAAAAAAAATACTTCCACGCTATGCGCTCTGATTATAGGTTTCGGTACGGGAAGGCAAGTAGATAGAATATTCTGGCACATGTATCTGTTGTGTATGCACCACTATATTTGATGTGGTCAGGGGGGGTGCTATCCCGCAAAAAGAAATCGGATTTGGTAATTTGATTTGGGGTCTTGACGATTATGAAGAAACGACATATATGTCTTTCTTCTCAACTATGTCAAAGGATCGAATATCAAGTTTCACAACGTGTTATGCTTTTTATCACCTTTATTTGTTTGCTAGAAAGATTTAATTTTTTGTCATTATTTTCAGTGACAAAATAAAGATGTGTAACAACATATAGGGTGTGAAAATAGATGCTCTTTAATTTTAATCAACTAGTTGGTGTTTATTATCCCTAATTTTAGCGCTTTGTTTAACGTATCAATTGGTCTGAGGGACTTGTTAAAGTCATAGTCCAACAATGGCCCGAATTTTAGTTGGCAGCCATGTCACAAAGACTTCTAGCTTATGATGTTCAAGTTGTACAAAAACAGGAAAAAAAAAGGGGGAGGGGGGGGGGGGATGTTCAAGTTGTACAAAAACAGAAAAAAGGCACGTGGGTGCGAGGAGGGTTGATGTAGACTATCGTTCCTTCGCAAACAAAATGTTCACAAAGACTTCTAGCTTATGATGTTCAAGTTGTACAAAAACAGAAAAAAAAAAAAAAACGGGGGGGGGGGGGGGGGAGGGGATGTTCAAGTTGTACAAAAACAGAAAAAAGGCACGTGGGTGCGAGGAGGGTTGATGTAGACTATCTCCTTCGCAAACAAAATGTTTTCGAGTATTTTAAGTAGCGACCCTAGGAGAGGAGAAAACTACATATATAATTGGATTATGAAAGTTATCACAACTTTATTTACAAGAAATGTAACTACAGGACTTGATGTTGACAGTTAATTAAACAAGAGCATTGTAGAGGTACAGAGGGGTTACACGGGAGGAGCTAATGTGGAGGGTCGCCACAAGGTAGTCAAAACACAGATTTTAGCAGGTTAAACTTGGTTGGAGGAATCCATACTTTTCTCGTACAGTTCTGTCTGGTCCTCATGCACATCTTCATCTTTAGCCTCTTCAATTTCATCGGATTTTGGCAGGGAACAAACTGGGTGTACCTCAGGTGTTGTGGCGCAGCCGCCTGGCTTCACTATAGTTGGTAACTTCTGTTCCGCTTCGGGTCCTTTTTGGTTCTTGTAGATTTCATAGAGTACCATTTGGATCACCCCAAATACGAACCCGAGTATATTTGGAAGCTGAGAAATGAATAGAGTTCAAGGGTAATGAAACAAGCATTAGTAGAATCAAAGAGAATAACAAGCAAAGGTTACTGACACAATTTTTTTTTTTTAAAGAGAAACAGATCAATTTTTCCCTTTTTCTATTTTTAAAGATGGAGAAGTATTCTGATGTATCACAAGAGTTGTTTGTCATAGCAAAAACTCTCCACAAGCTAATGGAATTTTTGCTTTTTGGCTCCTGTCTTAAGCAAGTGGCAAAATTTTATTGCACAGCAGAGCCAGACATTCAGCAACGAATAGCAAAGAGACTGCGATCCCCACGCAGCGATTAACAACCGTCTACAAATAAGTTGAGTGGCACTTTATGTAGCACCTTCTGAGATAAACCTTAGTAGGACTCTGTCAGCGATACCAAGGTTCTGCACTAGCGATGCTTAATTAGTCGCTACATCCCGCAACAACAAAATCTACTCCTTTTTGTTTATCTAGCTTCTTTTTGAGCACTTACGACAAAGCTCATCACCAAACAATTTTTGTTCCTTTCAAGTTACAACTCTAGGACCGATCTTGAGTCCCAATTCTGATAGAAAGAACAAAAACATAAATTTGGAAAAGCTCTTACCGTAATAAAGAAGTCCTTTTGAAGCAAACCATAAAAGAACCACATAACAGCACTCAGTGCAAGGAAAAATGACAACCAAAATGGCATGAACTCCACGCTTTTGGTGCGCAGAACCTGTGTCTGCATACAGTGAGACAGTAGAAATTAAGTAAATAAATAGTGACACTACTGGTAATAACTAAGAAAACAAGAACACGTACAGGGGAAAGTGAATATGAAAAGAAAAAAGCTTCTCATGATATTTGCATGCATACTCACCATAATGCTTAAAGGTGCTGCAAATACACTCACGGAAAGTACTACGCAAATCCATCCGAGGACTCGAAGCCGAGCTGGTCCTTTTGCCAAGAATTGAGTGAGAAGAAGAATCAGGCAAAATCCAGCAAAGATCAAGAGGAGAACAAGTTTCAGAGTCAGAATCTGCAATCCCAACCCATTTCGGCCATGTTTTGTTAGCTACCAAAATTCGATTTCTAGCGAAAAATATGATGCAAAAATACTCTTTGTAAATTAGTGTCATGCTTAAACATCTGATAATGAGCTACAGTGGTTAGGATGTAAGGCTCGAGAATTAACGAATATTACGTAAGAACAACATATTTTGGTGAGAGGTGAAGCATACCCTAGCTTTCTTTGGTGCATAAGCGATATACAACGCGATATAAATGGTTTCAATGACACATCCAACTGAATTGATGCTCATGAGTAGAGTGGATTCGGATTTTAGCGATGCGTAGTATATCCAAAGCATGGCGGTAAACAACGCGACCACGTATGGGACTGATTGAAACCCTTCAGTTGATTTTTTCTTGCATATCCTGTGGAATGTTGGGCTGCATGGTGCGTGATTCAAATGTGATGTAGGAATTAGTCATTAGTGAAGACCATTACAGTCAATAAAACCATCATTGCGGGGATAAACTAACTTACGCTGGAGCTAGATACACCAAGAAGGAGATAATGTTACCTGGAAATTACAAGGGAAGGAAACAAGAATCAAGCCTACATGCATTAAAAAGCAAAAAACATGCAATGTTGTTAAGAATAGCAAGGCAAAACACATCTTAATTTGCCTTAGCTACCAAACTTCAGTAATTACTATACTTGAATCACCTGATCTTTTACTTGATTAATTTCTCATTAAGCATGTAATCATCACTGTACTTATAAGTAATAAGAGATGAAAATGGTGTTTGCACATCTCTCAAGTGTTCTCAACAACACATCTTTTTACTGCTCAGACCCACCATGCAAGAAAGGAAAGAAAAGATAAAGAAAATGAAAGACTCATGTACTCAAAGTACTTGAAAAAAGTAGAAGTGAGAACAACTCAAGAAGGGTATGGAAGCCAATAATATATCTGTTACTTTTCACCTAAAATTCCAAAAGTAGAAATCCATGGATGCTGAGTGGAGAATATGGCCATTTCTTCGAGCCCCCTCTAAAGTTCTCTCACGAAGAAACTGTAGACAGAGGGACTCTCTAAGTTACCTTAGCCTTCTCCTCCCAATCAATGGATGGCCTAGGGCCGTACTTAAGAGATATATAGCCAAATGTTCCATGTTGCTGCATGGATGGAGTTCTAGTTATATTGTTTGCAAGTAATGCGTTGCCCTTTTAGTATTATTATTATTATATATAAAAACAGCAAGTCATCATAACAAATGTTCAAAGTGCATGAATCACGGTGACACATGTGACATTTGAAATGCGTTTCCGGGTCCAACAAGTTTAAAGGAAATTCATTTAGGAGAACTAAGAAATTAGAGTAGTATATTATTAGATCAATGTGTAGTTACCCATACTTGCGGTACAATCATCACATCAATGATTGTTTTCAAGAGACAATACTATGCTAATAGTTAGCCAATAACTTCTGTTCACAGCCTAGATGGAAAGCAAATTTTCTTAGGTGCTGAGGCCCAAAATATTAGTGCCTCATGTTGCTTTATTCGCAGGATGAGATGCCACATAAGTGTTGTCAAGTTTCTTAAAGGGTAAATTGCAATAAACCCCTTAAGATTTACACTATTTTCTGATTTAAAACCCGTGATTTCAATTTCAATACATAACACCTTAACGTTTGAGGATTGGTTCCAATTAGAGAAAAAGTCAAATCTTCGTGAGCAAAAGGTGAATAACCTTCCACATGGAGGGGCAAAAGAGTTTTTTCAAGACGAACACAGGGTAACACACCCAACACCCTATCCGTCAACACCCCCAACACCCTACAACCTGCACACACAGTCTGCCGCCTACCACTACCCCGTGCTCACTCCTCTAACGAACCACCACAACACCTAGTGTCCCCCACCCCGGATCACCCACCAACCAGTGCACACACCGCCTACACACCATAGTCCCCCACCTTCCATCCCTCGTCAACCACTAACCAGTGCACACACACATAGTCCCCCACCTTTCATCCCCATCAACCACCACCAATGCACACATGCACCCTGCGCCCACCCACATATACACACCACACAATGCCAGCCCCCTCCCCCCACCATTTCTCTCTTTCTTTAATTAAATTCACGCACACATGCACACACACATTGTAAGAAGATGGTGAGTGGCCATTGGAAGGTGGAAGGTAGAGGTCAACAGCGGAGTACAAACCGGTGATAGTGATATGGTCATTGGCGGTGCTGCATTTGGGGTGCGGTGATTTGGCGGTGATGATATGGCTGTGGTGTAGGGCGGGATAGGGACAAAACGGTGATAATGTGACTGTGGCTGTGTGTGTGGTGGGGGAAAAGGTGGGTTGAGGGGGGGGGGGGGGGGGTGCCGACCATGACTTTGTTGAGTGTTGACTTTCTGGAGTGTTAGGCATGTGAGGGGGGGGGGAGAAGGGTGGTGAGGGTGTGCCTACAGAGACTCTGTGGGGGTGTTGGATGTGTGTTTGTCTTCAAAAGACATATTTGCCCCATTGTGTGGACAGCCGTCCATGTTTTCTTTAAAGGAGAGACAATTTTGGGTTCAACTGAAACTATTTTCAAATGTTAGGGTGTTATCTTATGCAATTGAAACCACAAGCATTTGAGTGAGGAAAATTTGTAAACATTAAGGGATTCAGTGCAACTTACCCTTTCTTAAACTAGTTAGTTGTTTGTGTACTATTGCTAGTAGAAACATTAAGAACTTCATCTAGGCTGCAAAAAACTTGAGTGGCAAGATTGTTTCGAGAGGTTGTACCACGCATACTATCGCTGTATGAGAAGTTGTATCACGATATGCCTTGTAGCATCATTTGAGTGTATTAACCTGCCATTTTTAGCATTACTTTTTAATCACTGTTCCTAAGCTGTAGTTGTATTTTTTTATCCCTGTTCTATAAAAAAAATCAGCAAAGTTTACATCAAAAAGTGTTATTCTTAAGATAATTTTTTTTGTTTGAGTGCTTGTGAGTAAGCACTTCTCCCCGACTTTAAATGCTTAAAGGTTGCATACTTGCATTCTAAAAAGATGGTCCTCCTCCTTTAAGTTCTCAACCGTTGAACCCTTGACACTCATTTGTCACTAGTACTGCTCAATTATTGTACAAGAACAGTGCCTAATCACAAGTTTGGTTAACCGCGCTCAGTCACCAATTTGTGCACAGATTTCTCATGCCCCAAGGGTGAAGCAGTGACACCTGTGACAAAAGGTTCACATAAGATCTTGTAGTTGCCATCAGCGAATGCTATTGCGTTTTATCTCGTAGCTTTTTTGACCATAGTGGAATCCAAAGTGTCGCCTCCTGTTACGACATATGGCACCACATACCCCTCCGAAAACTCCGCGTATCTAACTCTATCTTTCGTATACGATTAAATGCACCCACTTGTCCTCGTAGAAGGTTAGATCGAATACGAATGCTCAAAAGATTTTATAATCAATTTAGCGTTCTTTTCATTTGTGATCGTAGAAGACAGTTGTTTAATATTTTTAAATTGTTGTATTTCTTATGTTTGAAAATCTCAAATGCAATACTTTATTTTGAACGGAAAGCACCTAAGGATGTGATTTCGTTCAAATGCAACTCTCTTGACTTGCTTTCCAAAAGCAGAAGCATAATTGCGTTTAGGTATATTCAGGTTCTCTTTGCAATATAAGTGATTGGGTTATTAAAGTGTCAATGTCATTATTTTAGCAATAAAAGTCATTTTTAGTGGCTATTGCAGCATCAACTGTGATCGAGGGTCTAGTTGAGTGCATCCAGGTGTAAGGTATATATTACTTGAAAGGATAAGATTTCCCAAGTGAAGGTACTTTTCACTTGGATTGGAACAGCAATAAGATTGGTGTAGTTTAGCCTAATCCTCCGTGATTGGGTCATTAATCTTGGGGGATTAAAGAAACCGTTTGGTGTACGGCCTTCTCCACTAATGGCTGGTTTATATACCTAGGAGCGTGCAGGCTTGTTCAGCAGATATGAAACTTATCACAATTTTTTTAATGTTACATTGGCCTTCGATGTACCTGGATATTTTTGACCGATAACAACGACCGAAGATATTGGATTAGTTTGGGCTAATTAAAGGTAGGCAAGAAGGTCATTTCATCTAGAACAATTGTCTCCAATCATTTAGCTTTTTTTTTTCTTTTTTAGTATAGGAGTAATAACAACGGAGACTAATTAAGTCCTAAAATGAGCAACAACTTTGATAGTTGTATTAAGTACACGTAGCGTCCCCTTGTCGCATTTCAAGTTCGGCAAGTTAGACGCACGTAATGATTACCCGCCCTCCAACATTATTGCCAAATTAAATTCTCCAAGAAGGAAGCTTCCATCCTCAATGAGATGCTGATCCAGGGGACGCAAGTTGTCATCCTTAATGATTACATCTTTTGCTATTTTTGAACCTGTTTGAAGGGCAACATTGGTGAGTACCGAGCCCTTTGTTTCTCGACCAATTGCAATCCTTTGACAATTTCAAACAATTCAACTTCCAGAGCATTGCACCCCGAAATGTTGTCTTGAGATCCTCTCAACCATTCAACTTTGTCGTTTCTCTGGAGTCCACCAAATCCATCACCTGATCATTTAGTCTGTCCTTAATAATTTTGCTTCACTAAATCATTGACAAGAGAGAATTTCCCGATTCAATCATCATGGATACACATCATCCTCTCAATTTGCATTAGTGGCGGAATAAGAGTTATAAGTGTTTCGCGATTCAACTAAACACTTAAAACTTAAAAATCTTCGACGATTATCAATTAAATACATTTGATAACTTTTTGCCTTGTATAAAAGGAAATAATTATCACAAAGACGCCGTTTGATGGCAACATTACCTCCATGACACAAGACCCAACACCACAATTACTGTGTACCTATAGAGCAGAAGATCTTAGTTCCGGTGGAACAGGGAACTTCTGGACGTAACTTGCACAACAATATACGCAAAGAAAACAGTATGCTGTCTGACAACTAAAATGGAACTGCTAAGAAACATAAACGGGCCTCGTGATAGCATATTGATTTTCATTTTTTTTTTTGTGATTCCATACTCCATATGGTGGACAAGCTAAAAGACTTCGTGTGATCCTCAAATTCATATTGCATCTGATACTTTAAATCTTAATCAGTTTGTTTTGGTCATTGGAACAGCTATATTCGAATTCGTTGATGTCAATGTCAATGGCATCTCCACTAATGTTATCATCAAGAAAGTTTGAAAAACATAGCTAATCATCCTACATATACCCCGACTTAGAATACTCTTGTTCAGGCACAAAGGAGAATTGGATTTGTCTAGTCATCCTAAGATCTGGCAGATCAACTAGCAGTGAGTATGCAAATCTAGGCTAATCATGCCGAACATACACTTGTCTCTGAATATTCAACACAGTTGTCATGTGACACCATCGTTAACGTAATGGACTCTGTAAATGATCATAAGAACAAGCCACTTGTTTTTGCGAATATTTCAATTCAATTTGAATTACGGGTCGGTATATTGGAATTATAAGCCGTTATTCGTTGTCTTTAGTTTTAAAATCTAAATGACGTTATTATTTCTTTTTATTAAAGAAATTTTAGGACCCTTTACCCAAGACAAAAGGAGAAGAACACAATAAGGCACTTCTTCTCAGCCAAGAAGACTATTCTGTAATTAACTTGAAGAGGAAACACACAAAAAAAATTATCTTTACTTCTATAGAAAAGTCAATTCGGGACAAGCAAATATTGCAACAAATCAAAGAAATCAATAGTGTTCTCAAAAAATACAAAATTTGTATAAAAACAATTTGCACCAAAAGTATGACAAGCAAAGGTTCTATCAGCGACCTGGGTTCGACTCCCGATAGGACCTTTTTCCCTTAATTTTTCTGATTAGACCTTTCGGTATAACTGGCCCATAGAAATTTCCTTTCGGCCGTTAAAAGCCCAGACGTCATCTTATTGTTTTTATGTTGATGTTATCAAGTTTGTTTTTGTTTTTAAAATTCGGTATTTTAAAAAAAGCCAAATTCTAACACTACGGGCCAACCTGTTGCAATTTCACATTATAGAAGTTGATTTATAAAAAAAATATATTTTTTTAATGTAGCATTAAATTACTTTTTAATTCAAAAATGGTATCCAAATTAGTTATTGGACCAAATTTATTGAAGTTTAAGTAAGGGCTAATCCAAAAACAGTACTCTTAACTTTACTTACAGTATAACTTTAGTACCCAACTTTAAAGGTACACCGTTTAAAAAAATGACTCAAATCAGTCCCTTGATGAAAGGACCACATATAACGTTAAAAAATCCTAAGTGTAATAATTGAAAAATATATCTTAAAAGTAGTGACACTATCTTATCAGTAAATATCTCTCTCTCTCATCTCACCCGTCTATTTCTTGTCTTCTGTTTAAGCAAAAAGCAACATCACCACAGTCGTCTAACACCACCGATGGCCATCGTGTGTCACCACCGCCCAGCAGCACCCCCTAGCTTCCAACGTCGACTACCATTATACCAACCCAATTGGCACCACTGGTATCGACGCATCAACATTAGCTACAAAGCGCTATGCCGTGGCATCTGCCACGCCTCCTCCGCCATCCCTGCCCTTGTCATGGTTTTGCCGACCTGCTCTAGCTTCTCGCCATTCGGCTGGTCAGCGAAATTGGAGGCTTAGCAGATTAGGTCTATGGAGCAAATCGCAAGGTAACCGATTCAACAGATCGCAACATTGCAGAACTGACAGTAATGAGTCGGCCATGTTCTTGTGGTTGCTATCTTGGCAGTAATGGCTTCTCTCCTACCTCCTACTTAGTTTCTACTGTTGGTGGGTCTATTGGATGATGGCGACTGAAGGGTGTTGCCAGGTTACAAGTGTTGCAGGATGTTGGGTCGTGGTTGATGCAGCGGTGGCCTGTCAGTAGGTGGTGGGCCGGGGCAGTGCGGTGGCCTTAGATGGAGCTGTTGGTGGGTCGCCGGAGGGGGTTGCCTGTCGTTGTTGATGTAACTGCTGTGTATGTAATATGCGTGTGCGTGTGCGTGTGCTGAGGTGTCAAATGGGCTGGGCTTGGGCCGGCCCAGCCCAAGTCCATCTGGCCTCCAGAAAATCGGGCTAGGGCCGCTGTCAAACGGGCTGAGTCAGAATGAGGGAAATCTGGGTCCAGTCCATGCTCAGGCCCTAGGTTCAACATCTAGGACCGGGCTTGGGCCGGGCCCGGGCCCAATTTTTTTTTTTGTTATTCAAAATAACCAATACACTTCAGTTATTCTCACTAATGATTTAAAAGTAATAGATTTCTTCTACATTTTAATCATAAAAGGCAAGCAAATACACTTTAGTTTAAAAAAAAAAACTGAAAAGACTATTTTTTGGGCCAAAAGAGGGCCGGGCCGGGCCCGGGCCTGTTTCTCAAAAAGTTAGGCATGGCCCTGGCCCAAGCCCTAAGGGTTGGGCCAGTCCGGGCCCAAAAAGGGCCGGGCTGGGCCAACCCGCAAGCCGCCCGAGCCATTTGACACCTCTACGTGTGCGTGTGGGTATGCGTGTGTGTGTGTATATATATATATAGTCCTGACACAGTGTCGCGGACGAAATTTTTTACCAGATTGCCCCTCTCCTCTCGTCCGCTACACAGTGTAATTGATAACTTTTTGATTCTCGCTAAAAAGTTGTCAGCTACACTGTGTAGCGGACAACTTTTTTCCTGACGGTGGTCAAGTCATCCACATCCCCCCTGTTGTCAAAGCAAAGCCAAAGGGTGGCCATTGCCAATTTAATCCAGGTGACGAAGATTTGTGCAAGTTTTAATCAAGTGGTTTATTGACTTCACTTGTAAGTGTAACCTAAGTCACCCATTTGGGCTAGAGAAGAAGTGAAAATGGAAGAACCGGTAAAGTAGACCGTTATTTGACAATAAGAGCACAAAAGAAAAGAGCCAAAATGAGAGCAAGAGCTAGAATTACAAGCAAGATTATTTCCTCCCTAAAGGCATTTGGCGACCTATTATATAACCCGTATCAATTATTTTTGTACCAACTTTTCTATTCATTGTTTGTATAGACACACCTTCTGTCTGGTACTTGCAAATGGCAATTGAATAGTTCTATGGTTTATAAACTTTGGCTGGTGTTGTATCAAGTCCCTCGTTCACTTCTTTAATGCTTTAAACACCTAAGTCTTCTTTTGGTGTACCTGTCAATACTTGCTTTATATTCCAACGTTTACAATAGTCTAGCGTACTTCCCTTGACCCATTGTGTCTAAGCATTAAATTTAGACTCCGAGACCAATTATTTGAGCTGGAAACAAATGTAAAGATGCTTGCTTGATATGAAGTAAAGCAGTCCTAGAAAGATTATTGCAGACAATCAAACACTAGTGCCGGCGGTTGGGATTTGGATAATCGGAGGTCGGAAGTATATCTAAAATAAATATAGTGAATCTGATCGAGAATGACGAAATCTGACGAGCTTAACTTATCTCGAGCTAAGATTGCACCAAGAGAAGTTTGCGAGGTTCCGTGTTGAGCATAATGGCTAGTTTTATCAAAATAAAGATAAACAATTTGAGGTTTGGAATTCATTTTTTTCCATACAAGTTAAAATCGAACAATTAATGCTAGTTCTATACCTCGTTCGTACTTTTTTCATTAATTTTTTTTTTTGCAATTGTCTTAACAAGAACGTGTTACGAATACTCCATACCATGCACTCTCCATCTGTTTGAGTAACCATGTCCAACCAATCCTATTCTTTGTGTCGCTTTTGTTCAACAGTTATAGGGCATCACTACAAATTTTAGGAGTATTTATTGGGGCATGAGAAGAATATAATTTTAGCTGGTAAGGTGATTGGTTGGTCCAAGTGCTTTTAATAGTATCATTTTGGGAGGAGGCTGAGGAAAACTTTTTTGTACTCGAGTTCTTATTTGAGTGAGAGTCCCATGATAAAAAGCTTTTTTTTTTTACTTTTTGTGCAATATTATAATTCAGCATTCAACCGTCGAGATTTATTGGGTGACAAAGTGTCAAAGAAAGAATAAAAAACAAAGTGTTTGGGTCGTGCCACATGGAACTCCCGAGAATTTTTAAAAAATAGAAGAAACTTTACGAGTGAGATTCTATCGCCAAGAAAAAAAAGGCAAGTTTCATCTAAGAAAAATATCGCATTCTACCCACATTACTAAAAGAGCTGTACTCTTTTAATTCCTGGTATCAGTGTAGTTTAGGGACTCGTCAACGCAAGAGCTCTAATACCAACCTGAACATGGCTAGATAAATTTGTGTTAGACTTCAACAACAAACATTCATTTGGTTTGCCAATTGGAGAGAGGTACCTATAGATAAATAATTCTCAAGGCAATTTATTTATTTTTTCATCATTAGTTAAAAAACTGACTCAGGAAGTCAACCAAATTCAACGGTACCTAATTCAGAATATACACGAGGATGTCATTATTCACAAGATTGCAGGGAGTGGGCGTCGTAATTGAAAATGTGAAGAGCGGTTAATGAGATATTTTACCTTTTTGTCTTCAAATGAATAATCGTCGTACGGGAATGAGTTTTAATATAATTTGGGTGTTAAATAAAAATACAAATATTATTCTAATTATAAGTAGTACAGAAGAATAGCGTTATTCCACGTGTTTGCATCATCTTGGAATCAGTCATTATTAACACATGGCCGTGAACTTTGTCGGAGAAGAAAAAGGCCACTAGAGTACCGGTAGAGCACGTAATGGCGTCAATTACCGTTCCGATTGACCGGATTAACCTGACCAACACCGCTCTCCCGTTAAAACTTACCTTCACCGGTAAAATATTCCACCGTCGGTAACCGGGATGGTGGCGCGATCTTGACGCTGATTAAGTCAAACAGCCGCCTTTATTTGCTTTTTCATCCACCATTGTCTTCGACAAGCTTTATAGAGAGTTTTAGAGAGAGAAATAGAGGGTTTTAGAGAGAGAAGAAGAGATGTACGTGGTACCTCCTTCGAAAAGTACTGACTCGATTGGCGGCGGTACCGATGAAGCAGAGGTTGTCCGGACTTATCAAATATGGGAAGGCAGCAATGTAAGCTCCTTTTTGTCTAATTTTGACAAAAAATTAGGGCTCTTATTATGGAGGTTGATTGATCGTTTAAGATCTAATTTCCGTGCTGAAATTGCTGTAGGATTCAGTTATGTTTGGCTTGTTATGTTTTAATCTTGCTTTGATCTTGTGATGCTGCATGCTCGAGCTCGGGCAATTAGTATAAGTTTCGTTTTCTGCTTGTTGGATTTCAACCTAGCATCCTGACCTGTGAGTGGGTGTCATGATGTGAGTCCATCTCCATATGTGCGTGCGCATGAGTGGTGAAACTTGATTCAGCTCTAACAGTAAGCGTGCACTCTAGTTCGTAACACGTTTAAATGCTATTACCAAGAATACACATACGCGGATACACATTCACTCGGCCATGTACAGGAGACACGTATAAAAAGAATTGATTATTGCTTAGAGAGAAAAGTTAATAGGTGCCCGAGTTTTCCCAACTGTCAGCGGTGAGGAAGCTTAGATGGCTCTGGTTGCACCTAGTAAAAGAATAGACTAAGAGAGACAGCAATGAGGAAGTCTAGTGCTACTATGCTAGAGTAATAAAGAAGAGCGACATATTTGCCTTATGAGCGAATGCACTTAAATTTGCCTTAGTTGTACAGGAATTTCTTGATGATTGCAACCAAATGGTTGCCTCCTGTGTTGCAAGGAAATGGGAAATTTTGGTCACCAACTACAGGAAAGAGTAATATGTTGCTTCAGGAACTATATCTTTTAATAGCCAGCACTTTATCCACATTATTTACTACTATAGTAGAAGCACCTCAGTAGAACTCGCCACAAAGCCAAATTTACTAAATATCATAAGGAAATTTCTGTCTGTAACAGTATTTTTCTTCCGTGATTGGGTGAATGTTGCATACTACTAGTATGGTTTATGATTATTTAACTTCTGCTGACAGGCCGCAGAATATGCGTGCATTTCTCTAATCCCACACCTGGATTTTCAACTGTGCAGATATTTCTTCTCCAGGGGAGACTTTTTTTTGGACCAGATGTGAGATCACTCTTCCTAACGATATTCCTTATAGTTGCTCCCATTGCTGTTTTCTGTGTCTTCGTTGCCAGAAAACTGATTGATCATTTTCCTCATCATTTGGGAATTTTAGTGATAGTCATCGTGGTTGTATTTACATTATGGGTAAGTCCTATCTTAGTTTTCTAGTTTTTTTTGTAAGCTGTCTTACTTCTCTTGTTTATTTTGGTAAGATATCT
The DNA here is from genome assembly GCA_033070095.1 of Escallonia herrerae. Classification (NCBI taxonomy): domain Eukaryota; kingdom Viridiplantae; phylum Streptophyta; class Magnoliopsida; order Escalloniales; family Escalloniaceae; genus Escallonia; species Escallonia herrerae. The sequence goes on along the minus strand of JAVXUP010000963.1, from coordinate 219,921 downwards.
TAGGTTTATAGTTTTGTCGTCTGTCATACTGCTGTTTGCTAAATGCTGGCTCTATGGTTCCGTGATGTAAGCTCTTACCAGAATTCTTGCTTGTATAAAATAATTGGCTTACACTTGTTACTTGAATTTGAGCTAATCAATCTCGCTTCATAATCGGCTCTGCTGGAAGCTCGTCAAATTGTTCAAGACCACCTTGTGATATATCTATGGTTATTCAGCCCAAGAACTTACTGAGCATGCTAAGGCTAATAAAGGACCAATATGGTTAAGTTTGTTGGGTTTGGATTAGATTGATGCTTGGTTGGCTTGGTGGTGCAATCTAGTTAGTTCCCTAGAAAGTTGGCTCATTAACAATTAATGCAAGCTTCTCTTTTTGGTTTTTGTGAGATAAAGGATGTTGTATGTAATCGCATGTAGGAATCATTTTATCAGAAAATAAGCTGTTTGTAGAGTTTATACCAAGTGCTGACAAGTAATATCTAGGGTTTTAATTTTTTTTTTTGGGCGAGGCAATCCAAACTTTACGGAATAGGCACCAGGTACATCTTTTTCTCTTTCTATTGTTTTTCTCTCCATAAGGGGGACTTTACTCATGTGTAGGTAGCTCATCCTGGAAAATTGTGAGAGAGAACACTCCTCGCATTATATTAATTCCTCCATTCGGATTTTTCTGGAGGATAGACTCTGAGGAACATCAGTAAATTGGTTTTGGAGGTTGTTTAAGGGTGTAAACTAGATGTGTGTATCTCGACGCCAAATTTTATGTCAGACCAAGGTATTCAGCTCAATCTACTTGGCAGCTTATTGGTAGATTCTTTTACTTGAATCCTTACTCTTATAGGGGATATATTAAGTAACTCCAACAATCGGTACATGGTGCGAATGGGTCCTGTTTTCCTACTACCCCGTTTGCAGTCCTGAGAGTAAGAGGCTTTACAGTTCTTACACCTCGGGTCGAATCTCGGTTTTGTGGGACCTTATATCCAGGGTGTTGCTTGGGGAAAATCTTCAATCAATCAGTGGAAACAGTCTTGCTCTGGACCATTTTACTTGGCAATAGTGTTAATACTAATGATGGCCCCGAGTTACGAGCCTCACTGCATGAGCCGCTCTCGAGATCTCATGAAAGATTAGGCTAAGACCGTCGACGGGATTTGAGAGAGATTAAGAAAGGACGGAGAGGAAGAGGAAACCTTAAGCATAGGAAATTTGAAAGACAGCGTCGGAGAGAAAGAAACATTAGTATGTAGAGTTCAGAGCCTGAGCGCTGAAGATTGCGAGCCTATTTTGCAGAGGGAATCAACAAGCATAAGGGAAAGTATAACAACCATTTTTACCAGATCGGAACATCACATTAATGAAGCCTCTGGACAGCTTTTGATGGGGGATCGAGCAGGAAAGTTTGATTAATGGTTATCACCAGTTTATTCTTGTGCTCCTCTGTTATGCTTTTGAGATCTAGCTATCCACATGATAAGGATCCACCTATAGCATGATAATTTCAGTATTGCGTACGTCCACTTATCTTTTATTCAAACGGATTTGGGTAAAGCAGTTCTGTCATTTCTTTCTATTCTGACTTTGTTTAAACATAGGGAGCAAGCATTGAAGTCATGATAAAGTTGTTCCATTGAAATTTAGAGGTTATACGTCTGAATCGGGGAAACAGACTCTCTGCAATAGCAAGCTGAAGGCTGCCCAGACCTCGCAACAGCGTAAGCCTAATGCCCTATGGTCGGGGCTAGCCTTTTCCTTTTCGTTTACGGTTAGCATGCTGTTGCTGCTTTGATGAGGTATGGGTACCAATGTCTCAGCATGTATCCATTGCTGAAGCTGTTGATACTTTTAAATATAACCCCTGAAAGTTGATTGACATTTTGTGATTTACATAACTTTGTCTCATTCTTAGAAAAGAGCATGTGATCCGAAGGATGTTGAGCTCTGAATGATTGCATATATCTTCAACAGTTTCTCGTTGATGCATCTCTCCCTTCTTCCTTGGCAAAACTAAAGATTTAGGACGGGGAAGAAATGCTGATAAGAGTGCAAATCCTATCTAACCTTAGATCGTTTTTTTTTTTAAAATGCTGACAATGAGCTAAATTGTGTAGTGTTGCCTTCGATGCATTAGAAAACAACTCTACATTGGAAAAAGAACACCTCCAATTGATGGATCTGTTGGCTTCTGCAGGTCTTAATCCTCCTTTTACTGACCTCTGGAAGAGATCCTGGTATAGTTCCTCGCAATGCTCACCCTCCAGATCCAGAAAGTTATGATGGGAGCATTGAGGTTGCTGCTGGCCAAACTCCACCGCTACTTTTGCCTCGCACCAAGGACGTATCTGTTAACGGTGTGACTGTGAAGGTTAAATACTGTGATACCTGCATGCTTGATAGACCTCCACGTTGTTCACACTGTTCGACATGCAACAATTGTGTTGAACGATTTGATCATCACTGCCCTTGGGTTGGACAGTGTATTGGAGTGGTAAGATTTTTTTCTTTTCTAAAAGTAACTTCTATCGAGCATGTTGTAGTTCCAAACAGTGGCATTCGAAAAACCTGCTTTTCAACCTCTTTTAACACCTAAACTTGTTGTCCTTATCCTTTTTCACTTCTCTTCCTCCCCTGAGTAGTTATTTTTGACAGTTCATCGGATATTTCATCTATTTATCGGACGTGGCTGGTGACAATGTACAGATGTTGCTCTCCCTATCTTTTTAAAAGCCACTTAATCATGCAGAAAGAATTGTATGGTAACTCAGTGCTCCAGGGGATTTACTAATCAATAGAATCTCCTTGACTGAGTATTAGCACTAAATTTATTCAGTCACACTGGAAATTTTGAACTTAGAGATAGCCAATTTACCTGAAAATATTGGAAGGTTCTTTGCAATAATCTTAATGAGTTTCTAGTTGATGATCTTCAGCTCATGTTTATGCCAAACAACATCAAGTTCTCATATGTTTGTGTGTGGGTACAGCGAAACTACCGGTTCTTCTTCATGTTTGTCTTCTCGGCGACTCTGCTTTGCATATATGTATTTGGTTTTTGCTGGGTCTACATCAAAATGATCACTGATAGTGACAGCACTACAGTCTGGAAGGCAATGACCAAGACTCCTGCATCCCTGGCGCTAATAATTTACTCTTTTGTAGCGGTGTGGTTTGTTGGGGGTCTTAGTGTATTTCATCTTTACCTCATTGGTACAAACCAGGTAAAAGGCAATTGCTTTAAGTCGTGGTATACCTTTTGGTTTAATAACCTCCTAAATAATTCCCTAAAACAATTTTCTATGCCTAAGGAGGAGATGATGCTATTGTTTTAGTAAAAATCGCGGGAAGTTGTTTACAATCGCCTTCTACATGTGGACTGGATCCTTCTAGTAAAAACAAAGTTTCTATAGCTTCTAACTTTACATCTGTCTTTTGTGCTTGCAGTCTACCTATGAGAATTTTAGATACCAATATGATGGAAGAGAGAACCCGTACAATAAAGGGGTAGTTGAGAACTTCATGGAGATATTCTGCACCAGTATTGCTCCATCAAGGAATAATTTCAGGGCAATAGTTCAGAGAGCGCCTGGAATTCCACCTTGGGTGGTTGGTGGTAGCTTTGTAAATCAAAACTTGGGTAAAGCCGTGGAAGACATAGAAATGGGTAGGAAGCCTATTTGGAATGAGACTGCAAGAAGCATAAGCGAAGTTGCTGGACATGTAAATAATTATGATGGTCTAAACAGGGCAGATGAGTTTGCCGAGGTCCCCCCAGATCTAGGGACGGCCTTTCAAGCTGAGGGCACTGATACGCGAACTACGGTACATCCCAGGCGCTCTAGCTGGGGAAGGAGAAGCGGTAGCTGGGATATACCGCCTGAAGTTGTTGAGATGGCATCGGGTGCAGGAGATTCGAATAGAAGCACTGGTGGACATAGTGGCAACTTGACCACAGGAAACCGACCATGAAGGAGGACTTATTCGCTGTACAATGACCATGAAAGAAAACGCTAACAAAAGTGACAACGGGAGAGTAGTATCAACAGTTGGTGTGGACTTGTTTGGGCTTGGCGTGGGTGTGGGATTGTGTGTATATCCTTCTTATGAGGAAATGAGGTCTTTGCAGCCATTGTATTGCTATGAGAATATATGTGTGCCATAAATTCTTTTAATTTTAATATATGAAAATTTCCCTGTCAATTATGCCTTGCTGATGCGTTTGTTTTCTCTCTACATGAATGTTGTTCAGGCTCTTCAAGATTCTTTCAGATGATATCAATTCTTCACAACTTTGCCGATGGGTATACGCCCCGGCTTGTGTTCCGTTCTAGTTCTTTGCTTCGGCTAATTTGTCAGTTTTATTAGTCCCCCTCTATACTAAACATAACTAAAGCAATTTTTACATTGTTTTCAAGCTTTCTCGGAATCCTAAGCTTAATATGATAATCTCAACTTTACAAAAGTTTAGACAAGTTAAGAATATAAAAATTGTATTAATACGGTTTCCCCCAAATAGAACTGAATTTCTCGTAAACATAATCTCATATCACAAATGGATACGCAATCGTAAAATAGAACTAGACAAAATCTTATCAAACTCTTCGAAGAGTTTATTCTCATTACCCGCAGGCATGCCAATGTCCGACCCGCTCTTAATTGACCTTTGCATGGAAATCATATACCTATAAATTTACGCGTAGACAAATTGAATGCCCATACCCAATTTTTTTACCCCGGACGGGTCTACCCGTGGGTCACGTGTTGGCTTTGCCAGGTGTACTAACGATGGTTAAGAGTTAAGACTCTAAACAATTGGATGAGATCTTGTCCGCTGAAAGTAAATCTATGTAAGTGTATAGAACTTGGTGTGTATTGGAGGAAATTGAGTGGATGGTAAAGCCACAGCTTTCTCGATATCCAGCATCTTCGTGGGGCAAACTAAAGCACTTCGCAGAGCTAAAATGCATGACAATTCATTCATATATCACTTTTAGGTAGCAGATATTGATGGCTGTTAGTACAATTTGCACCAGTAAACTACTTAGCATTTCATTTAATATATCAAAATTGCAGGGATGCCAAAGCATCCTCACAGTACAAAAGATTCAATGAGAACGAAATCTCACAGCACTTCAAAGCAAAGAAGGAACAGCTGAGACTAATGTAGATAAGAGACCAGGACACTATAAACAGCCCCAGTGCATCAACTTAAAATGAGTCATAAAGAATGCAGACTCATATCAATACAACAGTGAACGCAGTTGGAAAGGCAGGTTGACTCACTGGAGCTGATTTCGCTTGCTGGAGTACTGGTGATGCATTTGTCCCAACACACGTTCGTAAGCTTTTGCCACCATTTCACAAGCCATATGGCCTTTTCCTTTTCTTGCTGAATACATTCAGAAACCACAATGATGAAAGGCAATGAGGCCCTGACCACATGATAAAACCAGAGAGTGTAAACAGATGTGAAGTTAATCCCAAAGCACATTGTCTACCGGTTGATGTCTGGGGAACCAAACTCAATTTTAGAACAGAAAAGCCATAGTATTGTTGATAAACTGCTGTTTCATCGAGTAATATTCAGATGAAATGGATGAAATGAAGGAAAGAGCACTAAGCTCATAGGAAACTTGGACTCTCATACCAAGACTGGTTAAATGTGTAGGCACAAAGAGTTTCGCACTGGCAAACGAGTTGGAACAACTTTTGCGGACGTCTGTTTCTCAAACAAACGGGCTTGGGGAAACGGATTTTAAAGGGTCCAAATCTAGGGTACATGTAGAGGGGTACAGCTTTAGTTTGCGATATTTACATACATATATGTTGATACCAAAAAAATAAATTCTCAATCGATAAGCTATTGGCTTAAACACTATCGATAGTCACCAAAAGTTGTTGGTTTGTCCTTAGGTAATTGTCACTGAATGGCTTTAACGTTCAGATTATTGTTTGCAAAAGGAGATGATGATGGACTCAGGTTTCAAATTCAAAGTTATTTTCTAAATGGTAGTAGTTATTTTCTACTTGGTGGTTACTTTTTACGTGGTAGTTATTTACTATATTTAGTTTGTACTAAAAATGTTAGATGCAAGACTCATTGTAATCTTCCTTTTGGAAGATTAAGCCTTCTTAGATTAGAAGTTAGATGCCTTCAATTTATATTTGGATGGATGCATTCTCTACAATTTATATTTTCACTTTTGCAATTTTTAATCTTCCAAACGCTTTGAAGAAGTCATCATCAAGAGGGCAAAAAGAACCCACGCATTGAATCAATTGTAGCAATTGCCTACAAATTGATTGCATGTTTGTATCTAGCGCAAACAATATGGCTTGATGAATACACCGGAGGTATATATAAACCACTTTTTTTTAACATCGAAGCCTTGTATATAAAATGTCTAGATGTCTGTTAACGTGGCCAGCTAAAAATGTGAAAGGTAATTAGCACACTAGTTAATTTGCACAGAAAATGTTCAGACCTCAGATGTCGGTCAAGTTAAAGTGACCTCGGTGAGCCTCATAATCACCAAGGAACCAATGCAGTTGCAATTGATGGATTGTTTCATCCGTAAAGCTAATCAAAGACCTTATCATCCGTGGTTGTTCGCTCATTTGGAGGCTGAGGGGACGTAATATGAGAGGAGGATTCGCTGTTGTCACAAAAGAGGGTTTTGACCCTGGAACCGGGACTCAATAACCAATAATCAGAGTTGAAACTTCCCTAAATCCCCTGTAGTCCTGTACTACTACTTGAACTCCCGAGAATGGTTACAACAAACTGCACTCATCGCGTTCTTGGTCTAAGTTGATTCGCTTACATCTTTGATCGGTGTATCTTCAACACATAGATAACAAAAGAGAACACATTTAATTTGATATGTCGAAATTCACAATTTACCCACTGGATAATATAATTTCTCGGCTATCCACAATCTACACAAAGACTTAGAACGGTGTGTGCAACGCTTAATATTATTTTACGAATCAATGTCCCTCATAAGTTGACATTTAGTATCACATAATGGGCTAAATAGTGCAACCTACTATACGGTTAGCTGGATTTGGGTTACTGAAAGGGGTGACCACAGTGTCGATTATCCCACTGGCCACTGTGTTCCTTCAACTTATATCCTTCACTTTCATTGGTTGTTTTATTTTTGTCTGAGTACTAGGCTCTAATATTCTTAGGAGCTCTGCTAGATTTTAATGTTGATAATTTCTCTCATGCCTAAAGGGGGACAGAAGTGCTGCAATCTTTTGTACATTTTCAAAAGGATTGAAGGTCTTACGCAGACAGTAGTTGATTACTGGGTTGCTAATCTTTCTTACAATTTGTCATCCTTCCCTGTACTTTACTTCAAAATTTTAAGTGTTACCTGAAGTTACTTATTGCTAAGAGTTACAAGCTTAGTTATCAGTAAGACGCTTAAACGGCACAATTGCATCAACAGGATTTCGGTTTGTGTTTTCTAAAAATGAGTCCTGTGCTCATGGTCGTTTGGTGCATGGAGTGCACCATGGTCCAGCAACATGTAATTGATATTTATGGTTCAATTATTTTGATTTTTTTTTTTGGGTAAAAACAAGATAAAAGGAAAAAAGAGAGAGAAGGATGCATTTATTCCAAGTGGGCATGTTGGCTACATGAGCAAAGCTAGTAAACGCTTTTAAGCCTTGTTTATGATAATGGGCTGGGCTTGTTTGCTGATTGATTGGGCTTCAAATGATTAGTCAAGTTTCAGCGTCTCTGAAATTTGGGCTTTAAGTGGCAGGGTGCTTTGGATCAAGATCTTCTGCTGTACAGCAGAGGTGCTATACCCACAAAATGTCGCCAAATATTTTTTAGCGACACCAAATTATCACTATAAATTTTAGTAACAGCAACAAAATACTTTGAATGACAATTTTTGGTCGCTAAATGCCGTACAGCACTTCTGCTGTACAGCAAATGATCTTGATCCGGGTGCCTTAGTTAGGTGGAAAACCTAATAGGCTTAAGAACTTATTGTTCTAACGGGCCTCGGAATCTTTAGTGACCTTTGGGCTGTCCCAGGACAGAGCTTTACGACTTATTGGCAGCCTTTGATGGGCTTGGTTGGTCCGCCCAAGAGATAAGAAAACACCCAAGGCTTTTCAGCCTTTGTGCAAGACAGCAATTTTACGGTCTTTTTTCCTAAGCCAAAAAACCTGAGAATACACATTGTAATAATTTAATTTTTGAGATAGTCTATTGTTTGCCACGCCGTTCTTTTCCCCACATTATAGGGTTTTCCGCATTAATTTGGGTGTTTATCATTTTTGCTATTTGTGATGGTTTTTTTCCCGACAGTAGACGGTTGTTCACATTAATTTCGGTGTTGCTCTTTTGTTACTATTTTTTGTTATTTGTGATGGTGTTTCGTGAAAAAGTACAATTTGGGATGAAATACAAGTGTGCCAGGATTTTAGTGAATCAAAATGTGAAATGCCAAAATCCATCCTAAGAACGGTAAGTGACTCGGACTATCGAGGAAGTAAGAATATTCAACGCTTTGAAGAACTTTACCTAATCGAACTACTAAGTCAAAAATTACCTTCATGGTGTCAAACGGTCAATCATCTTGAAGAAACATTTGGATGAAAATAGTCGCATCTATTGCAATTAAGTTATACCCTAACAAAGTGAAAAAGATAAACCTGTGTGTTTGTGTGCGCTACTGGGAAGGCCTTCATCCACATGGGCGGACAGAAGAAGTGGCAAGTGGAAGCCTGGCCACCTCAAAATCTTAGAAAAAAGTCAGTTATCTTATTTTCTCTTGCAATTTATAGTAGATAACTAATAGCCTAAATCAGTAGTAATGCATCTATTCTTTCTTAAAGCACTGTCATGTATTTATTCTTATAATTACGGAATTTGACTGGTCTAAGTGAAGGTTAACTTAAAAAAAAAAGTACTTAAATCACCTAATGTAGCAAGTTAAATAACTTGCGTGTTCATTTAATTGATTATATTATTTATTTCAACTTCCCTTATATATTCTGCTATCGTATAATATAAAAAAGATAAATATAAAAACAAATCTATATAATCGTTCTTAATTTAGCAAAGTGAGTAATTTTTGTGAAAAAATTTTAAAAAAATATGATCAATTTTTGTGAAACAGACCGAATATTTTAGAAGTGAACTAAGATGCTTCATTGTATAGTTTTAATAATAATTTTATAATTATCTTTTAATCTCTAAACACATCAGCGATACTTCTACGTTACAAACACCGCTAGGATAATACTCTAAATTAAGACAAGAAAACAGAATTTGAGCCCACGGGAAAAACGACATCCACAATGTCAGTATCACCCAACGCCCCCACTTTGCAGGTTATCTTATTAGCTTGTTTATGCATTCTCCACATAAATCTTGTTCTCCCTATTTCCAAACTTGCACTTAAGATGGAAACCTGGTTCATCTTCATCTTCACCCTCTGCGTGACCCTTATCCTCAAATCCGTTTTCGATTCCTTCATCAGCAGCAAGGAGAAGAACAAGAAGAAGCTCCCTCCAGGACCCTTCGCAGTTCCGGTAATAGGAAGCTTCCTGTGGCTGCGCAAGTCATTGTTCGATCTCGAACAGGTCCTGCATGTCCTTCGGGCCAAGTACGGACCGCTCTTCACCCTCCGAATCGGACCCCAGCCGGTTATTTTCATCTGCAGCCGCTCCTTGGCTCACCGCGCACTGGTTCAACACGGCGCCGCGTTCTCCGACCGTCCCAAGGCGCTTGCCACAAGCGAAATCCTCAACAACAACCAGCACAACATCAGCTCCGCCGCCTATGGACCAACGTGGCGCCTCCTCCGCCGCAACCTCACCTCAGAGATCCTTCACCCATCCCGCTCCTGCTCCTTCTCCCACGCCCGCCTGTCGGTCCTCAACACCCTCCTCCGCCGCCTGTTGCTCAACAAATCCGAACCTGTCACCGTGGTGGATCACTTCCAGTACACCATGTTCGCGTTGCTGGTGCTTATGTGCTTCGGGGATAAACTTGACGATGAACAGATCAAGCAAGTCGAGGCCGTTCAGCGGGCGTTGCTTCTGAGCCAGGCCAGATTCAACGTGCTAAACTTCTGGCCGAGGCTAGGAAAGATTGTGTTCAGAAACAGATGGAAGGAACTCATAAAGCTACGCAAGGACGAAGAGGACGTGCTGATTCCGCTCATCAGAGCCAGAATCGAGGAGAGAAAGCGACAAGACTCCATGGTGGCGTACGTGGACACGCTGACTGGTTTGCAGCTGGCGGACGAAGGTAACAGGAGCTTAACAGAGGGGGAAATGGTGAGTTTGTGCGAGGAATTTGTCAACGCTGGGACGGATACTACGTCCAACGCGTTGCAGTGGATTATGGCCAATTTAGTGAAGTATCCTAAGATCCAGGCGAACTTGTACAAGGAAATCAGTAGTATTTTAGGACCGCCGCCTCCGCCTCCGGTGACATCGGACATGGCCACGGCAGTTGCCAAGGAGGAGGACGTGGAAAGGATGCCATACTTAAAAGCCGTGGTTCTGGAAGGTCTAAGGCGGCACCCGCCGGGGCACTTTGTGCTGCCGCACACGGTGACGGAGGAGGTCGAGCTGGGCGGGTACGTGTTGCCGAAGGGCGCGCAAGTGAACTTCACGGTGGCGGAGATGGGGTGGGACCCGGAGGTGTGGGAGGATCCGATGAGTTTCAGGCCGGAGCGGTTTATGAGCGGTGGGAAGGAGGGGTTTGATGTGACGGGGAACAAGGAGATTAAGATGATGCCTTTTGGCGCTGGCCGGAGGATATGTCCAGCGTGGAACTTGGCCCTGCTTCATTTGGGGTACTATGTGGCCAACTTGGTTTGGTACTTCGAGTGGACGGCTGTCGACGGAGACGATGTTGATCTTTCTGAGAAGCTGGAGTTCACTGTGGTCATGAAGCATCCTTTGCAGGCCCATCTCTCTCCCAGATGCCTAGTTTAAGTACTTGCCACTTCATATATACTCCTTCTTGACAATATTGAACATTTTGCACGGTTAATAAATTGGGTCAGTGGACTCATTATCCGTCTAACAGATAATGTGTATTTGTTAGTTTGGATAAATACGGTTATTTAGAGAATATTTATCTCTTAAGTGTTTGAGATAAATACAATCTTTATCTCCTAAGAGTTGGAGGTAAAACCAGTCTCTAATTGTATCTCTATATAAAGGTTAGAGATATCCCAATAAATTACAAGTTAATAGTAATAACCCTCTCTCTATAGCACTCTCTCTAGAGCAATCACCAAGTTCTGGGATTTGGTTCGTGGACGAAAAACTCGACTCTAGTAGCCGTTTTCGTACCTGCGAAAAAGATCAAGCGTGTTGGAGGCTCGTAACAACAAGGATCCTACGTCGGAATATTTGGAGACTTCATACGGTATGTTTTCGAACCCACTACGTGTTACGTGGTAGCGCAATAATTGTTGTAATCGTTTCAACATTGGTATCAGAGCATGATTACTTGTTGATTCGCCTTTAACATGCTAGATTAAATTATGTGCATGTTGCGATTTTTTCCGGATACATGAATGAGACCCATTATTAAAATTCAAAATTTTTTGAGCATGTTTTTCTAAAAAATAATTATATAGATTTGTTCTCATATGGTTGAGGATGAACTCCGTAAAATTTCGTAATTTTTGGATGCATGGTTTGTGAGAAATCACAATTTTATTTTTCAAGAAAACTGTGATTTTTTTGAGTTTTGGGACTCAAATTCGGGTCATGATATTCAGTTTTATCATAATCGGTTCATACATAATTAATCTATGTTAAATAAGCTTTCCAACGATATATTGCACGCATTATTTGGCTTAAAAACGAGAGAGATATGGCATTCGGAAGTTGGCATCGTGGCATGGCGGCGGCAGGAAAATTAGGGTTTTTAAAGAAAAAGATGAACAGTGCACGCCACGCGCGTCACGCGCTAAAGCCGAGCCACAGTCACGTCCACGCGCCACGCGCACGACACACGCGCGCCAAGCCGCGTCGCCACGCGCTTCCACACCCCAGCCATGGCTGCTACCACGCGCGACACGCGCTGCACGCGCCCAAGCCAAGCTGATTCCACGCGCGCGAATGTAATTCACGCGCCTGTTCAAAAAAAAAAACCAGACGCAGCCCCACGCGCAAGGTGGTGCATGTAGGCGCGTGAAGGTTGTTTTCGGAAGATTTTGACCCCACTGTCGGCGAGTGGAGTGTTTTCTTGGCTTTTGGATTTTTTATGTGGTGTTTAATTACCTTTATACTCTCTGTTTGTTTAATTTTTTAAATGACTTTTTCTAAAGTAATTAGCTTTAAAATTTTATTTTATACACACAAATTTTTTCTTTAATTGCAGAGGGTATATTAGGGATAAATTTACTGTTTGTCAATTTTTAAGAATTTATCTCTCATTTTTTGGTCATTTGAAAATATTTTTTGTGGTACTTTTGTGGTCCCAAAAATACGAATAATGCGTAAATATTAATTTTTGCACTTTGTGAGCAGAAATAAATATTATGGAGAGTTATATGACATAGATGAATTATGTTTTATTTATTTGCCTTGATTAGTGTTATGGTTTAAATATGTTTTTTATATATTTGTTGGGCTTTTGGTAAGCCCACACCTCTTTAAACCCAATTTTAAGGCATTTACGCTCGTTTTTCTTGGAAGGAGAATGTGGCCTATTCATCCATTTAAATTACCCTTTAACTTGTTATTTGAGCATGCTAGTTTTAGGTTAAATGGATGGATACTAGATTGACATTCTAAAGAAACTTATGTTTATGTGTTTACTCTTGTTTTTAGAAAATTCTTTTGAAATAATGTGCTGTGCGGCATCTCCATTTGTTTTATTAGAGTAGTTTGTAGTAGGATTCTCAAAGATGTTGTATTCTACTATTTCCCTGTATATTTTTAGAAAGCCTTGTACGGGGATGTAATTTCGCACGCACATTATTCAAGTCAGAATTTTCTTAGCATAAGTTATTAGAATGCCAATGGGGCTCAATGGAGTCCTTGCACACTTTATTGCATGGTACAATTTTTATATTGTTCTAAATTATCATGTGGATGATTTATTATATTGTGACTTATATAATGATGAAATTTATTGTAAAAAATTACTTCAAAAATATTTTTCCCAACTCACATACATGGGAGATGATTACGAGCTTAGCAAATTTTTGATTTCATGATGTGAGAAAGGATTATGTTTTTCATTTGAATTTTTTGAAATAAATAGAAGGATGTATAATTAATGTCTTTTCCTTGCGCAATCTAATGTAGTGAATATAATGGCCACCAAGAATGTCATAGCTGATCTCGTTAAGGGTGAGAAACTTAACGGAGATAATTATGACGTTTGGCACAAAAAGATGAAATTCATGCTAAACGAACAAGAGCTCGAGGAGCACTTGACCAAGGAGATGGTCGCGCCAACTGAGGCACAACCCCTAAGAGACCACACTGCCTACCAGAAATGGAATCAGAAAGATCGTAGTGCGCGCTATACCTTGTTGAGCAGCTTGCAAAATGATCTAATCGGGCAGTATGATGAACTTCCAACTTGCAAAGCTTTATGGGAGCAACTCAAGTTCTCTTTTGGTGGAACCTCAACTACGCGGCTTCGTAGCCTTGTGATTAAGTTTGAGGAGTACACAAAAGACCCTAAACATACCATGAGTGAACATCTAAGGATGATGTCCAATATGATTGGTAAGCTAAGGGATGCTGGCCATGCGCTCATAGATGAGCAGCAAGTCAGAGCTGTCATAAGGTCCCTTCCTGCCTCATGTGCCAATATGAAACATATATTGACCCACAGTGAAAACATCAAGAACTTTTCTGATGTTTCACAGCATGTCATCCTTGAGGACGAGACTCGAGATGCTGACAAGACCCTTGCTTATGTCACCCAAGGGGGATCGCGCAATGCAAATGGCAAGCGCGGAAGACAAAGTAAGAAAGATAAGAAAGGCGAGGCTAGCACTTCTGCGCCAAAGGAAGGAAAAGTGAAGAAACGCAAGAGAGGAAAACGTGGTGGGAAAAAGGATCTGTCTAAAGTTAAATGCTTCAACTGTCAACAGAAAGGACACTTCGCTCGTGATTGCACTGAGCCGAAGAAGGTACTTTCAAAATCTCTCTCTCAGTTATATGTTTCCTCACATGTGATGGTTGCTCATTCCCAACCTGTGTGGTTTGTGGATACAGGTGCAACAAAACATGTAGCACGTGATTGAGAGGGGTTCGAAGATTATCACCGGATTCCAGCGGGTAGCAAACATATCTTCATGGGAAACAATAGCTCCGAAGAGGTGCTAGGGGTTGGTTCTTACCAGCTCAAGTTGCGCACTGGGCGCACATTGATTCTTGAGGATGTGCGATATGCACCCACTGTTCGGCTTAATCTACTTTCAGTTACTGCTTTATTAGACAGTGGTTTTTCCTTTATTTTTAAGGGTAATAAGTTGGACATCTTTTTAGATGATGTTTTGTTCGGACATGGTTTTCGCATGGATAGTCTTTTTCAATTGGATTTAATTGATTCTCAGTCCTCTTATTCTTATGTGGTGAATGATAATATTGTGAATGATTCTACCCACTCGCAAGAGTCAATCTACAAACATGTGAGGCTTGTTTGGCCGGTAAAGCATGCAGGAAGCCTTTTGGAAAGGCTGTGAGAGCAACTTAGCCACTTGAGCTAGTTCACTATGACATATGCGGACCTATGAGTGTAAAGGCACGCCATGGCGCCTCTTATTTCCTTACACTGATAGACGATTATACGCGATATGGTTATGTGTATCTGATATCTCACCGCTATGAAGCTTTGGACTGTTTCAAACGCTTTGTAGCTGAGGTTGAGAATCAGAAAGAGAAGAATTTAAAAACTCTTCGCACCGACCGAGGACGCGAATATTTGTCAAATCACTTCAAGAAGTTTTGTGAGGAAAAAGGGATACGCAGGCAACTTACTATTCCTAATACTCCACAACAAAATGGCGTTGCGGAAAGAAGGAATAGAACATTGTTAGACATGGTTAGGTCTATGATGGCACAAGCAAACCTCCCAATATCTTTTTGGGGGATGCTCTTTTGACTGCAGCCTATATACTTAATCGAGTGCCTTCACAATCAGTCAAATCCACCCCATATGAGCTTTGGAATGGCCAAAAGCCAAATTTGTAAAACTTGCGCCCATGGGGCTCAGCAGGTGATGTTCACAGGACTTCTCATAAGTATGGGAAACTAGGGCCTAGAGCTAAAAAGAGTATCTTCTTGAGGTATTCTGAAAACTCTAAAGGCTATATGATGTATGGTGAATATTCAAATGGTGGAAAGACTGAAATAGAGTCTCGTGATGTCGATTTCATATAGAATGATTTTTCTAGCATTAGAGACGCGAGTAAGAATCTTGACCTCTATGAGTTAGAGGAAGTTGAAGCCACTTTACCATCTCCAAGCGAAGGCGGGGGATTAGTTCATCATCCTGTCATCGCTGAAGATAGTATAAGTGATCTTCAACCTAATGGGAGCATCCTAGACAGTGGGGGCACACCATCAGGACCATCAGGTCAACAAGATTTTCAACTGCGTAGAGGTGCACGAGGAAGAGTTCCACATCGTCGTTTTGAGATTGACGGTGAAATTCTTATGTGCACTCCAACTGATGAAGATGAGCCCACTTCTGTGGAAGAAGCCTTATCTTCACCTGGTAGTAATGAGTGGATGGCTGCAATGAAAGATGAGTTGAGCTCAATGGAGAAGAATCAGGTCTGGGAGTTGGTTGACCTTCCTCCAGGGCGCAAGACTGTTGGAAACAAGTGGGTTTTAAAAGTCAAGTGCAAGGCAGATGGGTCAATTGACAAGTATAAGGCACGTCTTGTGGCGAAAGGCTATACCCAACTGCGGGGTGTGGACTATGAAGACACATTCTCCCCAGTGGTGAGATTTGCTTCAATTCGTCTGATCCTAGCTATTGTCGCCCATCAGGATTTAGAACTTTTTCATATGGATGTTAAGACTGCGTTTCTTAATGGAGAACTAGACGAAGAGATTTATATGGCTCAACCTGAGGGTTTTGAAGTCAAAGGACATGAGCGCAAAGTTTGCCGGCTCAAACGTTCTATATATGGTCTCAAACAATCGTCTAGGCAGTGGTACTTTAGGTTTCATCATGCCATTACCTCTATAGGTTTTGAAATGATTGAACAAGACCATTGCGTTTACGTAAAACGATCCAAGAAAAATATTCTAATCCTTTCTTTGTATGTGGATGACATTCTTTAGCTGGGAATGACATGAGTTCATTGTCGCCACTAAGCAGTGGCTGTCCTCAACTTTTGAGATGAAGGACATGGGAGAAGCTAATTATGTGCTCGAGGTTAAAATCATACGTGATCGTCCAAAGAGACTTCTCAGTTTGTCTCAAGAGACATACATCAAGAAAGTCATTGAACGATTCCGTATGCATAACTCAAAACCCATAGACACTCCAATGGACAAGGCGTGTACTTTAACAACAGACCAATGCCCAAAGAATGATGAGGAAAAGAATCGGATGTCCAAAGTGCCTTACGCGGCTGCATTAGGAAGTCTGATGTACGCTATGTTGTGTACGCGTCCAGACATCTGCTATGCCGTTGGAATGGTGAGTCGTTATCAGAGTAATCCTGGACCCGCTCATTGGAATGCGGTGAAGAGGATTCTTCGATACTTAGGTGGAACCCTGATCTCGTCCTGTGTTATCATGGTGGAGACTTGAGATTGAGAGGATACGCGATGCTGATTGGGGCGCTGATAGAGATGAGCGCATATCCACTTCAGGTGGAGCTATCTCTTGGTACAGCAAGAAAAAGTCTTGCATCGCCCTATCCACGATAGAGTCGGAGTATGTTGCTTGTTCAGCAGCAGTCCAGGAAACTGTTTGGTTGAGGTCATTCTTACAGGCTCTAGGGGTTACAGCTCATGCAGATGAGTCTGTCACTGTTCACTGTGACAATACAGCTGCCCTAGATTTTGTAAAGGACCCCAAATATCATGGGAAGGCCAAACACATAGGCCTTCGTTATCACTTCATTAGAACTTTAGTTGCGCAAGGAGAGGTGACCATGAAGCATATACCTACTGGCAGAATGGTGGCTGATCCTTTGACCAAGCCTATTGCTAGAGATGTTTTCCTTTCTCACATTAGGAGTATGGGACTACGTAGGTTTTGATATGTTTATGGCATCTTATGTACTTGACATTATTTATTACATTAAATTTTCGTTCCTTGATTTGAGTTTATTTTGGAATGAATGGATAATCTTTGTGATTACATATACATCCTTATTGAGAGTGTCACCAGGCTCGAATTGACCCACTCACACGGGTAATTCACCTTGGCGCTAAGATAGCGAGCAAGATGAGACATAATTGTCTTAAGCGCCAAGTGGGCGAATAAGATGATACAGCTTATAAAGCAAACATGTCGCCTTAGTTGGAGCTAAGATGAGACCTAAAAAATGTAGGTCGATCATAGAGTATCTCCACAACTCTATGTAGCCTGTTTACAGCCGAATGTGAGATTTCAGGCAGGCACTATGAGAGTGACTGGGCTGAAAAACTCAGGTTAGGCGCTTGTACAACGACTAGACTTAGATTCGTATGGCGTATTTTATTATACATTTATGTGACACGCCCTTGTGGGTTACGCCATAGCATGCAAATCATACTGCATGTGCTAAATGCAGACCGACAGTGGGAGTGACGAATGAATCCCTGCTTCGTCATTGTGTGAGCCACTTGGATCAAAATTTTTGATCCTATATGGTACCCTTTTCACCTTAGACTATGTCATGAAGAGGATACTCAATGTCGCTACTTTAGCATGTACCCTTGGATCATGGATGATGCGGTCTCGCGGGGCATGTCTAGGAAAGCGGTTGGGTCTAATTGGAATGACATGAGGGCTTTGGGAAGAAAGTTCAATATTACATCATGTTGTGTGATTCATAGCCCGGGCGACTTTGTCGATTTTCGTTTCGATATGAGTCATGAATACATAACATATGAGAGGTTTAACACTGCTCATTATGAGGGATTTGAGAGTGTTTAATCTGGTGTAGTTGAACTATCTGGGGTACATACGAGATTTTT
Organism: Escallonia herrerae; assembly: GCA_033070095.1. Classification (NCBI taxonomy): domain Eukaryota; kingdom Viridiplantae; phylum Streptophyta; class Magnoliopsida; order Escalloniales; family Escalloniaceae; genus Escallonia; species Escallonia herrerae. The sequence continues at coordinate 201,756 of JAVXUP010000963.1, read as the reverse complement.
TGGAGTGATGTATTGTGTTAGTTTGGTGATAACTTAATACAATACTCCTCAACTGGACATCCTTTCTCGTAGGTCGCACGTTCCATTTCCTGTATGAGGAGATGAGTGGACGAGAGATAAAGAGGGACTGTACGATTTATTTGCCCTGTGTGTGGGCGAGTGGGAGCTGTTAATAAATTGGGTCAGTGGACCCATTATCCGCCCACTAACAGATAATGTGTATTTGTTAGTTTGGATAAATACAGTTATTTAGAGAATATTTATCTTTTAAGTGTTTGAGATAAATACAATCTTTATCTCCTAAGAGTTAGAGGTAAAGCCAGTCTCTAATATATCTCTATATAAAGGTTAGAGATATCTCAATAAATTACAAGTCAATAGTAATAACCCTCTCTCTATAGCACTCTCTCTAGAGCAATCACCAAGCTCTAGGATTTGGTTCGTGGACGAAGAACTCGACTCTAGTAGCCGTTTTCGTACCTGCGAAAAAGATCAAGCGTGTTGGAGGCTCGTAACAACAAGGATCCTACGTCGGAATATTCGGAGACTTCATACGGTATGTTTTCGAACCCACTACGTGTTACGTGGTAGCGCAATAATTGTTGTAATTGTTTCAACATGCACAAAGAATTTTACAGTTTGTGGATTGTTCCTTGTTGCTACGATTCAATTTAATACGTCAAAATTCACTATATATCTACCCCGTGGATAGCATAATTTTTCTGACTATTCAGAGCATACTTTAACCATGAGATGACTCTCTCTCTCTCTCTCTCTCTCACACACACAGAGACAGTGTCTTTCTTTTTTGATACCATGCAACATCATAATCAAGAACATAAAAAGCAACGTTACAAAAACTGTGTTGAGCTACCACTTAGCACCAAGTAGCCAGCCACATTCAGGAAGAAAAGAAGAAAATAACTAAATACTAATGATGAAAGGTCCTTGTTGATGACCATGCTTCAAGTTAACTGCTAAAACGGTGATAAATTAAATCATTATGTTCTTTTCCTGCGAAGGCTATTTAACTTCTCATCATCGCAAATCGCGGTACAACCGGAAAACTTCGCTCCATGACAGCAGTAACAGCAACTCTGTTTAAAGATCATATCTTAAACCGAGTCTTCTAAACAACCCCCATAGTATCTTACTTCGTCTCCCTTGCTTGCTGTGTGAAGGAAAATGGTGGGAATGGATTGTATTGTAGAGCAGGGACCAACATACATCGAAGCTTGAAAAACTGCTGTTGAGATCATGTGGCGTAGAAGGTCACAATTTGGTTAAGTTGTTGCCTACTCCACCACCAGACACCATTCCCCCAGTTCCCCAACACACACTTCTACCCACCCCCACCCAATATACTAGAATCCGTCCACCCTTTACTCGGATCTACAACTTGCGAAACTAATCATATTGGTTACGTAGTCACACTCGGAATTAGCAAAAATAATACTGACTCAAATTTTGGAATGATGGACTATTGATTATGTAGGTTTTACAGACAACAAGTGCTTAATATAACTCAAATATAACTCCCAATAATTGGGAGACACCCAGCAATTCCAATTAAACTGGGAGATTGATGATTATTTTATCAGGATTCTAAAAGAGTCCTATGAGATTGTGACATGATCTTTAAGGATCTTAACACATCTAGCACATGGCCTAGTCAGGAGTCTTCTCCTACAACTATATAAAAGAGTCTATCCCTCAGATATGGGACAAATCCACACACATACTGTGTCTTTCATACTTTTTCAGAATTATTATAATGTAGTTGCACTCTGACTTAAGTATCGGAGAGTTCTCCGCCGAGAGGCGGGAACTCCACTTGACGGTCACTCGTTTTCTGTCTTCAGTCTTGCAGGTCATCGGCAGGCTAAGGTTCCGAAAAATACGCAGAGAATATTTTTAGCAGCAATAGAATGACACCGTCCATGGGACCCGTCAGCCTAGCCATTTGACCTCAAGAAAATTCAAACAATGCGTCGGAACCACTGCTACAGCAATGCGTAGGAACCACCGATGGTACCACCACGGATTTTAAGGACAACCTCCACGGGCGCACGTCCATCCCCCGCCGGAGTCAGCGGTGCCACAATCACCCTCATAGCGGCCACAAGTCAGCAATCCATTCATAAAAAAAAATCAACATGGAAGAATTTGCCACAACGCCGCTCTGTCATCATGGGAAAAACCTTACACAGTAACGGCGCCACAGACGTCAACAACACCTACGTAGGCGGGCCCATGCTTGCACAACCATGACACTACCGGAGTCGTCACCTACGGAGTCGCGGGCACCATGAACCGCCGACCACCGCCGCAAAGCTGCCGGAGCAGCAATCGCAACCAAACCACAGAAAAGGGAAAAAACATAAGGATGAACAAGCCCCGACAGCACCGCCACTCACGGGTCAGAACCCTGCCACCGCAGCGTGTCCTCAAGTTATGCGCCGACATCGCACATAGTCAGGCCAGCCACCACCGTGGGCCTTCGACAGTCATCGCCGCACTAGCTCCTCTACCACAACCATGGTCACCGGCATCATAAACTGCCTCCCGCAGCCATGGAGCTACAGGAGTAGCAACGACAAAAAATAAACAAGATAGTGGCAGAAGAGGAAGAACCGACAGGATAACGCCATGGCGGACTCGGGCAATGTCGCAATCGAGCAACGACAGGATAGCGCCGTGCCGTCGGGGCACAAGCCATGACCGACAGTGCAGCCACCTCCGTCCCATCGATACGCCACCAATTAGTATTCACAACAACTTTGGTAACACCACGCGCTGCACCTCGGAAACAACAACTCCACAAAAAAAAGGGGAGGGGAAGAAGGAGGAATGCCATCGCCAATCGGCGTACGCCGTAGCCAATCGGAGCAGACCGTCGCCAGTTCCACTCTAGTTGAACGGTGCATCGTTGTATCCACCAGCGCTAGGCGGGGCCATCACCATCAGCATCACCGTCGCGAGGAGCTCCGTGCAGATCTGCACCAGCCATCCTAGCTCCAGATCTGCGGCCACCAACAGCCGCCATGGCGCTATTGGTCACAACCTCCAGATATGCGGCACCGTGAACATCACACCTTACCGTCACGCCGACTCCATCAACTGCCAGCCACTGGCGCTCCAGATCTGCGACCATGCGACAGCTCCACCGTGACCTCCTAGCGTGTCGCGGTGTCCCCGACTATTACGTCGTCGCCTCACTGCTACCTCACCGTCGCCCTATAGTCGCCGTCGATCCACCTTTGCACTGTCAACATCACGTAGGCCGGGGTCACGACAAGCCTCACCGCCAGCGCGCCACCATCTCCCTACAGCGCCGCCTGATATTTGTTCGTGAGAAGAATAGGCAGATTCAAGGTAAAGGTGCAATCTTTTTTTTTTTAAAGAATTATGAATTCCCCCACATGATTTTGCATATTAATATTTGAGACCTATTGGCTCTCCTTTATTTGGCACATGACACATTTTTTTAAAATAATTAGACTTTTGCCTTATGAAAGATGCTTATTTATATTTAAGACCCTAAGGGTCTCATTTATTCGACACGGGCCATACGCTTTTTAAAGCATGAAAATTTACGTGCATTTTAGACCTACAAGGTTTCATTTAATTCGCGTATGCCACACATTCTTTAAAGTATGCGCAATTTATATTTTGTCGCTAAAAAAAATTAAGCGACTATGATTTTTAACGCTAAAAAACCTTCTGAAAGCTACTTCCAGTGCGCTTGTATTAGCTAGACTTATGTTCTATTGTGGTCTAGCATTATCTAAATACGCCAATTAGCGCAAGCATGTCACAAGTCAGGGCATCGGACTGCTGTGACATATTAAGCTCACCATGCGACACGCAGTGCATGTCACAAGTCGGGGCATCCGACTGTTATGACATATTAAGCTCACCTACGACACGCAGTGCAACACACCCATGTCAGCTAACCGACAAAACCCTAATGGTGTTACACTGCTCTTATTTATGTGTTAAAAACATTATTGAATTTTTATACGCTTTATTGCTTCAAATGCTGTTTTTTCAGTCACGTATTTTTTCTTGTTGCAAGGGCTTAAACTGTGCCCACAAGCATCAACAGTGATGTATAAATTGCTTCATAAAGCGAGGAACAAATTCATAGCACCCTGCGACTTGAAGTCACGTCTAGGGTTTCTGCTGCAGCATCCTGCCGACTCGACATTACCTATTGTCTCTTGATATTCGGTCACACAGTAATCCTGATCAGTAAATCAGAGCACTTCACCAATAGCGTCGTTGATATGGCTGGTACAACTGCAAGCTCAAGCTCAGGCAAGCAAGCAAACTGAATCTAGTTGCTTCTCAGTATATCGATAAACTGCAACAACTTCCTGCTGATTATCAGTGACATCTTGCTCAGACAGACTCCACGCCCTCTAGCTTTATATGCTCGTCCAGTCAAGCAGGCAGATATGATCTTCTATATTGCTCTCATAGGTTTTCTTGCGACCGGGCCTAGGCTGAAAAGCCGTCTTTATATATCCACGCCTTCACAAAGGCAGGGGGCTTTTATATCTTATGATATCGGCAATATTACGGGCCTAATGCCCTGTGCTCTCTTAAATAGGGGGGCTTCAAAGCAGTGGACATGTTACGGACTCAATGATCCACTCCTTCTTATTTAGCTTCGCAATAACAAGTACTTGTTTCTTCGATCAAAACCCTCGAGGGTATTTTCATGAGCTTTGGGCTCCATCCTCCCCCGAGGGCCGTACGATGAGAACTCTTAAGTTCCGTTAAACCTTAGAGGGTATTTGCACGAGCTCCGCACTCCATCTGCCCCCGAGGGTACGTACGACAAGAACTCTTAAGTTCCATCAAACCCTCGAGGGTAATTGCATGAGCTCCACGCTCCGTCGGCCCCTGAGGGCACGTACGACGAGAACTCTTAAGTTTTGTCAAACCCCAGAGGGTATTTGCATGAGCTCCGAGCTTCGTTCGCCCCCGAGGGTGCGTACGACGAGAACTCTAAAGTTTTATCAAGCCTTCGAGGGTAATTGCATGAGCCTCGCGCTCCATCAGCCCCTGAGGGAGGGCGTGTACGACGAGAATTAAGTTCCGTCAAACCCTCGATGGTATTTGTGTGAGCTCCACGCTCCATCCGCCCCTAAGGGCGTGTACGACGAGAATTCTGAAGTTCCGTCAAACCCTCAATGGTATTTGTAAGAGAGCGTCCGGCCCCCGAGGGCGCATACGATGAGAACTCTTAAGTTCCGTCAAACCTTCGCGGGCATTTTCATGAGCTCCACTCTTCATCCACCCCCGAGGGCGCGTACGACGAGAAACTCTAAGTTCCATCAAACCTCCGAGGGTATTTACATGAGCTCCGCACTCCATCAGCCCTCAAGGGCACTTACCGGAACTCTACGTTCCACTAGCCCTCTAGGGTGGTCCCTTGAGGGACGAGCACCCTCAAGGGTGACAGGATAGAGCTCGAGTTCTATCCGAACGGTTTAGCTACAGTTCTAACCAGTGGAACGACAAAGACTATGTGGGACTTCATCCCCCCACCATTCTTTGTCAATTTAAAACCCAGTCAAGCGTGAGTGCGAGGCTTCTTTGTCAGCTATTAGCTGATGATAAGAGTTCGAGTTAAAGTAAAACACAAGCACGATATGGTCAGCTCAAGCTACAAAACACACACTTGCACAAAATGAACACCCTCCAAGGGAGAAGTGACTCCTCAAGGGAACATTCAAACACCCTTCAAAGGAGAGGTGACCCCTAAGCGGACATTTAAACACTTAGCACACGCAACAACTTGCATGCACAACTCTGTGTTCTTTTATAGAGAGGCTATTACGGGGCACAGCCTCTAAAGGATCTAGAGATCCCATGATTCATCTTCCAAAAGATGATTCCGAATAGCCTACTTAGGTGACATTCTAAGGACCTAGCTCTCAAGAGCTAGAGTTCTAGCACCCTACTTGGGCCAAGTCCCATGGCTTAAGCTCCCAAGAACTTAGGTCCGAACACATGAAAGAGAGAAATATTATTACCCTTACAAGTGGATGGAGAATCCCTTGCAAATTTGACGCATGTCTCGAGACACCAAGTATAACTTCCTCAACCAAACATTTTGGCTGAGGAAGTGGGCGCTTATGATATAACTCAAATATAACTCCCAATAATTGGAGGACACCCGGCAATCCCAATTAAACTGGGAGATTGATGATTATCTTATTAGCGGATTCTAAAAGAGCCCTCAGAGATTGTGAAGTGATCTTCAAGGATTCTAACGCGATCCTAACACATCTAGCCCACGGCCTAGTCCTAGTCGGAGTCTTCTCCTACAGCTATATAAAAGGGGTCTATCCCTCAGGTATGAGACAACTACACACACATATACTGTGTCTTTCATGCTTTTTTAGACTTATTATCATGTAGTTGCGCTCTAACTTAAGTATCGGAGAGTTCTCTGCCGGAAACTCCACCCGACGGTCATTCCTTTTCTGTCTTGCAGGTCATCCGCAGGCTAACGTTCTGAAAAATATGCGGAGCATATTTTTAATAGCAACAATGCCCATTTCAGAATAGAAGCATCAACTCTACCCTCAAACAAGCTTTTAACTATGCAGATGTTATTGCCTATAGATTTATTTAATTTGATCTATAGAGTAAAGAAACTACACGGATAAATTGCTGGAGTTTGGGGGAGTTGAGAGCTGTTTTGTCACACGGGAGGTTTTACATTTTACCAAAACCCTACTTAAAGCCACCCTAGGAAAGTTGTATCTTAATAGTTAAGATAACAGCGAAGACGGGCTTAAGACGGGCTTAACGTCCCAGTAAATTATTTGTCGAGACTGCTAAGGTCACTTGTTCGAGCCTCCTTGGCCAGGACCACAAGAAATATAGTATAGCGCTTAAAATTTTTGTGGACGGAGTCTGCCTTGACTTAGGACGATATACGTCCGTCCAACGCTCAACATTATTTTAAGAATCAATACACAGCATATAGTGTTCATAAGTTGACATTTAGTATTACACATAAAACCAAAAAGAAAAAATATCAAAGGCTTACTGCCTGATTTAATTAAACATGCATATGCAGTTAGTCAAGCACGAGTGTTCAATGACGAACTATAGATTCACCCTGCAGAGCTCGTAGGGCACTCTTGTTTTTTTTTTGCAAGATTCCATAGACTTTTCGAGTGAGTTCCTCCTAATTACATTCTTCACTTTCATTGGTTGCTTTAATTTTTTTCTCAATACGAGCTCTGCTAGAGTTTAATGTTGATAGCAATTCTCATGCAAAAAGGGGAATAGAAGTGCTGCAATCTCTTTTATATTGTCAGAAGGATTGAAGCTCTTAAGTAAAAAGAAGTTGATTACTGGGTTGCTAATCTTCCTTAAGATTTGTAACCCTATAGAATAGTCCATCTCACACAGAAGTCATCTAACCTTTAGCTGAATAGTTATCAGTGTGCATAAACTAATTCGTCCGCTGCTGCATTTGTTTGTGTTTGAAGATAAGACCGTTGGCATTCTACAGGCTTCAGTAGTCGATTCAGTTTCTAAAGGAATGAAAAATTTATTCATTAGTGTGTGTTTACGGGACGGCGAAGCATGCCTTTATATACAGCATAGCAATCAATTTAGATCCTAAAATCAAGCTCATTTAGATCCTAGAATCATGCTAATTTAGATCTTAAAATCAAGCTAAAATCTCTTAAAAGTCAACAGTCTCCCCTCTTTTGCTTCTTCCATAACTAACCACCCTAGACCTTATTACCGTGCCACCACCACGAAACCCATTCCAATGGTCACCGCAGACACCTCTGCCTCAATCACATATAAACATGCACAAACGAAACACTGGCAACCACCTAATCTCTCTACCTATCCACTCATTGCCGCACCACCAAACCTATTCTATTGACCACCATCGAAGCACTGCCCCAATAGCTGGTACACACGCTCACACACACATACACACACACAAAAGAGAATATCTGACCACCTAATCTCTCTCTGCCTATCCAAATATCATCCCACCACCAAACCCATTGCACCAACCATTGTTAGACCACTACCCTAAACACCCGCGCACCCACATATATGGTCTCTCTTGCGGGTGGTTATTATGGGGGGCATTCTGGTTGGAGCTTCTTAGCACTTAAGCTACTACCTAATTCAAGTCATTCGCTCACTCCCTATGCTCATAAATCAATGAAAGGAGATACCTCGCAGAGCTCGGAGCTCTGAGCTTTTAGTTCTGAGCTCCTAACTAAGAGCTCTTATTTGGATTGAAAGAAAGGCGCATAAAATGTCTCTAATTTCTCCCGTATGGAGCTTCTTTTCACCTGACAATTATGGATTAGGGGAAGGCTTTCCTTCTTTGTTGACTTCAACTAATACCGGCCAATAGCCCAATCTCTGAGTCTCAGAACTCTTTTTGTATCTAGTAGCCAGTCCTTGTTTTAGTATTCGAGGTGGGCTCTTGAAAGAGCTCCTTCACCTATCGGTAAAGTGGTTTTTTGCTCCTTTAGCAGCGCCGTACGTGACACTTTCTTTTGGTGAGGAAATGGAAGCTTTAAAGTTATGGTGGTGTTGGGGTTTTGTGATGCATAGTGGGGTCTGTCACGGTGGTAGGGGATCTAATAATGGTAAGAAACTTAGCTGTGTTGTTATTCTAGGATGGTAGCGAGGTATGCTTTAGAGGTGGTGGTTGATCTTCTGATGTTCGGTGGCGGGGGAATCGCAGTGGTGGGTGGTCTTTGATGTGGAGGTGGTGGTTTGTGATATTGTAGCGGTGATCTTGTGATTTGGCAACGATGGAGTTTGGCGGGATGGAGCTGTGTGCAATCGGGCTAGTTTGGTGGTGGTGAGCCGGTCTGAGCAAATCTTGGCTATGCTGAATTGGGTTATTTTATTTTGTTATGATGGGTACTACTGTCTTTAATTTTCACTAATTCTATTAATTCTTTGAAATAAAAGTTAAAAAAGTTCAGTGTAGTTCCAATAGATAGGCATAGCTCGATGTAATAAACGCAAATCACAGGAGTGTCGGGTGTAATTGACCCTTACTTAATGACCAAAAATTCTTTAAGGGATAAGAAAAATGATTTCAAGAAATATTTAGAAAGAATACAATAGGAAGTCAACAAAGAATTTACCACTTTCCATGATAATCTTACTATATATATATATATTTGGTTGACATCTTGTATGCGTTTCAAACCTCTAATCTCATTTTCTTGAATTCTTACAATTTTAAAGTTGAATTAAATAGGTGCTAAATTTTCATTTGTCACAAAATAACTTCAAATACATGATCTCCTCCTACTCTCACTTTGTTATTAACTACTTCCTTTGGGACGGAATTTTAGTTAGCAATAATAATAAAATAACCACGTCTCATGTTTCCCCTTTAAAGGACAGATGAAGACACTGAAGCACTTGCAGAGGCCAAGGAGAAGTTCAAAAGTAGTACAGTAATACGATAGTTTCGTACGTAGCAGATCAATGGGTGAAGCTTCCATTGAAAACTTGTAACAATTGTTATGTCAAAACTCATCTCCGGGCAGTTTATGTAACAGTAATACCAACTAGAGTTGTATACGTCAATCAATTGCAAGTGGAGAAAAACTTGCCAGTAAACCTTCTTCTTGGTTGTGTGTGGAATCACAATAGTTGTATAATGGATAGATAGCGACCAATGAGTGTGATATTGTTTGGTCATCCATATATAGGTCGTGAAACCTTTTTATATTTCAGGAGTAATGTATGCGTTGGCTTCTCATAAATTAAATAATCTTGACCTTAGGGGAGCAACAGGCATCCATCAAGTCTTCTTCATAACACTTTTAATCAACGCTAAGAATTATCTGTAAAAGTGATTTATTTACTCGGTTATCTTTTGCGCAAGAGATTTGAATGCTTCAACGTAGAAAAGCATGGTCAATTTTGGTGTAAAGCATGGTCAATTTTGGCGCTCATATATATTTTAATAATTATCATAGAGAAATGAGCCAACAAGTCTTGTTTTAATCTTTCGGTTGTTCATTTTTTTTCTTTAAGGCTTGTTTGTTAAACTATGGCCATCATTTGTTTAATGTTTTTCTCATATAGTCATTCTGATTGATGTACAGCATTTTGTGAATTAGTTTGATGGCTTATCGCGTACCAACGTCTCTGAGTGTTTGCATCAGGTCCGGCAGCGACGGGATTGTCAAGACTGAAAAATGATGATGGTGGTGGGAGTTAGAGTGATGGTGATTTTGGTTTAAAAAGACTACCTGATCGATAATTATGAATAGATAATTTACTCAAAAGGTGGATTAGGATTTCCTGTTATGACGTTACAACAGTTATAATAATAAATTTAAGAGGCTGTTGTTAGATTCATTGCGATAATATTTTGGATAATAAAAATATTTTGCGCCATTTTTATGTATAGCACCTCTCCAATGCCGCTCTTTCAATATCATTAATGAATTACTAAGACCCGCGGTAAAACGACATCTCCAATATCATCCATCTGCTAACGACATCTAGCTACAATATCAACATCCATCTGTTAAAAGTTAACGACATCTACAATATCAATATCCATCTGTAGATTATCTTCTTACCTTGAGTCTGCATTCACCACTCCAGATGGAAACCTGGTTCATCTTCATCTTCACCCTCTGCCTGGCCCTTATCCTCAAATCCCTTCTCAGTTTCTTCATCAACAGCAACAAGAAGCTCCCACCAGGACCCGTTGCAGTTCCCGTAATAGGAAGCTTGCTGTGGCTACGCAAGTCATTGTTCGATCTCGACGAGGTCCTGCATGGCCTTCGGCTCAAGTACGGACCGATCATCACCCTTCGACTCGGACCCCAGCAGGTTATTTTCATCTGCAGCCGCTTCTTGGCTCACCGGGCACTGGTTCAACACGGCGCCGTCTTCTCCGACCGTCCCAAGGCCCTTGGCACAAGCGAAATCCTCAACAGTAACCAGCACAATGTCAACTCCGCGGCCTACGGACCAACGTGGCGCCTCCTCCGCCGCAACCTCGCCTCCGAGATCCTCCACCCATCCCGCTCCGGTTCCTTCTCCCACGCCCGCTTGTCGGTCCTCAGCACCCTCCTAAGCCGCCTGTTGTTCAACAAATCCGAACCCATCACCGTGGTGGATCACTTCCACTACGCCATGTTCGCGTTGCTGGTGTTCATGTGCTTCGGGGATAAACTTGAAGATGAACAGATCAAGCAAATCGAAACCGTTCTGCGGACGTTGCTTTTGAGCCAACCCAGATTCGACGTGCTAAACTTCTGGCCAAGGCTAGGCAAGATTGTGTTCAGAAACAGATTGAAGGAACTCGTAAAGCTACGCAAGGACGCGGAGGACGTGCTGATTCCGCTCATCAGAGCCAGAATCGAGGAGAGAAAGCGACAAGACTCCATGGTGGCGTACGTGGACACGCTGACTGGTTTGCAGCTGCCGGACGAAGGTAACAGGTGCTTAACAGAGGGGGAAATGGTGAGTTTGTGCGAGGAATTTGTCAACGCTGGGACGGATACTACGTCTAACGCGTTGCAGTGGATTATGGCCAACTTAGTGAAGTATCCTAAGATCCAAGCGAACTTGTACAAGGAAATCAGTAGTATTTTAGGACCGCCGCCGCCGCCTCCAGTGACATCGCACATGGCCACGGCAGCGGCCAAGGAGGAGGACGTGGAAACGATGCCATACTTAAAAGCCGTGGTTCTGGAAGGTCTAAGGCGGCACCCGCCGGCGCACTATGTGCTGCCGCACATGGTGACGGAGGAAGTGGAGCTGGGCGGGTACGTGTTGCCGAAGGGCGCGCAAGTGAACTTCACGGTGGCGGAGATGGGGTGGGACCCGGAGGTGTGGGAGGAGCCGATGAGTTTCAGGCCGGAGCGGTTTTTGAGCGGTGGGCAGGAGGGGTTTGACGTGATGGGGAGCAGGGAGATTAAGATGATGCCTTTTGGTGCTGGCCGGAGGATATGCCCGGCGTGGAACTTGGCCCTGCTTCATTTAGGGTATTATGTCGCCAACTTGGTTTGGTATTTCGAGTGGACGGCTGTAGATGGAGACGATGTTGATCTTTCTGAGAAGCTGGAGTTCACTGTGGTCATGAAGCATCCTTTGCAGGCCCATGTCACTCCCAGATGCCAAGGTTAAGTATTTGCCACTTCATATATATTGTGGATTGTTCCTTGTTGCTACCATTTGAATTCAATATGTCAAAGTTCACAATTTACCCCGGGATAGCATAATTTCCCGGGCTATTAAGAGTATACTTTAACCATGAAATGACTCACACACACACATACACGGTGTCTTTCTTTTTTGATACCATGAAACATCACAATTAATTAAGAACAAAAAACTGTGTTGAGGAGCACCACATAACCAGCCACATTCAGGAAGAAAAGAAGAAACACAAAATACTAACGGTGAAAAGTCCTTATGTTGATGACCATGCTTCAAAGTTAACTGCTGAAACGGTGATAAATCATTTATGTTCTTTTGCCTGTGAAGGCTATTTTACTTCTCATTATCGTGAATCGAGGTACGAACGGAAAACTTGGCTCCATGACAGCAATAACTGGATCTGGATCCCGGTTTAAAGACCATATCTTAAACCGAGTCTTCTAAGTTCTAAACAAGCCCCAAAATTTTATAGTATCTTATATTACTTGTTCACCTTGCTTGCTGTGTGAAGGAAAATGGAGGGAATGAATCAACGGAAATTGGAGCTTGAAAAAATGCAGTTGAGCTCATCTGGCTTAGAAGTCACAATTTGGTCAAGGTAGAAGGTGTCCAACACATACCCCCCCCCCCCCCCCGGGACCCACCCCCGACTCAATATACTAGACTCCATAATTTGAATCCACCCTTTACTCGGATCTACAACTTGCGAAACAAGTCATATTGGTCACGTAGTCAGACTTTGGAATTAGCAAAAATAAAAGTAACTGAAATTTTGAAACTTCAACTTTCATAGAAAACAGTCCCCATGTTAGGACAGGAGCATCAACTCACCACTCCCAAACATGTTTGTGAATACGCACATGACGTTTTCTATAGATTTATTTGAATCTACAGTTAAGAAATTACCTGGACAAATGGGTGGAGTTCGGGGGAGTTGAGAGCTGTTTTTATTTATGGTGAAGACGATCAACTTCGGTCACACAAAAGGTCTCAGTAAATTATTTGGCCCAGGCTGCCAAGAAGGTGAGAACCTGGCTCGGACTAAAAGAAATATATATTTTTTTAAATTCTAGTGGATGGTCCGCTCTTGACCTAGGCCGGTGTGTCCAACGCTCAACATTATTTTTAAGAATCAATGCCCAGCATATGGTACTCATAAGTTGACATTTAGTATTGCAGTAAAACAAAATAAATATCAGAGGCTTATTGCCTAATTTAATCAAACATGCCTATTTAGTTAATCAAGCAAACTTTCTTGGTTGCCTTACTCGTGTAAGTCACTTGGGTCCTGCAAACCTCTATTGCTTGTCGTTATTTTCAAAAGATTGAAAATTTTATTTGCCTCCAAATATACATTATAGTGGGTACATATTTCTTTTGGTGATAAGTACATGTTTGAACTGAGTAAATAGGAAAAGGCGACGTTGCAATTTTCAAGCACATTCCACCCGTCACATTAATTCTAGCACCATTATAACGGAATTTTCAATTTTCTTTCTTTAGTTCATATTTTGTATCCCACGTTTTCTAGATTTGGAGAAGGAAATTTTTACCAACTGAACTATTAAATTAATCTCGTAATTAAGGTTCTTCTTCTGTGTAGTCCGGACAAAAAAAATAGTTGGACCCACAATACTGAAAGTTCTAGAAGTTAATCTTAAGAGAGAGAGAGAGAAGAAGGAAAGATAAGAACGTCTATTTCTCTTCTACAAGATACCCTTTGACGAAAATAGACACCAAATGACATATATATTCACTTCGTCATGGCACTAGTCAATTCGATCTAAAACATTTTCAGATGGCACTTATTCTTTCAGTTTTAACTTTTTGATTAAATTAGTTTAGTCTAAAAGTTAGTTTAGATTGTATCGGAGAATACTGAATTCCAAAGTTCTTGCAGAATGAAACGATGCGTTTTGAACTGTGAATTTGTTCAGTTTCTATGCCAAATAAATGAACTAATAACCCTTCTTTTCGATTCATGATCTCCGTTGATAGTTTCTTCTGCAGATGTATGTTTGTTATAAATATGTATATGTTGAGCAGCTCCGAGCCTCTGACTGCTTTTATGTAGTACATGATAAGAATTCTGTGTTGTAGAGTATTTTGTGCTATAATACATTTACGATATTTTGTAGTTATTACTAAAATTTAGAGTGACAATATTCTACAACTAAAATGCACTTAGCGGCGTTACTCTATAACACCGAAGCGTCCTAGTTCTGTAATCCGTGGTGGCATATTTACTAGAAAACACTCCTCAAGCTTATTGGTGACCTAATTTCCTTGTTCAACAAGTAAAAACATATCGAAGTATTAGGCGATTCGGCATTGAGTCAATATCATTCAATATTCAAGCCATTCACTCCGAGAAAATTTAGCATGTCCAATCTTTGAGAAACCAACGTTAGGCCCTTGATTCATCCCTCGAAATCCCACAATCACATTCTCTTTTGCGTTCCTAACCACCATTTTCACCTCCCTTGCCCTCCCCTTTGGCCGTGGCCTCCCTCTCCCTCTCTCTTTCATGCGGCTGAACATCTCCGATGGGGTGCGGGGGCTCGAAGTTTGATCCGGACGGCATCCAGATTCCGGTTAGACTTTGTCCCCTCTTGCACTGTCGGATAGAGGAAATCAAACGACGACGACATTCCAGGTCTCTGGTCTTCGACACCACCCCTTCGAAGAAGAAATTGCTCAAGGAAGATGACGAGACAGTTGCATCAGACCATCACCACCAGCCGGTCGAGGTTAAGAGCATGTCTTTGCGTGGAGACAGCGCGAGCTGCGTGACATCCGAGGACTCAAAGGGCAAAGATGCTTCGACGAAGGAGCGAAAGAGTCGCAAAACGACGAGGGAGGACTCGGAAGGAAAAGATAAGGCGCAAGGGAGAGAGAAGATTGTGGTGTACGATAATGTGGTCAAACAAGAGGTTAAGGTTGAGAATGGGAAGGATGCAGATGACGAGGGTGAAGATGATGATGATGATGATGATGAAGATGGAAGGATGATTGGCCATGAAGATGGTGACAAAGTTTTTCTGGGATCGCCGAGCTTCAGAGAATATCTCATCGACAATCTCGTGGATGATGATGACAAGAATATTGAGAGTGAGTAATCAAAGCCATGTATCAAGATTGTCCAAAATATATTTCATGCATTCTCATTGCAAGTAATTAAAGCTGTATATTGTGCAATGCAGGTAATCCTGATGATGGCTTAAACCATGCTGATCAAGGTGAAGGCATCCCTGCATCAAAGGTATGTATTAGACATATTGTCATGGGGTCTGCTATTTTTGTTAGAAAGAAACCTTCTCTTCTGACCTAAATTTGAAGAGGTTTCTAATTCCCCCCCGCCAGAAACCTCTTATTTTCCATACAATTACTTTTGCCATTTGCATACAACATTTTTACATTAGGACCAACTTAATTAAATGATCTTTTAGGATGAGTAAATAAAGAAAAGCATGTTACTATGCCTTCCTGGAAAACTCCAAATATAAAGCGCACACAGTATTATCCCCCCAACTTGGAAGGCAGAATGTTATACAGGCTTGAGCAAGTGTTTGTAAATTCTAGGGTATAGAGCACATACTGGGATAAATGCCATATTTTGTGAAATCCAAGAACAGATCGAATCTTCTACAGATCATTGAAATGGGTGAATAACAAGCATCAAAAGAAAACCCTCATGGAATCCGGTACAAAGGAGAAGATTCCATTTTGCACAAGTTAAGACACTGAGGTTTGAGAGAAAATTAACTCTTACAAGTGCGCGTTTTCTGTCTGTACAATTAAAGACCAAGGCTATTGCGTCCTTGTATTCAATCCTTCTGCGAATACTAATTCCTGTCATGTTCTTCATATTGGTACTAAGAAGATAAAATACGTATGATTGGCAACATAAATTCATAACAATTATGTCCAGATAAAGTCAACTGAGATGCATATCAGTCCTACTAATTGCTATTGCTTTCTTCCAAATTGCAGGAATCTAAGACAAAGAAAGGGAAGAAAGGAGGGAAAAGGAGGAATTTTAGAAAGGTCATACCAAAGAATATACTCAATGTCCGATCATGCTACTCCTGCGCAAACTCTTCCCATGACCGCACCCATCTTCTAACGGAAAAGCCAGCTGCTTGATTGTACTGGAAACGACGATGGCTTCCTTTACTCTCTGTTTGTAGGTCTTCCTCCTCTTTTGTCGTCAGCATGGTGCCGTGCGACTTTCACAAGGGCAAGAAGTATTTTGGCCGGGTACCATGTCTCCAGTGGAACAGTTGGGCAACAATGTGACCTCTTCAATGTCATTCTCCACAATCAATAAAAGGATACTCGAGCAGATTCATCTTTACCATATAGTTGTTCAAAATACTATCTCCTTTCAAGGTTGAGTCCCCTTGGCTTACAGCAAATTTCTAGGTTGAGTCCGAATGCTTTGTGCCTAGTTTTTTGCTTGGAATTTGCTAAAAGGTCAAGGGGACGGAATTTTGGAACATAGGGAGTACGAAGAGAAGCCAAGCAGCAAACTCATGAAATAGTCCTCATTGATCTGTCTGTAGAATGGAACAGGAAAGAAAAAGCTGGAATGCATTTCAATACATAGTTCTGTCTGTTCTAAATTTTGTGTTCATGTGAAGGGCATATATATGGAAGATTCTTACAGACAATCATCTGTCTCCTTGGATCCTTTCCTGCATATAGACTCTCCTTTCTTTCTATCCTGTCCACCATAATTTCTTTTTTCTTTTTATTAAGAAGGCTTCTGTATCATGTGAAGTATAAGCTTTGGTTTCCTGGAAAATATCATGTCATGTGAACCAGAACATACTACAAGATATATCCCCTTCATTATTTTCTGATTAAGTTTGGGTGAAAGCCATTTCATTCTATCATAGAAATTTGAAAAAAGTTAAAAGTGGACAATAATTATGAAATGGAGGGATTATTAGTTCTCTGTATATACTGATTGTATTGCACTCATTAGGTGTTACAACCACTCGGTCTCTAATTCTGCTCAACGTCCCAGACTGATCACACAGAGTGGCAGCAGAACTTGATTACTCAAAATTGTATGTAATTTACTTATGGATAATATCCACATTCGAAGACAGAAAAATAAAGAACAAGCACAAAAAGAATAGCTGAAAATAGAAGGCACTCGTGCGATAACGATGACAATCTATTGCAGCATAAATGTCCTTAGTAACAAAGTTAGTCTCGCTTGAAATTGATATGGCTCTCACGGTATTGGGTGTAGGATCCTTATTTCTTTACTGAAGGCTTCTGTAACTTTGAAAGAAGGAAAAATTGCATCGTCAATAAATTAAGTCAGTGGATACATTATCCGCTCACTTACAGATAATGTATATTTGTTAGTCAAGATTATTACCGTTAATTAGAGGATATTTATCTCCTAAATATTTGAGATAAATATATCTCTTAGGTTTTTGAGAAAAAATACAGTCTTTATCTCCTAAGTGTTTTAGGTAAAATCAGTCTCTAATACTATCTCTAGGCTAAAGATATCCTAAGAAAAAATAAATCAGACAATAATTATTCACAAGACAATCCCTCCCTTTGTTGATTTGGTTGGTGGACGTAAAACTCGACCCTAGTAGCCGTGTCCGTACATGCGAAAAAGATCAAGCGTGTTGGAGGCTCGTAATAATAAGGGTCATTCGTCGGAATTTTTGAGTACTTTTGTACGTATGTTTCCGAACCTCCTACGTGTTACGTAGTAGGTGCATTTAATTGTTCAACATTGAGATTAGAACATGATTACTTGTCGATTCGCTTTTAACATGCTAGTATAATTGTATGCATATTGCGATTTTTTTCGGGATACATGTATGAAACTTATCAAGAAAATTTCAAAATTTTTGAGCATGCTATTCTAAAAAATAATTATATGTTTTTGTTCTCCTATTGTGAGGATGAAATTCATAAAATTTCGTGATTATTGGATGCATGGTTTGTGAGAAATCACGATTTTATTTTTTAAGAAAACTGTATTTTTTTAATTTTGGGACTCAAATTCGGAGCATGATATTCAGTTTTTGTCATGATCAGTTGATACAGAGTTAATCTATGTTGCATAAGCTTTTCAACGATATATGGTACGCATTATTTGGCTTAAAAACAAGAGAGATATTGCATCCCAAAGTTGGCATCATGGCATGGCGGCGACTAAAAATTAGGATTTTTTTATGGAGAAGACGAGCACGCGCACTACGGTCCGAGTACGTGCGCCACGCATGAAGCCATAGACACTCCAATGGACAAGGCATGTGCTTTAAGTACAGACTAATGCTCAAAGAATGATGAGGAAAAGAATCGGATGTTCAAAGTACTTTACGCGGCTGCAGTAAGGAGTCTGGTGTACGCTATGTTGTGTACACGTCCAGACATCTGCTACACCGTTGAAATGGTGAGTCGTTATCAGAATAATCCTGGACCCGCTCATTGGAATGCGGTGAAGAGGATTCTTCAATACCTGCATGGTACCGCTAATCTCATCTTGTGTTATCATGGTAGAGATTTGAGATTCAGATGATACAATGATGCTGATTGGGGCGGTGATAGAGATGAGCACAGATCCACTTCAGGTTATGCATTCATACTAGGAGGTGGAGTTATCTCTTGGTGCAGCAAGAACAGACTTGCATCGCCCGATCCACGATGGAGTCGGAGTATGTTGCTTGTTCAGCTGTAGTCCAAGAAGTTGTTTGGTTGAAGTCATTCATACTGACTCTAGGGATTACAGCTCATGCAGACGAGGCTGTCACTGTTCATTGTGACAATACAGATGCCCTATATTTTGTAAAGGACCCCATATATCATGGGAAGGCCAAACACATAGGCTTTCGTTATCACTTCATTAGAACTTTAGTTGCGCAAGGAGAGGTGACCATGAAGCATATACCTACTGGCAGAATGGTAGCTAATCCTTTGACCAAGCCTATTGCTAGAGATGTTTTCCTTTCTCACATTAGGAGTATGGGACTACGTAGGGTTTGATATGTTTATGGCATCTTATGTACTTTACATTATTTATTATATTTTCATTCCTTGATTTGAGTTTATTTTGGAATGAATGAAAAATCTCTGTGATTACATATACATCCTTATTGAGAGTATCACCGAGCTTGAATTGACCCACTCACACAAGTAATTTACCTTGACGCTAAGATAGCAAGTAAGATGAGACATAATTGTCTTAGGTGCCAAGAGGGCGAATAAGATGCTATAACTTGTAATGCAAATATGTCGCCTTACTTGGAATTAAGACAAGACCTAAAAAGATAGGTTGATCATAGAATATTTCCACAACTCTATGTAGCCTGTTTACAGCCGAATGTGAGTTTTCAGGCAAGCACTATAAAGTTACTAGGTTGAAAAGCTCAGGTTAGGCGCTCGTACAGTAGACTCAGATTCGTATGGCGTATTTTATTATATATTTATGTGACACGCCCTTGCGGGTTACGCCATAGCATGCAAATCATACTGCATGTGCTAAATGCAGACCGACGGTGGGAGTGATGAATGAAACCCTACTTTGTCATTGTGTGAGCCACTTGGATCGATATATTTTTTATCCTATATAATACCCTTTTCACCTTAGACTGTGTCATGAAGAGGATACTCAATGTCGCTACTTTAGCATGTACCCTTGGATCATGAATGATGCGGTTTCGCGAGGCATGTCTAGGAAAGTTGTTGGGTCTAATTGGAATGACATAAGGGCTTTGGAAAGAAAGTTCAATATTATACCATGCTGTGTGATTCATAGCCCCGGCGAATTTATCGATTTTTGTTTCGATATGAGTCATGAATACATAACATATGAGAGGTTTAACACTGCTCATTATGAGGGATTTGAGAGAGTTTAATCTGGTGTAGTTGAACTATCTGGGGTACATACAAGATTTTTTTGGAGTGATGTATTATGTTAGTTTGGTGATAACTTAATACAATAGTCATCAACTGGACATCATTTCTCTTAGGTCACACGTTCCATTTCCTGTATAAGGAGATAAGTGAACAAGAGATAATTAGGAGGGACTACACGATTTATTTGCCCTGTGTGTAGGCGAGTGGGAGCTGTTAATAAATTGGATCAGTGGACCCATTATTCACCCACTAACAAATAATGTATATTTGTTAGTCAGAATTATTACAGTCAATTAGAGGATAGTTATCTTCTAAGTGTTTGAGATAAAAACAATATTGATCTCCTTGGTGTTTCAGATAAATATAGTCTTTTATCTTCTAAGTGTTTGAGGTAAAGTCAGTCTCTAATACTATCTTTATATAAAGACCAGAGATATCCCAAGAAAAAATAAGTCAGACAACAATAATGAAACCAATAAAACAATCCTAGAGGGGGGGTGAATAGGGTTTTTGAAATATAATGAGGAATTTAAACTAAGAAACAATCATGAAACTCAATCAAGCCAAGTAATACTTCAATGAAGATGCTAACTACACAATCTCAAGCAATTGTAGAGCAATAAGTAAAGAGATTGAGTTAGAGATACTTGACAAGGAGATTTAAATGGTTCGGCTTGAATTACCCTCAAGCCTACATCCACCTCTTCAAGGAAGTCCCTTGCAAGAGCACTAGAATCCACTAGCAACAATCTTCTTCCGGGTCAAGATCAAAACCCTTACAACACTTGGTGATATCCCCACACCAAGCACAAGCCTTGAATCCACAAAGCTCACCCAAGACTTGACAAACCCAAGCCTTGATCACAATCCTTTTACAAAGATCAAATGTGTACAAAGAAACCCTCTTGAAAGGAAATGAGTACAAATGAAGCTCTAGTACAATAGAGAGATGAGAGAATTGATGACTTGAAGAATGCTCACTCTCAATCAAAGAATTGCTCACAAAGATGCTCTCTTTAATGATGTAAAATCATGAAGATGAAGAGAGAAAAGTTTAATCTATGAGCCTTGATGTTTCTCTAATGAATGGAGGCTTAGAATGTGGTTTCCATAGTGTATAATGAAGCCCCAAATCATTTATATAGAGAGCAAATGAAATATAGCCGTTAGAGGCAAAATATGGGCAAAACTGCCATTGCAGTCGACTGTAATCAATGCAGTCGACTGTATTCCCTCGAAAATAGCCGTTGGAGTTTTGTCCTCGAAAATAGCCGTTGGAACTGAATTTTGACCAATGCAGTCGACTGGATTCAAATACAGTCGACTGTAATACCCTACTGCCAATCAGCTGCCTCACGGAACCCCCTTTGGGCATAACTTTCTCTAGAAAAATCGGATTGAGGTGCCGTTTTTTGCGTTGGAAAGCTAATGAAAAGTTTTATCAAAATATGAAAAGATTAGCACCAAAATAGTTTTTAAGAAAATCTGAGTGAGCTCCAAAGTTCACTCATTTTCGAGAACCACACTTGTGTGAAAGGTTATGAACTCGCATGCAATGCACAAGGTGTCCTAAGGTCTTTTTAGGTCATAGTCATCAATCCAAGCATCAAACCAAGACTAGTTACATAATAGTAAAGATCAATTATAATCGATAGTAACTTAGCCGATGCGTCCTTTGTTGCTCTTCGACATTGGACTTGATGAAGCTTCTATAGCATGTCCACTATAACTTTAAGCTTCTTTGGCTTTAATTCATCTATCCAACTTCACAAATGTGTCTTCATGAGTGTGCATGTATATGCCTACTAAGAATACACTCAAAGCACACATTAGAACATAATCAATGTGTAGTTATCATCAAAACAAGATGTAAGCCTAGGTTATCCAACCATAGGGCTAACAAATAAGTCACAAGACAATCTCTCCATCTGTTGCACTCTCTCTAAAGTATCACCAAGCTCTAGAATTTGGTTCGTGGACGTAGAACTCGACTCTAATAGCTGTTTTCGTACCTGCGAAAAAATCAAGCGTGTTGGAGGCTCGTAATAACAAGAATCTTTCGTTAGAATTTTCAGGTACTTCGTATGATATGTTTTCGAATCCACTACATGTTACATGGTAGGCACATTTAATTGTTCAATATGCATAAAATACCCCTATAATTTGGACTTGTTGCAAAAAGACCCAGTAATTACAAAAATTGCAAAGAGACACCTGAAGTATCAATTTTATTGCAATCATTATAAAAATTATCCAAGTTGACGGAGCGTAATCTTCACTCTCTTAAAAAGTGCGTTTGATAGATTTTAATACATCAAAAAGACTAAAATACACTCTCTTTATTTTTCCTTTCCCACTCAAATCCCAATTTCTTCTCCAACCAAACCCTAACCCTAGCCACTACCCTCACAACCAAAACCATAGCCGCCACCCTCAACCAAAACTCAAGTTGCAATTTCTACCACCATAGAGCTCCATCCACCACCACAATCCTCAATTTCTGCCACCACTTAGCTCCAACCACCAACCATGACCCTATGCCGCCGTTCTAGCCCTTCATTAACCCAAGCCAAGTGTGTCGCCGCCACCTACCACTAACTCTGAATCGTAAGACCCGTCATCACTCGAACCACTTGCACCGTATTGCCGCCTACCCTGCCATCCCACGATCTAAGCCCTCCCGTCATCACCAGCCTGCCCTTCATTGCCACAAGGCCAAGCCCTAATTAGGGTCAGCGCGAGTAAGAAATTGAGGCAACCGAAAGGGGACGGGATAGAAGGGGAAAGGGGGAGAAATGGATGAAAGGGAGGGAATGCTGGTCACTGGCAAGGGCTTGGATACCGGCAGACCAACCAGAGAACGGTCGGCTATAGAGAACAAAAACGAGGCCACCATATAAGCAAAAAAAAAAACCTAGATTATGGTTTATATACATGGGCAATTTAGACATTTCCATCATTTTGTTACGGAAATCGTCTAATGGAATACTTAAGCGACTTCATCTGTCTTTTTGTAATTACAGGGATCTTTTTGCATTAAGTCCAAACCACAAGTGTATTTTATGCAATTTTTCCTTGAAAGCAACAACACAACTCCAGGATGAATGCTTGACAGTTACTGCTTCATAGGTTTGACCCTGTCTGCCTTCAGGGGCAATATACTAATTAAAGCAATGGCAATAGTAACGCCTAAGCAAAAAGTTTGATTGTGGAGCAATAGTACCACCAGGCATACAAAATGTATAATCAAAAGGTATGTGCTACTTTATTTTTTATAATAAGGTACCCTTTAAGTAAAAATGGAGATGAGTGTTGTGATCTATGCAGTTCACTTCCTAGAAGCACTAATGATTCTTGCCAAATGTATCCTCTGTAAAGTTAAAAATGCTATGATCTCAATCATCCTCTCACTCGCCCGCTCTAGCGGTTAAAATCATGCTCACCCGCTCGCTCATCCACGAACATAATGCTTTAATTGGTTAGGTTATGTGATCACACCTCTAGAATGACTATTCTTCTTAACGAAGCCCGGGCTCATTCCTTTGCCATTCTTTTACTATTCTGGGTTTTGGTGGTTTTCCTTTCACAATCCCATAAGATTAGGCTCTATTTGACTAAACTTTTTTTTTTTTCAGTTTCCAAAAAAAAAAAAATTAAAGAGCAGTTAAAAAAAAAAATTTCTTACAAAAACAAGTGGGTGTTTGATAACCCAATTTTTATTTTTTTTTGAGATTTGTTTTTGGGTGTTTGATAACCCAGTTTTTTTCTGAGTTTTTTTTCTGGTGGTTTGCGGTGATGGGGTGTGGCAGTGGCCGACGGTGGTGGTGACCGGCGGTGGCTGGTGGTTGCCGGCGGCTAGCGGTGGTCGTCGGCAGTCACCGGTGGTCGCCAGAGGTGGCTGCCGAAGAGGGCCACCGGTGGTTGCCGAAGAGGGCCACCGGTGGTCGCTGGAGGTTGCTGCCGGCGGTGGTCGCCAGAGGTAGCTGCAGGCCAGCGGTGGGAGGGTGGTGGTTTCAAAAAGAAAACAACACTGAAAAAAAAAAACTCATTTTTAGAGTTTTTAAAAATAACCTTGATTTAAAAACTGATTTTTTAAATTGAAGGGGAAAAAATTGTTACCAAACGCTCTTATTATTTTCAGTTTTCAAAACTGAAAAAAAAAAATCATGTCAAATGGGGTCTATATGATTCTGCTGGATGTGTCGAGGTTTTGGACAACCTCGGGCAGCTCAATTGGTATCAAATTTGATAGATTGGGTTATTCCTTTTACACGGGTATTGATTCAAATGTCGTTAAAGGAGGTCTTAGGTTAGGATAGAAAGATTTGAGGGAGCGTCAGCATTTCTTTCTCTTGTGGTCTTATTAGATAAGATGGCCTCCCAAGACTGAAGGCAGAGAAAATGCTAGCTACAATATTTCTTTTTTATAGTGCCAAGTGCCAACCACTCTGCTCTTCTTTCTTTTTTCTTTTCTCCACAACCACAAAATTCCGCTATAATACCTGTAAACATACCTTCGCTCACTTTTAGAGATAGAAAAAGGAAAAATACAATTTTCACGCCTAAACATGTTTTTTCACTTCTTTCTTATCAGATGTATTAACAATTATCATGAGCTTTTTAGTAGCAAATAAATGGATGAAATAACATATTAAAAAGGTAAAAACTAAAAAAATTAGTTTGATTCATAAATTTCTTTGTAAATCTATACTATATATTTGGATTCGACTGATGATTTCCTTACTTTCCGAATCTCTAATCCAATTTTATGGAATTTTAAAATTTTAACTAATACTAGTAATTAAATGTGTTAAATCATGATTGGTCAGAAAGTAACTTTTAAATCATAACTGCCCATTCTACACCATGACTTCCTTTCTTACCCTTCATAATTAACTATCGCTATTTTTGTACATACTACGGAATTTTAGCTAATAATACGTTAAGAAAATTGATAAGCCAACTCCGGTTGTTACCGTCTGCACGTTGCTTGTGTCGCAGCAGTTTTTAAGCGGTTCGTCGTTAATACAATTTTCAAATTCAAACACTTGTCTCAACCTTAAAACGTAAAGCGTGGTTATGGACTCCGAGTCCCATTCCTTTTACACCAAAAAACAGGGACAATGAAGCAGTCTGCAGTCCAGTCGCCTTTCACTCTGGTTGGATCCCATACCAGTCCTCGAGCTCACCAGCCATCGCCACCTACCAGGTGTATTTCTTGTTGGAAATAATTCAAACAAAACAGTTTTTCTTTGTTAGTAAGCTCATAAATAATGAAGTAACAAAAAAATTCACGTGTACCATTACTTCCCTTACCAAGGGTGTGCAAAGTATATTTACCTCGTGGTCTCTTTGATAATGCGATAGTATTCTTACCGACCAAACGGAGTACTTTTCTTAGTACAAAATATCCTGCTTGAACCACACATGAAGAACACTTTCTAGTTAGCTAGGTTGAGGCGCGGATTAGGTCGCTCTCTTTAAGACAGTTCGCGCTCATACGGTATATAACCGGTGTAATAGGCCTCAGCACGCCGCCTCCAGGATACAACAGCTCAGCTTTTCTGCACTTACTGTAACTTCTCTTAGCTTGCACAACTAGAGAAGCAGAAGCTTCACACAACACCTTTCTTTGTCCAAAACGTTACTAGAAGTATATGACCAAAATCAAAGACACCACATCGACCATCAAGAAAATATATCTATGCTTGAGAATCATCATACTAGTGTATACTAGTATAAAGCTATCTGAATGGTGTGTGGTGAAGAAGTTCCAAACAAAGGCAAAGCTTAACAAAAGAGAACCATTTTTCATTGTAACCTGGATAACCCATGCGAGGCTTTCCATCTTGTGTTTTGAAAAAGATCATTGGGAACTCAACCAAGTCTTTGTCTATATAAGTAGTGTAATGGAAAATGTAACTGACGTGCCATTGATTGGTAGAGTTTAAAGAAGGTTTTAAAAATCATTTAAACTCAATAAAGGTGCAAAAATGTGGCACATTTAAATTATAATGACATTATGGTACAAAATAAATTTTTCAAAACACATTGAATCATTTACACTTATTGACTAATAAAGATATATGAGTACACTATTATATTTCAAATATGTAACTGCCAAATAATGAGGGAATAAAAATAATAAATTATGGTTGACTATTAATCTCCTTTTTTTTATTAAAATACTCCAACAATCCCCCACTTATTTTAATAAAAATAGAGACATAAAAAGTAAAGCAGCAAAATTTTGGACAAAGATAGAATGTCATGCATCATGAAAGTGGCTCTGCCTTGAAACCTTCACTTAGTGTTTCAGCAATTCTCGTACTAGAGTCAAAGTGGCTCAGCCTTGAAACGATGACTACTTGAAGGCAGGTAGAATCGCATCACACACATGATATTCCAGGTGTTCTAAACCAAGCTTCTTAAAGCCAACACATTATGGCCTTGTGCTTTATCCCAGCTTTCGTGAGTGCTCTAGAGATTTAGCCCAAATCTCATAGGAAGCGGCCACACTTCCACACTCATATATGTGAGTCTATCAAGGATACTCTCGTAACTAACGCATCCCACCCATATGGGCTATAGAACTCATTAAGAGATTAAAATATCTCAACCTCCAACATCGTTACGAAAAACATGTACTTACACCATAGGGAGGGTCATGTGTCACAAGACAAAACAGTACATGTATGAAAACAAGTCACTCCATAATTCGTTGGTCCCCTGCTTAGTTCTTGGGATCTCCAGTCCCTAAGAGGTTGTATCCTTATAGGAGACTTTATGCAAATTTGGGCTTACATCCCATCCCCTCGATGTACATCAGACCTTTCAATGTTGGCCAACTTATCATAATACAATTGATACATGATCAAGGTCTGGTATCTGCACTTTACCCCACATGGTTGTGCTTTGCAAAACAGGTGATATTTCAGTTTCATGTCACGTCGTGACCCCAACCTGTTTTTACTTTGAAGGCAGTGCTTGCCTTTCTCAGATTAGATCCCACATATAATTGAAATGAATTCAAATATAATCCCTCATCATTTCATCATATAAATTAAACGGGGACACATCTTGAGACGTCATATCACAGATAAAGGGGCCAAACAAGTAATTTTGGATCATTGGTCACGTTACCTCAGTAGTTAGCAGCCTTACTACTAGGAATCGCAATTACGTGACCAGTAATCTACTATTAGGAACTACTTTTGACATTTTATGGCTAGTGGTTTCTCTATTCAGTAGGAACCACTTTTGCGGTAGATATGTAAAAGTTTATTTCAATGTGAAATCACAGCTCCTCGAAATTTTGAGTTTTTTGATAGGACTGACATATATCCAATGAGATAAAAACTTTCAACATGTAAAGGGGTTCAGTGCTCAAAAAGTTTTAACTCGCCTCAAGCTTTAGAAAACCGTCATGTACTAATCCCCTTCCATTTCATGTTGTTTCTTTTTTTCAAAGCAGCAACGCTGTAATCTTTTTTGATGGACAACCATTATTTCCAGCACCACATAAGATAAGCAAGCATCTAATCCCATGCAAAATAAATCTTTCTATATATATAGGTAGTGTCATACTCAAAGTGGTTATGTTAATTTAACAGCAAACCTCACATATTCAAGTGGACAGAAAATCTCTTATTCGATATACAATTTAAAGTGAAGTTTCCAAAGCTGAGAATCACATATCCTGACAGAGACAAATCTGATATGAGTGATAAAAGCCCATCCAACAGCATGTTGATTTAAGTACATCCGCAGTGCAGTTACGAAATTTGGCTTGAAAAGAAATCAATGTCATAGCTTAAATATGGTTAAGCATCTGGTAGAACACAACCACACAATTAAAGACCACGTGCAGATAGTTCATTAATCACAGTATAACCCAGCTTATCTTGTATAACGGAGGTAATGAAATCACAACAAAATTCATCAACTCTTCCAAATTTGTCTACTTAAAAGTCATTCAAATTTATTCATGTCAAGCCCGCATCAACGCATATCAGGACTGGGTTACTGCGCATATGCTGCCATGAGCTCTCTCTCTCTCTCTCTCTCTCTCTCTCTCTCTCTTTATTTATTTTGTAGGGCTAATTACACCTATGTCCCTGAGGTTTAGGGGTAATTACACTCAATGACACAAAGTTTCAAAATGTAACATTCAGTGACCAAACATGTTTCAAATGTATCAGCCGTGTCCATCCGTTAGGGTTCCGTCCAAAAAGTGTATTTTTTTGCTGATGTCATCAATACATATTTTTAAAATGACGATACTATCCCTTTTTAAATTAAGAATTCAAGCCTTAATTAAAGATTAGGGTTTTAAAACCCAAAATTAGGGTTTCGTTGAAACCCTAATTTGCAAATTAGGGTTTTCCCGAAACCCTAATTTCCAAATTAGGTCCAATCCCTTACCCCCGGCAGCCCCTTCCCTCCCCGCCGACAGTCCCCTTCCCCGCCGGTAGCCCCTTTCCTCACCCCGGCAGCCCCTTCCCTCCCTGTCGGCAGCCCCTTCCCTCCCCGCTGGCAGTCCCCTTCCCTCACCCCGACAGCCTCTCCCCTCCCGGCCGACAGCCCCTTCCCTCACCCCGGCAGCCTCTTCCCTCCCCGTCGTCAGTCCCCTTCCCCGCCGACAGCCCCTTCCCTCACCCCGGCAACCTCTTCACTCCCCGCCGGCAGTCCCCTTCCCCGCCGACAGCCCCTTCCCTCACCCCGGCAACCTCTTCACTCCCTGCCG
The DNA here is from genome assembly GCA_033070095.1 of Escallonia herrerae. Taxonomy (NCBI): domain Eukaryota; kingdom Viridiplantae; phylum Streptophyta; class Magnoliopsida; order Escalloniales; family Escalloniaceae; genus Escallonia; species Escallonia herrerae. The sequence goes on along the minus strand of JAVXUP010000963.1, from coordinate 172,898 downwards.
GCAGTCCCCTTCTCCTCCGACAGCCCCTTCCCTCACCCTGGCAGCCCCCTTCTCCTCCGGCAGTCCCTTCTGTTATTCGCCGAACAAAGCAGATCCACCACCGGCGACGTCGCCATCGCTCTTCCCCTCCATCTCTTCTCTTCTCCCCCGCAGCAGGGGTGTGGCTATTGGGGGCTGTCCTTGACCCCGTTTCGTTCATGCAGAAGTGATAGAAATGGGGTTGGGGGCAGGGGGCGAGGGGGTGGGGGCGCGGGGGGGTGTGGGTGCTGGGTGTGGAGAGAGGAAGAATAATCAGTAAATTAAGTGGGTAATTTATTTTAAAGTCATGGGTAATAAAGTCATTTTGTTAAAACCGTTAGAATTTTTAGGGTTCCGTTTGTCAACGGACATAAGTGTTACATTTTGAAACTTTGTGTCCTCGAGTGTAATTACTCCCAAACCTCAGGGACATAGGTGTAATTAGTCCTATTTTGTATTATTGCAAGAACTCTTCTCTACCGGTGCCACGGGTTTGGTTGTATTTGTCTTTATATTTGTGTTTCCTTTGGCGAGTATCGTCATGAACTTACCTATAAAGCCTTGAAGGCTGCCTCTAACATATTCTTGTGACCTTTAATTATCAATGCAGTTCGCATAATTATCAACCAATAAAAATTATTCATCAAATAATTGGATCTAAATGAGTTAATAACTGTAGAAACTAATAATTAACGAGTTTAAATTGGTGCCTATCTTTTGATAACTTATAACATTCAATTTTTCTCGGTCAACTTAACGACTCGAGACCATCCATTGTTGATATCCCGTTCGCCTCCACATCCCTTTGCCACGCGCGACATTAACCACTACCCAACCCATGACCAAGCACCACCAGCACTCAATAAGCTAAGAGGTGATAACACTCCATAATCTACGAGGCGAGAGCGCGCGATGGTGGCACGGTGATGGCCGAGCAATGGTGGCAAGGCGACAACGTAGCGATGGCAGTGGCGTTTTAGATCCTTAGATGTGGAACATATCTATGATTTTTTAAGAATGGATTCTAAATCTTCTAAATTTTGATGGTTGGCTAAGCAAATTCTGATGTTTGTGGTTGTAGGCTGGTGATGGATTTTGATGAGTATGATTGCGGTTGTAGTGTTGGGACAGTCGTGGTGGTGATGGATTTGGTGACAGGGTACAAGCAGTGGTGGTGGTGTTGGTTTTTTTGTGGTAGTGGTGGTGGTGGTGATTGTTTTTGTGGCAGCGACGGCGATGGGTGCAGTGCTAGTGGCGGCAAGTGCCGTGGTGGCAGCTGGCACTAGGTGCGAGTAGTTGAAAAAAATTTAATTAGTGTATGTGGTTCATTATTAGGTGAATGTGTAAAATCAACCCATTTGAGAAATGACCCGCTTAACCCATATCTAAATAGGTTGTGATGTATCGGTCATTAATTTACACAGAACTCTCACCCATTTTATCACCCCTACAGTTTTGTGTAAACGAGGTTAACGGTCCAAGCAACAAATATAGGCTTAAACAATTAAAACCCAAAGTACTCTTGGGTCAAACAAAACCCGGGCCCAATAGGTGAAACATAAATCGACGGTTGTAACCATTTTAAGGAACGGGACGGTGGGGGAAGCGACAATAAAATAAAATAAAATAAAGAGCTGTTTTCGTATTTTTTGGCTCTGGCTTTTTGCCTTTTCTCTTTTATTTTGCTTTGAATCTACTTGTCTTTTTCCAGGTGAGAAATAAATATATCAGGATGTATGCACTAGACTGCAATAAGCATGTCAATAGTCATCCAGAGACCGATATTTGTTGTAGAACAGGAAACAATATATATCAAATGATCATAAATTGCAAGACTAATGTCTTTAAAGTTGAGGATTAAAGTTAATTAAAATACATAATCTAAACCAAAATCAGCATAACTTAATAAACTGAATACTAAAGGCCCGACACCGAGGATAAGGACTAAAGTCCAAATTAACACATATGTATCACAAACAAAACATATTAGATCTCAAAGTTAACTTTGCAGAACCCGATAAATATCACCCAACAACTCGATCAGCAAGACTGGCTAAACCACGCGACAAAGAGTGCTTAGCTACCATCTACCACCGACACAACCTGATTCGTCCCAACCAATGCCACCCACCTATAGCACCACCCCATGATCATTCACTTCCGCAGCATTATCACACAACCACCCACCGTATCAGTAACAAACTAAGAGCACTCCACCTAAACACACCATCACACGAGATTATTGCTACCAACCCCATCACCACTAAATCAAGACCACCACAACACCAGACCACAAATCACCAGCACGCACCATAGCAATCGGCCTAACACCAATTTAGGCGAAGGCACTAAGCTAGGGAAAAGAGGAAGGAACAAACCTTAGCCTCACCCTAACCTCACAGCCAAACCACCCACAACACAAACAAAGAAACAAAGACGGTACCAAGCTAGGGAGCAAGGGAAAGGGCCCCTCTTTACGACCTTACCATACACCAAACACCCTCAAACACCACCATCACGTCCACCCACCAAACACAAAATAAACTACGGAAGGACAACCAACAACCACTACAAATAGCTAATGCCACACCAAAAAACCAAATTGGCGCCACCATAAGCCACTTTGCGACCCATCCCAAAACATCGAGGAGGAGCAGATCTAACCTCTCATTCTGCCACCGATCCAAAATCGGTCCATCAAATTAAAAAGATACCACCGTGCCACTAATTGAGGAAGGGAACCATGGAGAAGACGAAAAAAAATAAACAACCCTAAACACCATTGGAACGATAGGGTTTCCACGGGAAGAGAGAAGGTTTTTTTTTTTTTTGGTGGGGAGTAAACAGCTTGACAATAATAAGATACTTAAGTTAAACTGAAGTAGAATGGGAAAGCTTATAAAACGGGGTCTCCTTTTCAAATAGGTCACCCCTGTCACCATTTTTGGACCTCTGGTTGTCTATAGGCACAAAACTTTTGACTTGTAGCGAATAGAAATGCAGCTAGAATATTATTTAGATTTCTGGGATCTGTACAACAATGTTGGGATTTCATCGTAAGTTATACACCGTTAAGTCCTTCAGGCTGCCTTTTGGCGACCAAGTAAAAAAGTTGATGGGACTCTTTCTTGTGTGGATTATACAATGAAATATAAAAAACCAAAACTTTCGAAGAACAACGAGAAAAGACAGAACATCTAATTCTAGACGTTGAAACTCTTCCAACAGTTCCCTCTTATCTTCGGCTGCCAAATACTTCAGAAACCGATTCTTTACCCCTGAATCTCAAATCCATTGATAACGTAATTGAGGATGGAATGAACGCACGGATAAACTTCCGCGATGGCGCCATTTGGGGCTCTTCTTTCCTGCCTTTCCTCCTTCGGGAAGGTCCCCCAGTGGTTGAAGTATTTTTAACAGATCGCGATGACCTTGGATCAAAGAATGATGAACCGAAAGACGTGTCAGCCTGGCCAAATGACAGGGGGCCATTATGTGATTTATCCAGAGGGTATCCGACTGCTCCATCCTGATGGGGTGGTGGGAATTTCTCACTCTTACTCTTAGCATTGGTTTGTGTCACAACTCTATACCTCTGGAGATCAAAGCAAATAAAAAGCCAAGTAAATCGCACATTGACAAAACACAGTTTTCGAATTAAAAGTGATGACGATGAGGCAAATTGAGCTACCCCACAGAAAGAAAAGGAAAAAAAAAAAAAAAGACACAAGTAGAAGCAAGAATGATTAGAGAAATAATACTAATATTTTACTAGTCACAGGTTCTACCATGAGCTATCTGGTAAAGCTGAATTGACCAAAAGAGAACCATCTTAGCCGGCAAGGTATGACAATAGACCTAGAAGTGTGAGAGCAGAAAACAAGTTCTTCCTTTCTTTGGCCAACATCCAGAAACGTAGAATGATAATGAGGGAGAAAGATGGCAAGAATGTACCACTTAGGTGCTGAACTTACGACAAATGAAAGAAAATGGAGTGGACCGACAAAGGAGAAAACCAAACAAACCATAAAAAAGAAAGAAATAGAAATTCTGCAAACTAAATTTCTTGTTATTATTATATTAATGCTAATGCAAACAAATGACGAGCAGAAGTACATCTTACGTACATCCAAGTTTGTTTGAAGTTCTGCATTGGCTTCTGGAGCTGGAAATGCGCGGCTAATCCGATCACGACCTCTTGCTCTTCTCGTACCATCTACAGCAAGGGCTTTCCCACTCAACCCTCTTTGTCTACAGCAAGAGAAGATAAATATCACCCATCAGAAATTGGCCAACAGCAGTCTACAAAAATTGAACTTCAAAAGTAAAATGAGTAAAACCTTCTGGCTTCTTCGTCTCTCAATTTCACATCCATTTCTTTGCTGGGAGGATACTTAGGTAAACTTGAAGGCTCACAAGCATAGGGTTCAGTTGTAAAAAACTGGGCACAATAAAACATGCCACTTAAATGAATACCTTCCATTTCCCCTAACAATCTTGCAGGTAAGATTATATATGATATATGCACTACACTGGTACTTCATAATAAACAATTCCGTACAGAGAGGGAGAGGCAATTTCCACCCCCTGATAAGCTAATCCACCACCTTTTTAGTCATAAAAGGTTAACACGTTTCACTAAAGCACATTTGTATTGACAGAAGGGGGTGGAAAGCATATAAAGGGTTGGGAATAGCATCTTCCTTATAGAGAGTTCTGAGGCAAAAAGCAAAAACAAGCAAGGTAACAAATTTATGATCATTTAAGAATTGAGAGGGGAGAAGATAATGAGGAGATGAGGTTCTACCAACTGCATCAAATTGTGGAACCATTGACACAAATACAACAAAAATTTATATGGTTTTGTAAAATTTTGCAACTACGGAATCGTACTCACTTCGCTATTAAGAGCTGCAGTTGCAGAGCCTCGCTCATCAGGGTCGATTGCAAGCAGAGTTTCAACCAAAGGGAGAGAAGATGAAGGAAAATCCTTGAAGTTTTCCGCTATGCAACGCTTATATGGATGTTGTGGTTTGAAAAGGGTTGCATTTGGCAAGCGGGATTTCTTCCAATAATCCTCAGACGGAGAACCACATAACTTAAATATTTTGTGCAGTTGCTCGACCTAAGCAGCAAAGCAACTAAATTTAAATAACTTGAATAGAACCATCCAAACTCCAACAAAATAACAAATAAAAACTCCCATTGGCTCCCGTCAATTATAAGTCAAAATATGGTCAAATTGATTGATAACGATATATTGCAGATCATATTCAGATATCCCAGATACGGAAGGAAGAATGAAAATCAGTATTCACCCTTTTTTGGTGTAAAGAATGAAATTGGCAATTGGTGGAGTCATAGTAGTTAAATCGAAACAATTTTGTACCACAAAGTGGAACTTTGTTAAGAATGGCATAAGATGCAGGGAATTTATATGGTATCAATTAGTGTCTGTTCACCAAATATGGAAGCAGGAACACCCATCTGCAGCTGTCTAATAGGCGAAGCTAAAGGCCACGCAATATTTTCAGAAACTTACCTATCAAAACAATTTTGTTCACTGAATGAATGGATTTGGGAAGTACTCCTTGCACTATATTTTCAGCCAACGTCAACTAAATTAATGTAGTTGTCAGTCCACAATCCACCACTTTTAGAGATGAAATGTGTAGCCCTGACACAATACAACTTCTAGGGACGTGTTGCCAAAAGAGTTGCTGAAGGTACAACACATACCGATGAAAAGTATCAACAAGTAGGAAAAGTGCTGCTACTTTTAGCAATAAATTGCAAAAAGAGCCTTTAATAATTGCCTCCTGTTACAGCGGCATGTGGATGAACAGACTAAAGTGTTGCACTATGCTAGCATGGGGAATAAATTGGCTAAGAATAGAGGGCTTAATTGGCGACATGCTGGTATTCTAGAGACAACATATTATAAATACACCCTGAAGAATCTACTCTTCATACGAATATGTTGTCTGACAACCCAAATCTCAATAAGAAGGCTTGAAAGATGTGAGTTTGCAGTTAAATAGCACCCTGATAATTGATTGCGTTGTCACCCCCCCACCCAAAAAAAAAAAAGATAGAAAAAGATTAAATGCCTTCTGCAAGAGGTGCATCTCTCATGTTTTAAACCAAAGATTGATTGGAAAGCAAATGATAGGAGTAGTCTCAAAACCTACATCACAACACCATTCCTGCACACCTGTATACCATTATCATTTAAAAATTATAGTTGATTCAAATGGGTCATCTCAAAATAAGCAGTCAAGGAGAAGTAATAAGTAGTATATCAGATCAATATGAATGAAAGATACCTCGGTCCGTCCTGGCATTATTGGTTTCCCTGCAAGTAGCTCTGCCAAAATGCAGCCAGCACTCCAGAGGTCAACACCCACACCATAATACGTGGCCCCAAGAAGAAGTTCCGGGGGACGATACCAAAGGGTAACCACACGGCTAGTCATGAGTTGCTTGCGATCAGGATCATAGAAAGAAGCAAGCCCAAAATCAGCGATCTTTAGAATCCCTTCATTGTCAATAAGCAAATTGGAACCTTTGATATCACGGTGAAGGACACCATGATTGTGGCAATGCTCAAGCCCAGACAATAATTGCTTCACATAGCATTTGACCTGCAACAGGACTTACATTTAGAAACATCACAGCATCTCATATGTTATATCTCAGAATACAACTTTAAATTATATAAAATTAGATATGAAGCAACCTAAAAGGGTCCCTATGTTTTCCTTCACAATAGCATGTCCATCCAATATCAGTGATTACAAACTATGCTTAAGATCTTTAGACTGTTATTTCCAACAACGAAGCTGCAGAATAGAACACTGCATCCATCCATGTCAATAATTTTTTCTAGCGTAGAAATGCACCCGAAGATTGATGTTAATCTTTCCAAATTCAGATTTTTTTATGAAGGCGACTGCAGGATGAAACAGGTTCCAGTATGTTCCTGCCTAGTGCCTCCTAGACATCGGGGAGGGTAGACATACTTTGAGCACCTGATCAGCCTTCAATGGGGTTTAGTCCTTACCGCTGCGTCCTTCCATTTGTACGTAGCATCTCTCAATTCCATTCATGAGCTGGGCATAAATTATCACGTAGGGTGGACAAAACCCAGCCACACAGAATCATCTAACATAATGTCTCGTTCATTACTTGCAGAATGTTACACTTCAAATAGATCCACTTTGCTTTGTCACTACAATCACCATAACATCAAGTGCGGATTGCTGTGTACACATCCTTTACTTGTCATCAGGAAGTTTTATGCAGTAGTCAACAGGCAGATCCAGGCAAGCTAGGCACATTCAAGAGTCGCCAAATTGAGATAAAACACAACTTAGGCAGATGAGATCATCCACTAGCAGTAAACTTAGATGACCACAACATCTCTAGCATGGTCTTCAGCTCCCGAAAGAAAGATTCTGACGATGGAGCACAGTGCAAGTAGCGTGAAAGTGGCAAAAGATCAAAATGCAAGAGAAAAGCACATGCACACACATATATGCTCATAAGAACATTCTCCAGTTGATTAAACTAAGAGTGTGGCAGAAAATGGTGCATATAGCGTAAGATTCCCGTACTTTGCTGACTCTTTGTAGTCCAGATGAGTAAATTGGAAATGGCTCAGTGACAAAACAAAACATAGTCCAACTGCAGTTCAAAAGCACCATCATGAAACAAATTTATACCGTGCCAAAGAAGATGTATCACAGGTATCAACAGCACTGGGGCAGAAGCTACTTTTGAGAACTTGCTTTTTCTTAACCCAATACAGAACACCACTAGGTCCAAATGTATCCGAAACAGTACTTACATCGAGGTTAATGCAACGAGGTGCGAAATTTCTATGAACTTGTATTGGCAAACAGTGTAATTTAGCATCAGAATAACAAATTACCCCCGTGTATTACACCATAAAACCTACAACATTTGAATTCCTAAGACATGAGGCTGGGCCCAATGACTTGGAAAGATATAACAGTAACATGGGGAAGCAGCACAAGCAAAACTAGAAGACAAATAGAATAAAACCAGAACCTTCAACTTGAGAAATTAAATGGGTGGCTGGATGATATTTACAAGTACGAGTGTCTATACTTTGTCGACCCTTTAACTTTTGAAAAGCAAATAGATACTAGGAACTTTCCCAGATGGAGACTGATTAGCAGTTTAAGCAGCATGAGTACGATATATCCATGAAGCTATATAACCAAAACAGTGCAAACATAAAGTTGGACCAACAAGGGTTGTAGCTATAAACACTACAACATTGGATTCCTAAACCACGAGGTCTGGCCCCAATGGCCTGGAAAGGCATAGCAGTAACATCAGAGAAAGCAGCACCAGTACTACTAGAAGACAAATACAACCATATAAACCAGAACCCTCAACTAGAGAATTTTGGGCAGTATAAAGTTTCAGCTACTTTTACTTTTCGTAACAAAAATTACTTCCGCTTTTGCCTTCAGAGCCAGGATAATAACTTCAAGATCCAATCAAATAGCATCCATATGTTAACTGCCTATATTTATCCATTAACCCAAAACAAGGGTGGCACCCAATTAACACTCCATTATTTGCTCATGATGCTCCCATGTAGACCCACTATACATGGTTGTACCATGTGCATAAATAATTGTACAATGAGCTTCCCTAAGAAAATCAACATACAATAAAACTCAACTGAAGAGGGATAAATATTTACCTGGGGCTCGGTGAATTTGACGCCCTGGACGGCAGCGAGCCCTGCAAGATCATGCTCCATGTACTCAAAAACAAGGTAGAGACTAGAAGACATTCTTGAAGTGACCAACCCTTCAAGCTTAATCACATTCGGATGATTCAACTTCTTCAACACGAGTATTTCCCTTGCCATAAACTTCACACTCTCAGGCTCCAAATTATCAAATCTAACCTTCTTCAATGCAACTATCTTGCCACTAATCAAATCCCTAGCTTTATATACATTGCTGTAAGTGCCTTGCCCAATCTGGTATCAATGCCGAAAACACCACGTGTCAGCATTGCATATTTGCATATCAATGAATTTACTCAGTAGCACCGAATGAAAACAAATAATTAAACATGTGTTTTCTGTGTGATTTAAGTGTCTGTAAGCATATGAATGGATTTATTACTCTCTATGTTTCATAATTTTGTCCCGTTCGCTTTTCGCAAAAATCTAGGATTAATTCTTGCTTCTTAACCGAAAACAACCCATAACTGCCAAACAAAGAGTATCGTTTACAACCTCGCGTTCTGTTATACGAATTCCCGAAATGTCAAGAGGGGCATAATTTATTACACAGAAGTAGTAACACTTAAGAGTGTGTGCCTGTCCGTGATTTAGGGTTTGTGAGCGACCTTATCGAGCTTCTCGAATGTATTTGCACGGCGCGGGGTCCAGTCCTTGATGGCCTCGCCGGCTACGGCGCAGAGCCACGGCGGCCACCCCTGGTTGGTCTTTAGTGGATATTCCGGCTTCAATCTACGACGTTCCGGCACCGGAGGGCCGTCAGCTTGAGGGATCTTTCTCGCCCCGTTTCTCTCAACTCCGTCACTCCTGACGGCGACGGCACCTGACGCCTGCTCGCTGCTCCGGCGAGTCTGCCGAGGCCTCCGTTGGCCGTCTCCGGCAGCTATCGTACCGAAAACGCAGCCCATGGCTCAGCCTCCCATGCCCTTCAATGGAATTGAGATGGTATTCCGGCGAGGTCGACCGGCAAACTGGTCAGCTCGAAAAACCACTAGCGGCTTTTTCACTCGTTAGCGTGGATTGCGTTGTTTGCCGGATACCGGTGAATCGGTGGTGGGGAGAGAACGGTAATTTCAGGGAAGCAACGAATCAAAAAGTAATTTGGGGCGTGTTTGGTGGCTGTATTTAAGAGAGAGAGAGAGAGAGAGAGAGGTGCTGGTAGTTTGTGAGGAGTGAAAAGGGAGTCAGTTGAGACTTTTTGGTTGGATTTTTATTTTTGTCAGCGGTCAGCAATTAGGTCGTGATCTGGGACGTAATTACGGCAATGCCACTGTAGAGTGTGGAGTGGTGTGTGTATGTTCCGTTGTCTTTTCTCCGTTAGGTGTCCACCATTGACCTTTGACCCTTTACGTTAAATTTGGTAAAGTATTTGACAATTGGCAACAACCCATTTGTTAGACAACCTCGTATTTTTGCGCCTAATGCACTAATACAGTCTCTTATTATCGTTTAAATATCAACACTAATCGATAAAATATATTTCTCCTGATAAAAAAAACTAAAAAAGTACATAGAGGAGTGAAAATTACATTTTCCTCTCTTAAATAGTTTTTTTTTGTCCTACGTCTCTAATTTGAATCTCAAATGATCAGCAAACATTTCATCCACTGAATTATAAAGTTTTGACAAAAATTTATTGTCTCTTCATTTTATTTTTTTTTTGCTCGAAATTGTAATTGCCAGATTGAAGAGTTTCAGATCTATAGATTCTAGTCGAAAAAACAAAAAATTCGCCTAAAACTAAGGAATACACAGGATTTTATGTCTTTTTGATGTTACATCACTTGGTCATTTGAGATTTCCTAGTGTTTGTGAAGTTCGTAGAATTTATGGGGTGCGAATTCCATGACTTCTTATTGATAAGATGAAAAATTCAATATTTGGTAATGAATTCAATATAGTCCTTTACTTGTACTCTGAATCTGCAGAAACAAGTTAAGTTTTATTTGTAAATTTTGTAAGCTCGAGGTATAAAAATATATAATCTCATGTACATGGACTTATGGTGTATGAAGAAGATAGTTTCCAGTTTTAGAGAGGACTTCCATTATGTATGTAATCTTAGGAGTACTTTATGTTTTCGACCTATATAAGAAGGTATCTAACCAATTTTTACATTAATATCAGAGTTTTGAATTAGAAATTGTATCGTTCAAGCCTGCTGGCTACCTAGGTTACATAACGGTTCATGTAGAATACTAACATTTTTGAACCAAAGAAGATTTACTTTACTCATGGGTTGACCTTGAACTAGCAAGCAAACACTAATGATCAAATTTTTTAACTATCTATAATTGTTTCTCATTTTCACAAACAGACTACGATCTTACAACACGTTTCCTATAATATAAATTATCATCACTATAACTCTAACAACAACGATAAACTTTTTAAGGATAATTCATTGCCAGTTAAAGTAAAAATGCAGCAAAGAACAGATACGCAGCAAAAGATTTGTATCATCCACTAATGCTCGTATATTGCAACGCTTATCAGGGGATTAAGCCATTGCCACTTTTGTGGGCCACATCGGTCAAGATTTTTCCAATAATAATGGAGTCATTGCACATGAGGACGCGAAGGGGGATTCTTTCTAGTTCTTTAGACAGAACTCAGAAGGAATGCCCTGCTACGCTTTTCCATTTGAAGGACAATTTCCAGTTGCAAAGGGGAAACATATTTGCAGAAGCAGCAAGCGTCAAGTAGGGCCGAAGCTACCTACCTCGCCGAACCCATTAAAAATGGCATCTGCTGTTGCATTCATCACGGCCTTAATTATTAAAACTTGGCAGATCGTACAAAAATGCAGATACAAGTAGTTAGTGCCACCGCCCACCTATAGTAAATTTCTCTTTGGACATCAAGCATAAAATGTACTCCGTATTATGGAGTACTTCATTGTTGATTTAATTCTTCATACGTTCTCCAGATTCTAGAGAATAATCACGTTAGTTCTTCCATTTGTTACCGATATAGCTTGGCAATAGTTCTTCGGCCATGCAGATGGAAAGACCATGAAACAGACCTTGACATATAAGTGCATTGTGATATTTCAGTATTGACTTTCGAATAGTCTGAGTTTGGGCTTTGTAACATCATGTATGTGAACTCATAAGTATCTACTTGACTAGTCCTTTTGAATGAGACATTGTCATGTTGTAAAACCGTGAACCACGTCCTTAATATATGTTTCTCTAGTTATGTTGGGCTCCTCATTTAAGCATGTGAAAAGAAAAATAGCACGTTTTACCAAATGGCCGAGATTCACATAATTTTTACACAAGGGGTTTCGCATCTCTGTAAAGCATGACATTTTGGAATCTAGTGGTCTTTTGATGCTCTTTCCACTCGTATTCACTATATAAATACAATCTCAAGAAAAAGAAATGTGAAGAAACTCCATGGGCGGAGTGCACTAGGTCAAATTTGTAGCTTTCCACTTTTGGGCTATTAACCATGTTTGTTAAGCTATCGACACCTTTATAACCGCGTTAGAACCTTAATTGTTCTTCTAACCATGTTCGAGATTTGGTTACTTCTAATATTTTTGTATCACTTCTTATTTGAAATTATATTCCATACTGTACATAGATATTTTGGTTTCCTTCTTTGGGCTTGGACGAGAAGTAAATTCATTTAAACGTAATTCAACTTAATGTCCGACAATTATCTACGGTGGCATGACAAGCTAGACATCGAAATTGGAAGAAAGTTATACATAAAAAAGACAATTAAGTGTGATCACTGATCCAATTCTAGCAAATTTTGTATGTAAACAACTTGGACATGTACACGAGGGATTTTGATATGCTCGGGCGCTCAATGCCCGCATGAGAGGCGATGATGGCGGCGGTGTTGAGAAGTAGTGGCAACAAACTTGGAATGGTTTGGTGTGAATCCGACCAGATATATGGTTGTTGAGTTTGGCAACTGGTGGTGGGCGGCGATAGTGGTAATAATTGTAGAGGTGGCAGCTAGGAGTATTGGTGGTGGCTTTGACGGGGTGGTAGTGTCTCGAGATTACTGTAACTGGGTGGTGGCGACTGAGAAGGGCATGGCAGTAATTCAGTTGAATTCGTGAGGCAGAAGATGAGTAGCTGTTGTCGGGCAATAGCAGCGGTGGAGGATCATAACTGCTAGGGTCAAGGCTTGATGAGGGCGATGCCAGGCGCGACGGCGGTGGTGTTGCAATAGCCGTTCTTGAATAGGAAGGTAAATGATAAGGGATGAGATATCAAGAATTTACATTCTAAGGAATTAGAAATATAGTCATTTTGTTAAAAGTGTTATGTATTTCATGATTCATTTTGGTCAACAGACATCACTATTACTTGTCCAAAGTAATGAATACGCGTGTAATTTTGTTCTAATATCAAGAATTTAGGTGTTGTGTTGTTAACTTTATTTTTCGTTATAAAAGCGCCACCACGTTTCCTCAACCAGACAGGCAGATAATAGTGTAAGTACAAGTATTAGCATCACAACCAAAAGCATTCTTCATCATTAGTAGCTCATGCCAATTGTGGCCTCTCGGAGAGTCGGTGACTTACTCACAACAGACTCGGGTCTCCCAAAATATAAGTACTTGCTTTAAAAAATCGAGTATCTATTTTTAGACAAGGAGTTCCCTCCACCTCATCATGGAGTGACAACTACTAAAATCGGATAAATTATACACGGCACCCTGATGTTTGCTTTAAACTACACACGGCTCCTACTAAGTATTTTTATTACTCTTCGCCCCCGGTAGTATGTCATTGTGTAACATAAGACCCATTTCCATTAGGGCAGCGTGAGAAAAAAAAAAAAAGGACAAAGTTGTTTTAATATACCGAAAATACCCTTCAATCTTCCTCCTCTTTCTCACCACAAAAAGCCTAGCTACCACCGCCACTGATACCCGCCATCGTCGCCCCACGGCCGGTCACTACCCATACATACATACAGGCCCATACACAGGAAAATTCGTGGCAGAAAATTCTTGAGATATTCGAGGCAAATAAAAAAGAAAAAAAGGATTGTGGTTAGGAAAAAAGGAAACAGAGGGCGAGGGGAAGGGGTAAGGAGGGATAGGGAGAGAGAGAGAGAGAGCATATTGGCATCCTCCAATGGCTTTGGACGTTGACCAAAGACGACCGGCAAATGGGTGATCTACTACGATGACCGCCGGCATCGAAGGCAACGAAAGACGGCAACAAGTTGCATCCATCAGCGACGATTAGTGACCACCGGCGGTGATGGATCTTGAGGCGAAGAAAATTTTCGGGGGAGTTTGACCAAAAGTGTGTGTCGGTTGAGTTGTGCAGGTGATCAATGGCGCGGATTGGTGATTGGGCATATGGTGGTGACTAGTGATGGTGGTGTTGTGGCAGTGATTGTGGTCTTAGTGCTTGTGGCCACTGTTGGAGCCGGTGGTGTTCTGATGTGGTGATTTGGTGGTGGTGATTTGGTTTTGTAGATGGTGCCGGAGAAGCTGACCAGAAATTAATCTTGTGGAAGTACGATTATGGCACCGGTGGTGATAGGGGTAATGAAATGAAGCCGAGGGATGGTGATGATTTGGTTGTGTTGGTGGTGCTGAAGAAGGTGACCGGGAATTGATTTGATGGAAGCATAGTTATGGCGCCGGTGGTAAGTTGGGTGAAGCCCAGGGATTGAGAAGTGAAGCGTGGGGTGGTGGTGGTTTGGTGATGATGATGTAGATGGGTTGGTGGTGCTACCGAAAATTGATTTCCTGAAGAGTCTGACCGGCAGTTTTGTGTGTGTGTGTGTGACAGAGAGAGATGTACAGTGGGGATGGGATGCTGTTTGGGTAAATTTATTTGTTTGTGAGGGTATTAACGTCTTTTTATTGATTATGTTGACTCTGTTAACGAAAAAATAAAAATATGTAGCTTACGGTATAGCTTAGAGCAAACTTCAGAGATCGTGTGTAATTTACCCTAAAATCTAAACTGGCCTACTTATCTTCATCTCGTAGGAATGATCATTACTACATAACTTCTATGAGTTGGTGGGCTGCTCACACAAGAACTTCTTAGAAGCACCCCCCCCCCCACCCCACCCCACCCCAGTGAAGACCAAAGAGCTTACTGAGCACGAAGAAAGCTTCATACTTATGGATTATCTCATATACGAAGTATGCGACATTGGCAATAGAATTAAGATGACAGTACTTTGGCATCAATGAGTATATTTAGGGTGAAAGGTAGAAGAAATCTCTAATTCAAGTTTAGGACCCTCCATCATAAAGTTCATTTCTTTGAATTTTCAAGCGAGATATGTACTCTAGAAGTGGCCTAAAGTCTCAATATTCTATGCTATGTTATAAAAGTATTATTTTGGAATGTTATACCACCAGAGACTCAATATCTTGATGTTGCGGGCCAAAATCATCATATTTTATTCCACTTCAAGTTCTGTTGCGCGTAACTAGGATGAGTAGGCTGAACAACAAATCTATATCAGTTGTCTACGAAGTGTAAAGGAGATGAACACCGTCGAGTCCTACATCAACAACACCGTCGAGTCCTATATCGACTACACCACTGAGTCCTACATCGACTATACGTGAGACACAATATTGGTTCTTCTATTCAATGAGCTTCTCCTCCTATTATCATGCTTTTCGGTTTGCCATTAGACTTCAATATGATATGAGAACTAAGTCCAAACCCTAACCATGCCTTTAGCTTTCTCTCTGCTCAATAAGACCACTTTGTATTTCACGCTTTTCGTGTGGATGGATGTCGTGTCCCATATCAAATATACATGGAGTTTAAGATTGATTCTTATACCTGGTGAGTTTCTCTTCCTCTTGGGCATATTTTCTAGGTTGGACGCTAAACTTTAATGACACAATACAATGATTTTTATAGTTAGTGAATAGTGGCTACGGCTTGAATACATCGCTCAAAGGTTTTTAAGCAGGAAGAATACAAAGGAGGGCATGTTTGTAGTTCATGAAAAGGTTAAGGCTTTTTCCTAATGACCTAATATATGACTACAAATCTTAATCTATTGCGGTTATGTACAATGAACAAATGTCAAGGCGTAATGAAGAAGTGAAAAATTAGTTTTGAAGTGGGGACTGGATTGCGTGAAAGATTGTCAATAGAATTGACCAAATGACCAGAGTTGGGGATTTTCAAAGTAAGATATTCCAGCAGCCAAGTAGTCAATGCTGTCAAAATTCAAATACACGCACTTTGATTGTCTTACGTCTGCATTTTTGACCCCCTCACCTTATTTCTTTATTTTCTACCAACTTCAAGGTTTGCTCATATTCGCCATAAACCTCCTGGATTCCATTTCCTACATCCTGTGATTCTAGAATCTGGAAATTTAAATAACATAGAAGCTAGAGTTGAAATAGCAAAATCATATAAAGGTACGTTCAACAAGTTGGAACGGCAAACTGATTAATCATATGTATAACAACTATGTTATATTTTTTAGGAAAGTTTACGAGCGGGTTAGTGTTAGTCATTATTACAAAGCGGTTCGATATTCACCAAAAAAGAAAAACGGTGATGTTGACCGAACCAAAAAAAATACATGAAGTATTGAAAGATGTCGAAATTTGACACTGATACGGCCGTTGTTAATGACAGTTTTCGAATTCCTTTACATTTTCAGAAAAAAAACTAAGATAAAGCGTAGCCTAAATTAAGAGTGTTAGTCAAATTCTTTGATATAGTGGACACTGGTATGGCCGCTGTTAATGACAGTTTTCGAACTCTTTTACATTTTCAGAAGAAACTGAGATAAACCGTAGCCCAAAATTAAGAGTGTCAGTCAAATTCTTTGATATAGTGGACACTGATTAGCGTAAAGGTACTCATTAAAAGACAATAATTCATTTGTGACTAATTTTACCTCTCGATTTCTGGCAAGGTATGCAGGGCATCCAACTGAAAAATAGATAGAATTCGCTTAACCACTGCAGTGGAGGTTGAAAGCCAAAACAAGTTATGGTCATGGTGGGCTTGTGCAGCGATGGACAATTTGCATGTCCTGCTGAGATGACAGTGACATACTTTGAGTAATCTTTTACCAATTTATTATGGATTTTAAGCAAAGTGTAAATTTATGAACAAGCGATACAACACTCATGACAATACTTGTTTTGACAAAAGCCACATAAATTTTTGATAACAAAAGTCGTCTAGAAGAAAATTCCACCGTCCTAAAACCAAGGACATATTCATCTACTTCTTGCTAACTAATATGCTACCGTACTCTAATATTTCGGGTCCTCGACTTAGGCAAGGCCTCTCCTAGTTTGAACGCTCTAAGTGTACATTTGTCACGAAAGAATATGGTGATTTGTACTAACAAATGTCAAGATAGGCCATTTAAAGTGGCAATGTATAAATCTAGAGCTAAATTTTCAGTCCCTTTTGTTTGCAAAATAGAAAGTGACACCTTAGACTATCAAATTAGTCTACCCTAAACTTGACTACCAAATTAGACTAGTTCTCCAGGTGCAATTAAAAGAGATATGGAGCTCTTGAAAATTTTGGAGATGAAAATCATCTTGAATTTAGAGAAGAAAAAGCTTACTGTTTTGGATAAAACATAGATATAAGAACATAGAATCATCATCCAAATTAATGTGCAGGATACTTTCCAAAAGGAAAACCTCAGAATAGTACAAACCGAGCAACTTCAACCTCAAGATAACAATCAAATAATTCTTCCATGGACCCATCTCATTAATCATTATGACTAACAAATCGTTTGATGGAGCAGAGTACTTAATGATAGAGAGCTGGGCAGTCATCATCAACTATCAACTAAAATTGAACATTAGCTCTACATGATTAGTCCACGTTTTAATTTACTTTTTTCACAATGTAAAATTCTGGTATTTTGTCTGGGCTTCTTCTGGTTTGCTTTGTATAGACTAGGCCTCTGGGCCTTGCTTATTTCACCAACTGACAGGGTATCCAAGCACAGTGGCCTGGAGGCTGGAGTACTTTTCGTCTTTTCCCATCTTCAAAACTCTAATTTTGTGGTATCTGCTGCACAGGCACTCCCAGCCTCGAATTTGGCTCTCAGAAAAGGACTGAACCTAAAAGGGCTAAGATGGGCTGGCGGGTTGGCGGGTGTGTGTGTGTGGGGGGGGGTAAGCTGACGTGTCGGCTCTATGTTGGCTAATTTTTTAGCAAAAGAAGATAGCATATGCCCTTATAACTTCTCCAATATAGATCTAATTCCTCTTGTTTCTTAAGAAACAAAAAACTGACTGAAGCAGAAAGGAAGAAGCAGCAGAGAATGGGAAAGATGTGCTGCGACTCGGACGACGATACAGTCTTACTAGGGCTGGTGGCGGCTCTGGTAATGGCAATGGTGCTATTTTTCGTATGTCAACCTTATCCTGCTAGGAGAGTTGCAGTCTACCATTGCTACTGAAGCAATTCATGTTTGCCTTAGGTAATATTGTACATGGATTAGGTTTACTACTTCTGATAATGTAAAATTAGCTAAAAGTTGCGATCGGGAGCATGAAACCCGGCTATAACTTAAGCCCCCAAGATGTGTCTATGCAGGTGTAGTTTCAATCCTCGGGTGATTTGCTGCTGGTTTTAACCCACACAATAAGTTGTAATTGTACCATTGTTTCCTCTGAGTGACTGAGCTTACTTTGTTCTGAATAATGTGTAAATGCAGTACTAACTAATACTAGACTTTTGAGTCTTTCAAACAACTAAATTTAAGTCCGCCACTCTATTTGCTTGGCGAAGAGTTTGAGATAACCTGCAAGACCTGTGGATGAATCTTACAGAGAGAATATGCCTGGTTGTTATGCTTTCACAACCTCCAAAATGAGATGGAGGGAATGACATATCAAACCTGAGCCTACTCTATTCTAGAAATGTACAATACAGATAAAATGCAGTAGATAAACAATTGACATTGTATTCGGTTTAGTACATGGTAGGAGTACAGGTACGTGGATGTGTAGGTACGCCAAGTCGGTTCGCTGTTTGAGGTCAGTTGGACACATTAATAGAGATTTATGTGTACATCAGTTTACTTGACAAGAAAGGTGAGGGGAAGAACGAAGGGTGCACAATTACAAAAATTGAGTAAAACACCATGGTACTAAAATTCGGTATAAACAATTTTTTATGTTCGCAGAATTGGAGTACCAGTATGCCGGAGCACGCGGGACACTGGGGGGGGGGGGGTGGTTCCCAAGGGGAGGGGTGCACAAGCATATTATAGGGATAACATTTCTAGCATATTCACCAATAAGCATGTAAAACATTCCAATGATATTAAAGGCACTAAATTCATGAATTAATGTAAAGATGTGAGTTCTCATATCTCCCTCTCCAAATTGGATTAGGTTACATTGAGAAGACAGGGACACGGATGCAGTACTTCAAGAGGCATGAAGAGAGTCTGCAATAAAAGAGAATTAATCAAGAAAGACTACCACCCTTATCTTCAGATGAATTCTTAGTATTGTCACAATCTTGTGGTGGTGTGACATAGAACTTGCACAAGTGAAGCGAATAGCATAGTTGAAACTTCTAGCCAGAGCAAAGCTTCTCAAGAGCCATGTTCTCATCCCCGGCAACTACTTCTAGAGTGCTCCTCACTAAAGCTTCGGGAAACCCCATTTCCACAAGTTTTTGTACCTACGGCGAGACAAAATGTCAGAATATTGTTTGTTGAAACAAAAAAAAAAAAGGTACATTACCAAAGCATGATGTCAAGGTAATCCAAAACCCCACACCTTTTCCTCAATCCCTAGAGCTGATGCCTTGGCAAAAGTTTCTGTCCAGTAACGAGCTGTGCCCACAAAGGTCTGATAATCTCGAAGATACTGAAATGTTCACAAAAGCTACTGCTTAAACAGAACTATTTTTTTTTTCACAAATGTATATATACGGATGATAGTGCAGTAATGAGCTATAAATGAAAATGCCAAGGCACAGCAATTCCCACAGTAAAGAAGTCAATTCAGCATAATCAAAGACAAAAAGTAACAAGGAAATGATAGCGTTCCAAAGCTGGCAACAAAAATCACCTGTTTTGCTACCACGGCATCTTGCGGATCGTCAGGTTCAGGGGTAGAAAGTAGTGCCTGAATGGAAAGAAGTGCTGTCTTTAGAGTAAGAGCAGGGCTCCACTGATCCTTCAGGATGTCCAGGCATATTGCACCACTCTGACTGCTTATGTTAGGGTGCCTTCAACAGGTAAGATGCAAACACAAAGTTCAAGGTTTATATCTGGGAGCTAGATTGGGGCAGAGGTTGTGTAATTGTCGTACAGCAAATGGAAACAAATTTGCATGTAGTTAATCATCTGAAAGCTCTACAGTCTAGACCAGTAGATTATGGATATTTCCAGTCTTATATGTAACGCCAAACCAAATAAATGGACAAAAAGTTATACACACCTCTCATTCCCTTCAAAGAAATGCAAAGGAAATATGTTTGAGTTTTAGGGCCAAAAGAGAAAAGCAAACATGATTGAAAGTTTACGCAACGAAGACAGACAACCACCATGCCAAATTGGCCTCCATGAATTCCTTTATTGTTCTCGTTAGCAAGTAGAACTTTGGAACATATAATCAAACAAACATTGATATGCACTGGTTTCCCAAAGCACCAGACTAAAGCCACTTGTTTAGAAAAGAAAATAAAATCAGGCTACAGCTATGAATCAAGATCTTTCAGTTTAGTTCATTTACCATGATAAAAACCTATGGAACATAGTACTGGTAGAGATTAATCCAATTTAGCAGACTAAAAGTCCTTTTGCCAAGTACTCCCGTCATAACAATCTGATGATGATTCGGCAAGCCGCCAATTGTTGGTTATTATGTGTTTGGAATGTGGTGCAGTGTACTGAAGAAGGGATGATGGTTTTAGAAGGAGATTTTTCTAGAGCTGCAAAATGGCTTTTTGCATGGTTGCATGGCAAACTCAAAGGCATGCATGCGCAAAGAAGTTTCTTCAACAACCTTCTGGAAAAGATAAGATTAGTACATGTTTATGGAAGTTTAAAGAGAAAGAGAGCAGAGATGAGTTCAAGGAAGCGGCAGTATCACATGCTTTGTCTCCGAAGGGCTTCCCTGGAAATCTGAGAAACACTGTATAATCAATATATATATAAGACTTGTAGAGTATATTGAGATCTGGATATAGCAAATCGTCGTCACATTGCAGTAGAGATCATGTAAACGAAGTTCCTTTCTATATGATCTTACTCCATTGCTTGAGACTAGAATTACAGCATTTGTCATGCAAGACTTCAGGAGTTCATGTTCTAAAATCTAGTATGTTGTCTAAGGATTCAGGTTTCCAAATCGTACAAGTTGCAGGGATTTGACCATACTGCCAAGAGTACTAATTTCATTTCCAAGCTGATAAAACATGCACAGATCAAAGAATATCCAAAATCCAACATAATAACGAGGAAATACTGGATTGTCCAGTAATATATGTAAGTAGGTGACAGCTGGTAACTACAATCTAACAATGCAACTACACTAAAAGTACACATTCAAGCTAGCCAAGAGCGGGTAATGAGCCAAATGAAAGATGTCCACTTGTTGCAGCACCTCATTTAATCAAGTTTCACATTTTGCAGCATCCAATTTATTTTTTCATAACACTGCACAATGTTCGTGAAGTTTCACTATTTCACTTCATCCCTTCATGACGATACATTAAGCAGCAGCAGAAGTCATGCCTTCAGATTCTTTTCTATAAAAGATTCCCAAGCGGTACAAAGAACTGCAGCATGGGCAATGTCTAGGAGAATTCTTAACAGTATGCATAAATCTGACGACCGTACGCCTAACTTCTATAGCATTCAAAACATAGTACAGCCAAAAAATAAATCACTGCCTACAGATAGAATCACCATACCATACTTTTGTGGTGAATTTCATTTTTGGCGGCTCGAAAGGATACCCATCTGCAAAATCGAGCACCACCCGGTTCAATACTGCAAGTCTAGGTCACATATGATTGAAAAAACATATATGAACTGTATAATCACTGACAATTCCTGCCCTCACTTTCTTCCATTTGTTAGTTGAACCCGCAAAGTACACTTAATCGGTAAACCTAACGCATTACTCAAACACGCGCCAATTGAACGATTCATTTACCCCTCAGAAATTAATGCAATAAAACAACAAGAAAGGCAAAACAATTGGAATCTTAAATGGAGATTAGGCGTGTGAGAGGGTACCGGGCAAAGTGATGTCGATGTTGAAAGTGCCGCCTTCGTATGGAGTACCGTGAGGGCCAGGGATTGCGCCGATTAAGTGGGCGAGATTGTCGCTCTTGGGGCTTACCCGTATCCCCGACAGCTGGATGTCCCGGTTGCACTCTTGTAGCTCCTTCTGCACCCGAGCGAAGTCCACCATCTTCAAATTCGAAAAGGTTTCTTCACTCTCCGTGTGTGCTGTGGATGCTCTGCCTTGCAATAGTATAACTCCGTAGCAAACTAATTTGGTGCCGAAATGGTCAGTGAAAGGCTTTGACGACAATTGATATTTGCAAAAACATAAGACTGTTTATTTTTCTAATTTTTTCTTCAGTTTATAAAACTAGAGAAAATAAAGGTGTTTGACACACAGTTTTCGATTTTTTTCCTTCAGTTTTGAAAACTCCAAAAATGAGTTTTCAATTTTTAATTTTTGTTTTTATTTTGAGACCACCACCACCCTCCCATCGCCGGCAACCACCGCGAGCGACTGGCAGCCTCCTCTGACGGCCAGCAACCACTAGCCACCACCGACAACTGGCAGTGTAATGCCCGGGACATTTTTTAGATTATAATTTTTTTCGGGCCAAAATAACATTGGTATATTATTTTTGAGCATCTTAGAGCGACAAATTTAGGAAAACACTACAAGCATGATCTTTAATGGCAAATTTAGAATCATAAGTTATGATTTAACGATAGCAGATATTTATTGATATTAATTGATGCATTTAGCGACAAGTAACGTTAGCAGTATTTTAAAAAATCTTAGCGACAATTTTATACATATAGTTATCGCCGATATTTTATTAGCAACTCTTATTTACGAATTAGTGTAGCGGGGTTCGGTAAGAAAACTGTTAAATTCTTTTACTACGTTAATCGTTTATAAAATAACTATATTCGGCATTTTGTGATAATGGGTATTCCTTGTAAAATTTAAATGACTCATGAAATGGAAGGGGGCTTTTAGTAATTCCTTGCTCTAGGGATATATATATATATATATATATATGAGCTATAAACATCAGCCGACCCTAAAATCCTCTTAACCATAATTCGGAGAACGGCTAAAGGAGAAAGGGCGTGAAGCAGGGGCAGAGAAGGAGAGCAAGGAAGGATCTTTTCGGCAAAATTTCGGGTAAGCCCTATTTCCTCTCTTATCTAGATAAGGCTATGAAATTAAAGGGGGGTTGTAATACAGTTAAGATCACCCATCATGGTGACCGTGTTCTTGCACAGGGGATGAGCGTGTAAGGGACAGGAGTGAGGGATAGAATAAAACTGCCATGGAGGCAGTGTAAGGGGGGTATTTTAGAGTGGGTTGTATGTACTACGGTGGGGAAACGGGAAGATCGAACAGGTCACAGCCATTGGACTGTGACCTGTGCCTGTATGGACGAACAAGGAACAAAAGGAGGCTGCCGTGGTTGGATCATTATAAACAGAAACTGGTATCGTGTCTCGGGTGAGCGATAAGTATGTATATAATTGTGTGTATGTGTGCTTGGGTTGTGTGTTTTTAGGTTGGGTTTGGTTTGGTGGTAACAGACGTGAATTCTTGCGGCAGAAGAGCACCACTGCCGTGAGGCAATGGACTCAAAAGCAGGGCTGCCGTGGGCAGCATATGTGTGTGGAATGGGTGCGCCCATGAATGAAAGAAGGAAGAAAATGAGGCTACTGCCATGAGGCAGTAGCTTTGAAGGGCCTGCTTGAGGGTTAAGGCAAATAATGGGTATTGAATGTTGAAGCAGATAGAGTGATATGCATATGGTGTGTGTGTGTGTGTGTGTATTGTGAGTGAGTGTGTGGTTGTGTATACAACGTGAGTGTGAGGTGCAAGCAAGTGTGGGAGTGCATGTGAGTGATAAAGTGCAAATGGGTGTGAAGGAGCAGAAGGTATTCAGTGGATGTGTTTTGAGAGTGCTTTGAACGTATGAGCAAGTGTTGCGTGCATGTGTGTGTTTTACTGTGTGTGAGTTTGTGTGGCAAAGAACAGGGGCTGAAGTTTCAGCCGTGTGCAGGAGTGTGTGTTTGGTGTTGGCCGTGGAGTGGTGGCCGCTGTGGAAGGGAGAAGCAACAACAGATAGCTGCTGTGCTATTTTAGGAGTGCTGTGTGTATGGGTGCAATATGTTTCTGTGTGTAAGTGTGCGTGTAGCTGCGTGTGTGTGTGTGTGTGTGTGTGTGTGTGAGGCTGCCAAGGAGGCAGCTGGGTGTAGTGTATGTGCTGTGTGCTTGTGAGTGTGTGTTGCTGCGTGGTGTAAAGGCAAGGAAATGGGCTTTGTTTCTAAAGTGATGTCACTACTGGGTAGGCGTGAAGGAGAAGACTGCTTAGAGAGGGAAAGTTTATGTTTTAAAGTTGGACTCAAAAGTGTCGCTAAAAAGCTATCGTATTCTAGCAGTCTCTTTTCGAATTTTTAAAATATTTTTAGAATATTATTGGACAAAACTCAAAGAAGTAACTTATGTTAATTTTGCAAGATCTACACACAGTACAATTTTTAGATTTTTCAGAACTCGATAAGCATGCTAAGTAATTTTATTCGTAAAAGAGATTTCGGTGCATTTTTTAAATAGTAAATTAAATTATTAAATTATGATACTTTTATAATAGTCTTACGTAACTATGATAATGTATATTTCAGAATTTTAAAAGTTTTGAAAGTCATTTGCTATTTTTAGCATTCTTAATAGTGTAGTGCCCGAACGGATATAGTGTAACGCTTCATTATCACGATAGTTATTAAATTATTTCTAATGACTCTTTTATGTTATATCTGGGTGGATAAGGTACTTTAGGCATTGGGGGGCAAATAGGTAATTATACATAAGTCGGGAGACGGTTGGGTAAAGTTTTACTCATCTAAAAGAAACATAATACCTAAACGTGACCGAGCGACAATAAATGACATCCGTATGATTTGTTATTTAGGTTTTGATAGTCAAGAGCTAGGGCCGGCATTTGAGCAAATACCAGAAGCAGATTTTGAGCGAGGTAAGTACCCCTGTCATGTTCCTCCCCGTATACTTATTTACAAAACCTATAATATATAATTATGATTTGCTCATTTGAAGTTTAAAGTTTTATTTTGCATATGTTTTATTTCTAAAGTATTTGCTGAGAAACGTAATTTGAAAGAATGCCATGGAATGTTGTGTGAGTTATAGAATTTTATTGAGTACACGTGAAATGAGCTATGAAACTTGTCTTGGTTGCTGTGCCCCATATCCAACGGGGGAATGTTGGATTTCGGGCCCTGGTCAACGGGGCTTGTACGTTAATGCACAGTACTATGGCTGGTGGTGCGCCATTGCGTCCACATAATTATTTTATCCCGGGAGTAGGAGGGATTTCGGGCTCTAGTCAAGGGGGCTTGTACGCTGACCGCAGCATACCTACGAAAAGAAATATATGTGTCTGATGTGAATGACATGAACAATGATTGTACTCATATTTGAAAATCTTTTCTTCTGAAATTTCATGTATATGTGTATATGTATATGAAGGACGTTTTTACGAATGACAATAATCGAATGTTTGATTTGTTGAAAGAAAACCCATGGCATGTTTTAGAAACTTCAAATTTATTCTAAAAACATGGCTGGTGTACTTGCTGGACTTTCGCTTATTCCTTATTTTTCAGGTAACGACTTAAGGGAAGTGGAGCCGTATGAGCCACACGGGGGAGTAGTGCCCGAAGAGAACTTTTAGAATAATGAGTGCTCACTATTCGAATATTTTAGTCTATGTTAATGTACGTTAGGCTTGAACTGATGTAAGGAGCTTAGGTCTCCTTGAGTTTTATTTATAAGTTTTAAAGACATGTAATGAAAGTTTTATTTGAATTTTTTGGAGGTCCGTAAATTAGAATAAATTTGGATTCACAGGATTGTAGTAAGGCCTGACAGAGCCCTGGTAGGTGTTTGAATGGGCTTGCGGCCAGTCACGTGCCTGGCTCACGGTCTTACCCGTGGGTTCAGGTCGTGACAGGCAGCCACGGCCAACGACTGCCAACAGCCGCCTCCAGAGACTGCTGCCTACCGACAGCCACCGCCGGCTGCCGGCCACTACCACTGTCAGCCACCGCCAGGCCCCACCACTGCAAACCACCACAAAAAAAAATTTAAATAAAAATTAGATAATCAAACACTCGAAAGAAAAAAAACTCAAAATAAAATTGGGTAATCAAATACATATTTGTCCTTGTAAAAAAAATAAAAAATTAACTGGTTTTGATTTTATTTTTTTAAAAATAAAAAATCAAAACTAAAAATTTTACTAAACGCTATCTTAGTAAATTATTATTATTATTAAAGAGGTATCGGAACTAAATTCAAACGTGGCTAGCAAAGGTGTGTATTATACTATTGTCAAATCAACGTGAAGTTTCAAAAGTAGGTGATACAAATTTTCTAACACATTCAGATTAATTTTATAGAAGTTGGGCTAGCAAAATAAGGATTATAATAATATGGCTAGAGAATATGGTAATTGCCACCCGAGCATCTTTAGTGAAATCGTAAGTCCTTGCAAACATTTTTACGGCATTAGCACCCCAGAGAAACTTCGGCTTCGTTTGACAAATTTTTTTTTTTAGTTTTCAGTTTTTAAAGAGCAGTTTTTTAAAGAGCAGCTTAATTTTATTTTTTTTTATAAAAACAAGTGGGTGTTTGATAACCCCTTTTTTTTTTAGGTTTTTTTTTTGGTGTTTGGTAACCCTTTTTATTTTGACTTTTTTTTTGGTGGTTTGCGGTGGCGGTGGTGTAGCGGTGGTCGACGGTGGTGGTGGTGGTGGCCGACGGCCGGAGGTGGCTGCCGGCAGTCACCGGCGGTGGTGGCCGGCGGCCGAAGGTAGCTGCCGGCAGTCTCCGGCGGTGGTCGCCGGCGGCCGAGGTGGCTGCCGGCAGTCACCGGCGGCCGGAGGTGGTGGCCGGCCGTCTCCGGCGGTGGTCGCCGGCGGCCGGAGGTGGCTGCCGGCAGTCTCCGGCGGTGGTCGGAGATGGCTGCCGACAGTCTCCGGCGGTGGCTGTCGGCAGCCGGAGGTGGCTGCCGGTGGTCGCCGGCGGCCGGAGGTGGTTGTCGGCAGTCTCCGGCGGTGGTCGCCGGCGGCCGGAGGTGGCTGCCGGCGGCCGGCAGTCTCCGGCGGTGGTCGCCTGAGGTGGCTGCTGGCGGTGGGAGGGTGGTGGTGGTGGTCGAAAAAAAAAAACCAAAAGTGAAAAAAAAAATCAGTTTTTGGAGTTTTTTTTTTTACTCTGCAGTTTAAAAACTAGTTTTTTAAATTGAAAAAAAAATGGTTACCAAACGCTCATTTTTTTTCAGTTTTTTAAACTGAAAAAAAGAGGGAAAAAAAGAGTGTCAAACGGGGCCTCCAATGTCTCTAAATCTTGCAAAACACTACTTTTGAGTCTTCGTCATCATCTTTGATCCTTGTCAGTGTCAAAATGATTGATGACGACTGATCTTCCTCTTTCTCGGTGACTAACGGCAACCTTACATTGGCGACGAACCGGTCCAGTGGTCGCCATAGTATGATAGTGCATTTCGTTGACGACAACAACATCAACATGTCTGATGGTGGTTGGAGGCGATGATGATTGTTGTTGTAATGGTGATTGGGTGGTAGATTGCATGGTGCCAGTGGTTAATTTGGTGGTAGGCTGGTGGTGTTAGGGATTGGGAGGTGGGTGATAAGGATATCCACAGCAGCAACTCTGTTGACGTGGATCGCCATCATGACGATTATGTGCCATTTGATTGGATAGTGATATCGTGTTCATCGCATTGAAGTTTTTTCATTGGTATCAAACTAGTTTGTTGTCAAGATTTTTCTTGACTTGATATGTACCTGAATCTCGTTATTATTTTGAAGTGAATTTATAGAAAACATAATTTTTTTTATCATTACCGAATTTCCATTTATAAGATAAAGTTAAGTAAGAGCTAGAATCTACGTCTGACCAATATTTTCTCGACTCAAAGGACCAAAGTTTTTAAGTTGTTAGCAATTAGACCTCATTCCGTATCATATCTTTCATTGGCCAACTGGAGCCTCCGACCTCCTGGGCAAGTGGAAGGGAAAAAGGAGTACGATAGCAGTAGGCAATCAGCGCCAACTAGAAAAGCAAACTTTTATTCAGCAATAAAAGATTGTCACGTAACGCCAAAGCAATACCTTTTTGCACTTTTCATTGCTACATGCTTTACGGTGGGCAAGGTTAAAATTTTAATTCTTAATTTTGTAATGCAAAACCTAAGGAGATTCATTTCATAGTAACAAATTCGGTATTCGAGAATTATTCGGTATGTGGCAATAATCTTGAATTCGGGAATTATTCGGAGAACTTCGTCATTGAATCGGTAATAATTCGGTATAATAACAAAATTCGTATTGTAAATTAAAAATAATTCGGTA
The DNA here is from genome assembly GCA_033070095.1 of Escallonia herrerae. Taxonomy (NCBI): domain Eukaryota; kingdom Viridiplantae; phylum Streptophyta; class Magnoliopsida; order Escalloniales; family Escalloniaceae; genus Escallonia; species Escallonia herrerae. The sequence goes on along the minus strand of JAVXUP010000963.1, from coordinate 144,436 downwards.
ATTAATCGTACAAGTTACAATGATTTTAAGTATATAAAATTTTGTAAAGTACGTAACTGAAATAACAAAAATATAAGAAATCTTCCATTCTTTAAGTGATGGGTAGAGAGAGAGAGAGAGAGAGAGAGAGAGAGAAAATGTATGGCTAGTGTGTTATTATTACGTGTGAATTCAAGCAACAAACATGGGGTAGTGTGATGGCACAATGCTTTGGTAACAACAGGAGTTATCCGGGTTTAAATCCCACTTGGGAAGGGAAGCTTGCTTCTATTATTTTTTAAGAAAAAGGAGGAGGAAGGCTTCATTTAACAAATTTTCTTTTTTGGTTTTCAGTTTAAAATTTTTTTTTAAAGAGCAGTTAAATTTTTTTTTTTACAAAAGCAAGTGGGTGTTTGATAACCCAGTTTTTTTTTGTGTTTGATAGCCCAGTTTTATTTTTTTTTGTGGTGGTTTACGGTAGCGGTGGCCGACCGTGGTGGTGGCTGGTGGTTGCAGCCGGCCGTGGCTGCCAGCGGTGGGAGGGTGGTGGTGGTAGTCTAAAAAAAAAACTGAAAAAAAAATTCAGTTTTTCAAGTTTTTAAAAACAGCCTTGATTTAAAAACTGAATTTTTAAACTTAAGGGAAAAAAAAAAGAAAATGGTTACCAAGAGCAAATTTTTTTTTTCCAGTTTTCAAAACTGAAAAAAAAGCTGTGTCAAACAGGGCCTTAACTCGCGACATACTCGCAAGATATCGCGATAAAGTCGTTAATCTTGCGATATTCGTGAGATATTCACGAATTCTGCAAATAATAGCAAATTTATCGCGATTAAGACTTTCTAACAATTTTTCGCGAATATCGTCAATGAGTCGCAAAATTTGTTACTATGTTCATTTCCCGTGCTTGAGAAGGGGTAGTGGGTTACATATGTTGAGTCTTGAACTGGACCTGGACTGACCTTTAGGCCCGCATAAGTTGCGGTTGTAAATATTCCTTTTTGTGATGCTCCTGCAAATTGGCCATTTTAATGAAAACAAAACTGGAAAAGGCATCAACTTTTGTACTCACAATAGTAAGGAACAAAGTGATTAAATAATCAATTTTTTTCAAAATGGTGATTTATATATATATAATATGCTCCTATTACATTAATCAAATTCTACCGTGTCCCTGTATGGTTCCATGTTGATTACTACTAACTTCGCTGATCATGTAAAGTTATTATTGGTCGATCCAACAACACCATATAAAGTTTTATGATTCACCTTTTATTCCACATCGTACCTAAGTGTATGCAAGGTATTTTTTTTTTTCCAAAGGAGGATAAAAGTTTTGAACAAAGGGTGTAATATACCTATCAAAGGCGGAATTAAAATTCTGTCACATTTAACTACATGTGTTGATAAATGTTGTAATATTTTTTTCGACCGAATCTTATTCATATGTAATTTAGTTGTGGTTGTAACTAAGAAAATGACATATTTACAATCTAATTTGAAAAATGTATTTTTTTTTAGGGTTTTAGCGTTCAAGTATTATCGCATTCCAACATAATTGCACAGCATCAAGCCACCACATTCACAGCAACTAAAAGGCAGATGACACATTCCAAAGTAAAGAAATCTGGATTTCTTGTGATTCAATCCCAAGTTTGCTTGACTTAATTAACTCGAACGATTACCTTTAACCTTGGTAGCTATCGGGAAGGAATTGAAACGGAATACTATGATTCATACACGAGAATAATCTTCTCCTTCGATAATAATAAAAAATGGAATGACACATCTAGCATTTTAGTTACTCTTAAAAGTTGTAACATTTTTATGCTATTGCTAATATCTAAAAAAGTATCCCTAGAAGGTAATAAGGAAAAGTACTGTCACAGTAACGACTATGTGACCAATAAAGCATGCCCTTGAGGAAACCAATACCATCTTGCCAATCCCAGTTTTTTGTTGAAGTCGACAGTTATTCAACACTTTGAAAAGAGAAAAAGAGAACGAGTTCCATTGATCAAAGACATGCAAGGTTGATCATGACCACGATCCAACTCATACACCATCAAACTCGATGGCCGCATGTTTTCTCATTCCTTCCTGTGCTGTGATGGAGGTGTCTTAAGCCTTAGACGCGATATATCTTAACTATCCACCTCATAAACGATCATATTTCACGTTTATATACAACAATATTCGTTAATATCTCGTAAACGACCGCTAAAAAGTTATCGCATGTGATATCTCGCATCCAGGTATATGTGTCACTATCAATTAACAGCTAATGATCGGTGATGAAATGCACCTAATGCAATGCATCTGATGTCTACTGCTTATTTATGTCTTCTCACCACCTAACATAAGCTCATAAGTTTGCTTGATGGCTGCATCTTGTGTTTAAAGTGTCTTAAATATGTTGGGCGACAGGGTTGGCACGCGTCACGTAATGGCTAAGATATCAATAACAGTGTGAGGCATGAGATAAGGTGACTAGGTTAGACCCGTCTCTCTTATGGCCAAATCTAGAAGCATCATTAGGACAACTTAGATTAGATTACATGTTAGGCGTTGCATTACAGCTCTTGTGGCTTTCCATACTTTTATACTCGATAGAGCAAACACCAAGCCAAATCTTTTCCATCACTCAACCAAACTTGGTTTCCCGACTCCCCCACCCCCCCGCGGTCCTTTTGGGTTTGGACAAGTTGTAATTGTGAAAGTGGTTAAAAACAAGAATACAAAAAATTACAGTGAAAGAAAGCAATATTAAAAATAAAGTCTTTTTACCGATTGTTTGAAATGGCCGTGTGAGTCCTCCTAGAGGATAATAGAAAGAACACATTTGGTCGCTAGCAGGTTGGACGGGACCATAGAGATTAAGCGATGCATGCTTTTGGTGGCTTCACGGTGGTGGAAACAACCTCGACTAGCAACCATAATTGGTCTCCTTAAGGCACCATCTCGGCATGCAAATTTTGGTACCTAAAGTGTTGGAGTCAAGCTTGAGGGGGATGCAACGATAAATTGCCTGAGGAAATGAATTTCAGGTGGATTCAGTTAACTGATGAGTTGTAGTACAGACTCTGATATTCAACATCAGATGTGGGATGATTAGTGATTAACTTACGAACTCAAAAATTAGAACTTTTCTCGGGTGTACTTTTCCTTGGAATATAAAAGAACTGGAAATATGAGTTTGAGAGGATTTTCTCTACAACAAAAGCCTCTTTACTGCGTCATTGGAGATAAATAAATGTTCGTCAATGTACTCATCCATTATTCAAATTTTAAATATGCTAATCCGATGACTTCCTAGTTATACTAGACAAAATTTTGAGATAAAAAATATGAAGCACTTGCTTACCCAATTTGACACGTGATTAACTTGGTTTATGTACAAAATAATTTGTAGTACTTTGGTTTTACGTATACATGAACGAGAATTGATGAATCAACTTTAAGTTTGAACTCTCACTTTAAATGACTTTGAACGACGTGTATAAATACCAACCTTAATTTTTAGTGAGAAAAGTGAAATTAAAAAAATCAAATTTGAAATAAATATATATTGATCTCAAAAGAAAAAGGGCAAAGGCAAAAGTAACGTGCGTCAAGAGAGAGCGGCCAGAAGACGTCAAAGACAAAAGAGAGCTGCAACTTGGACACAGGGGGGCATTGGCCTGCGGTTTTACTAATGACGCATATTCGGTACCAGATGACTTGAGTCGATGAAGGCCTTCCATTTTTCTACTTCCACTGCTCACACCGATAAACGGAGAGAAAAAAGCTTGTACTTTGAAGAGAAAATGCCGGTGGAGAAATTGCCACTACAGCTAAAGAGAAAAACTCACAAAAGCAGCATGAATTAGCAAGCTTTCTTCTTCTGGGTATCAATCAATATTTCCAAAAGCTCCGATCTCTGTCTTACACAAAATCCATAGCAAATTTATGTACATGGTCGCAATCTTTACTGGTGCGGGTCTTGATTCTTTCACTGTGTTGTAAATTTGGGCTCTGTTTGTTATCTGGGTAGTTTTTGTTGGGCACAAAGGATCTGTTTGGCTTCAATAGCTTTATCACCAAAGGGAGGATTGCAAGTAATCTTGTATTTGGGAATTGTTGGACAACGGTGCCTATCAATATCTTCAGTCAATCTTTTTAATCAGTTCATGTATTGTTGGGTGTATGTTCAAAAGTAATTTTCTTTTGAGTTTAAATTTGTTCGCTCTTTGTTTCGTTATTGTTGATCGAGCCACCTAAATTGGATGGGGTCAAATAAGGGTAGATGCTAAAATTGAATGAGGACTCTGTTGGGTTGTTGCTGAGATTTGGTTATGGGTTTTTAAACTACTGCATGGCCTTGAACAACTAGTAATATGTTGTTCGAATGGTTGTAAATGAGCTGGTGAGGTTGTTTGGTAATTCTTGCACTATTTGAAAATTTTCTGGGTTAGTGATGAAGGAGGATGAGTTTTTTGGGCTTTCTGGTGTTTGAAAAAGTAATCATGGAGAGCATGGTAATTATATACTGAAGCTTCACGTTTGAGTAATTCTTGCTGCATAATGGCAGTCTTGAAGGAGAGTCCTATGGTTATCCTTTCATTGTTCATGATTCATCACTAATTAGCTTCATTCGCCTGTTATGTTACTTTCTTAAAAATGTCTTGTTAAATTGAGGAACTCTCCGACAACTATTATGTTCATTTTGGACTGGGAGGTGGGGGCTGTTCTTTTTAGGATCTATGTCAGAGCTATATAACAGCAGATTTAAACTCTCTAATTTGCATTCATGCTCTCTTTGCAAATTATATTTTCATTGCAAGTGTATAGAGCTGACTTTCTCTGAACGTTATTGCAGGTTTGGGCTTTGGTTTAGTAAGAGTAAGCCATGGATTCCTGGTTTCATTCTGCTAACTTTTGTGAAGGCTATAACGACTGCTCTTCCTCCCCTGTTTTGGTTTCGGGGCTTTGTTCGGATATATCTCCGGGATTGATAAAGGAAGGTGATTATGGATCGGTGATGCATTTAGTAAATCGGTAGTAGTATTTGTTATCATAGGTATGAAGCCGAGTTAGATGAGTAACGACTATTTATGGGATTAATGGGATCAAAAAATTTGATTAGCTCTTTCTGTTCATTGGGAACATGAGAACAGATTTTACTGTGTGAAATGCTGATAGATTAGTGCATCAATTTACGGTGGCTGGTAGAAGGTAGCATTGTTTAGGTCCTTAAAAGTTCTGCGTTTATAAATTTTAAACTTTAGCCATGGGCTTGCCTCAAGTCTCCTCCACAAATCTTGCTGAGGAAGTAGCAGCATCATTGAGCACATTTGTGCAAACTCCATCTAGGTTCGTTGGCATTAGCAGCTGTGATCTGAGTGGAATGTATGTAGGGCAGCTGGGTAGCCGAGCTCCCGGGGATCTCCCGAGCTCTTCCTCGAGGGAGCTCTTAAGGAATCCAGATTCGGCCAACATGCATAGAGATGCTATAAGCAACGTACATAGGCTGAAGATTGGTTCTACCGAAAAAAATGGCTTGTTTACTCGTAAAGGTGGGCGAAACGTGCAGAGTCCTATTTCTAGGGTTGTGGGGTTTGAATCAAAAGTATCAAATTCCCCTGCTCATGTTTTTGAGGGAACCCAATCAGGTGGTGTTCATTCATCTTCTGTGATTAGCATTGCTGAAAATGCAGATGAGACCAATGGTTTACTAGTTAGGAAGAGGTTATTGTCACCTTTGAATGGCATGCTCCTACCAGATCAGTTCAATGGTGAATCTGTAAATATTGGCAGTACCATTTATAAGAGCGGTTCCCAGCTCAGCACTTATGTTTACAATGCTAAAGAGCACAAGAAGGCTAATATTGGTGACTCCAACTATTTTAGTCCTCCAAGCTGGTCCACATCTAGTTTCCCAGAAATAAAGGATTCGAAGGGTGAACAATGTGGGGCAGATGTCGGTTTTCTCACTGACGGCCCTTTACTTGAGAACTCGATGCCTCAACCTGTCAGTGTTTTTCTGTCTTCACCTGCGATAGATAACTTCAGAGAAACAACTAAAGTAAGGTCTCGAATTGGAGCAATAGCCATACCACCAGGAAAAGTGGTCTCCTCACCACTGTCTCTGTCCCCTCTAGGTCCGAGATTCTCTGGAAGAATTAAAACTTCTGGAAGGTGCATGGATATCAGCAATGACTTAGATAACAAGTATCTAATGTTGAAGGATGTGGAACAGTCACTTAATGGAACTATCACTGGCATTATGTCTTCCCGGAAAGAAGAGGACTCTGGATCGGCAAGTAAATCATTTCCAGATGCTGAATTTGTGCAGAAGAAGTTTGATCAGTTTTTCCCTGAAAGTAAGGTTTCCGTAGGAGAAGATATTGACCAGGACTCCACCCTTACTAAATGTGGCAAGTTAGGTAGAACTCTGAGTGGACTGACAGTTAGAAGGTCCTTGGTTGGTTCATTTGAGGAGTCCTTGTTATCTGGTCGTTTAGCATCTGGAGTAGTCAGTCAGGTTGGTTGTTTGATTGCTGGTTATTAAGTGTTATGCCAAATCATGTGTAATGGTTGCCTCCCTTCACTTGTAGTTTCTTAGTCATACAATTTTTACGTGCAGAAAATTGATGGTTTCCTTGCTGTTCTTAACGTCACTGGAGGAAGTTTCTCACCGCATCCGCAGAAACTTCCATTTGCAGTGACAAGCGTGGATGGAGACAACTGCTTACTCTACTATTCGTCCATACATCTTGCGGAGCATATGTCGTTCAATGGATGTAAAGGTCCAAAAATGAAGAGGAGTGAGTCCCAAGCAGAAAAAAGTCGCATGCGTATACCCATGAAAGGGCGAATACAACTGGTACTCTTTTTCTCCTTTCACCCATCAAAACCAGTTCAAGTTAGGAACTTATGTTGCTATTGCAATTGTGTAGTTTGATTCTGGCTTCTATTGATCTGGAACAGTTTTGTGATTTTGATTCTACCAAGGTATGGCTACAGTTAAATGCTTATTTGACGCGACATTGGTTTTGGTCTCATGGCGTTGGGGCGTGACGCCCCCGTTATTGGCAAGGAAGGAGAGAATTACAGATCTACTCGTCGTCAAAGCTGATGTAATTTAATTTTAGGGACACTGGAGTTAGATATATTATAATATCTAGCTAAAGTTATCAAAAAATTCTCGTATTTTATCAACATTGAAAGACTTGAATGAACATCTTTGGCCTTCCTATAAATTACATGTAACATCCAACAGCCTCTTGACAACTCCAAACAAAGTTACTTGACTTATATGACATAAGATGTTGAATGGCAAGTGTCTACAAGGGAAATATCATATTGATTTCTAGCCAAAGTCATGGTCTAAAATTTGTTGATTGTCGACTGTCAAGTGAGCTTAACAAAAGATGATTGGCAACTTACAAGGATCATTTGAATGTTTTTCTGAGTGAAACTCAGATCACGTGAAGATCATTAAAGATCCTAAGTCTGAACCGAAGGTTCAAAACATATCTACTAGTTCTCGGCCGTCATCTCTTACTTGTGCGGCACCTAGTTTATAGGGACATTGAGGCAGGCGGTTGATGTGGTGGCTAATGTCGTATATGGATGCGAAATTATTTTATTGATAGGTATGCATGGTTATATTTGATTGAAAGGCATGGTCAATCATTTTTGGTTGTATGCGGGTGATTGCCATTACTTTGTTCAAACTGTCCATTAGAGCGTAGAAGGTGTAATTAAACAATTTAGCTTGACATATGCTGATAAGTTGAACGCAATTGCTTTTGGCAGGTTCTCAGCAATCCAGAAAAGACACCTATTCAAACTTTCTTCTGTAACTATGATTTGACTGACATGCCAGCTGGCACCAAGGTAGGCTGAAAGTTGTGAATTTTATGTAAAAGAACCACATATGATTTATGCCCTTGGAACTTTACTGTGTTATCTGAACTTATGTCCATAGATGTACTTTTATGACATCAGGCTGATGCAGGTTATACAACTATATTAATTCTTAATGCAGTGCATATGAGGTATACAAGTTAGCTTACATATGCTATGACTTTCATAACTGATGCTTTACATAATAATGACCGAGTATGAGACCAACTAGAAGTACTTTTTTGGGTGGAAAAATCTAACTTCTATAATGATATTGCATCCCTGAAATCACATGGTGATGGACGTAGACTAGGCTTTGCTTTCTGTTGAGCGAATCGTTAATCATATAGATTTATATGTATACAGTGTTAGCTTACAATTGCAAAAACATTCATAATGATGCTTTATATAATGATGACCAAGTACGTGACCTACTAAAAATATTATTTTGATGGAAAAATCTAGCTTCTATAGTACTTCCCTGGAATCACATACATTGGTAATTGACATGGACAAGGCTTTGCTTTCTGTTGAGGGGCTCGTTAATCATACAGGAAATATCTTATTCCATCAAGTGGTGTCTTAGTAAAATCCTTCACTTGCTGCTTCTAACAGTGATGTATTGTGTGGAGTTTATGGGTTTTTTTTGGTTGTCTGGGCTTAGTGAATAAGGTATTTTAACATTTGGATGCATGACATGCTGTGAAGCACGGACACCTCTCCTAGGTGGAGGTATGGTGTCCTAAACGGACGGACACCCCTACACCCTCCAGACACCGCCCGACATGTGTCGGACACGGCTAATCGGTGTCGGATTTTTTTTTATTATTTTCCGACACCGTGTCGGACACTTCGTCGAGGAGTGTCGGACACAGGAATGTGCAGTCGGACTGTTTGGGGCTACTTTGGAACTTTTGGAAGTAATTTCAGGGGTAGTCGTCTTCTCTCTTACCTCATCTGTCGGCCGTCTTCTTCTCTCTCGTCGCCGATGTTGCCGTAGCCGACAAATACAGATATGAAAATCGCCGATGTTGTCGGAGCCGACAGATCTGAAGGCGCCGTTGTTGCCGGATACCGAAGCCGATAGATCTGTCCCCCGTCGCCGTCGCCAGATCTCTCGCCATCGTCGCCGGAGGTCGTCCACCGCCGTCGCTTACCCACAGGTTTGCTTCTTCTCTTTGTCTCGTCAGTCGTCTCCTTCCTCTTCTCTTTGTCTTCTCTTTCTCGCTGAGAGGTAAGGACCTATCGTAAGTCGTATCTTTCCCTTTTTTTTTCCTTATTTCCCTCTGTCATGCATTCTACTAAACGACCTCTTTCTTCTTTTTTTTTTAACTTCGTTTTTTTTGCCCAATACCAAATAAATGTTCAAGTGACTTGTATTTATTTAAATTCCTTATTTTAGTAGTTTTCATTATTGTTTGTTATTTTAGGTTATGAAATGTATTTGATATTTATTAAATTAAATATATATAAATATATTTATTTATAATAAAAATATATTAAAAATTAGCGGTGTCCTGCGGTGTCCAAAATCTGATTTTTTGAAAATTGCGGTGTCCGACACCGTGTCCGTGCTACCTAGATGACATGCAGCTTAATATTTAGTGCGTCTGTTGGTAGACCTTTACTTGCAAAGCATTGCAACGCATACATGAAGCTTGGTACTATTATTTGCACCACTTGAGCATGCTCCTAGGATTGTCGAAGGGCTTGAGACAAGTATACTTGTGTCTGCCTCACAAGAACTCTATTCATTAAGCATGCTGTCTAACTTGCTGTATACTTTGAGCACACCCGGGAAGGAGGAAGAAATGGAAGGAAAATAGTTTTGGTACATATGTGAAGTTAAATTGGGAACTGCTTAAAGCTTAGGCCTAGTTATGTCGGAATGGGGTGGTTGTGCCTGAGGGTGAATAACCACTTCGTCCTGACCTCGCCTATCTGATGGCCTCATACTACACTTGTCATTTCTTTAGAATCTTATCAAGAGTTTGTTGGGTTGATTTCTGAAGCTGGGACGTCATACCTCAGAAAACTTCTTGACTAGCTGAACTACTTCAGTGGTGCAAAGAAAAATTGCTCTATGCTAACATTGATGCTGCATTGCTGCTACTTCATTTGGCATACTGCTGCCTTAAGTCAGTTTGAACATAATTTTGGGATTAAAAAATTAGTCCAAGCTTAGCCTGCTCAATGATATGGTGAAACAGACCTGGAATTAGTTTAGTTAAATTTGCATCTTGAGAGGTGCTTGAAAGTCTCGAAATTGTGATGTCAGATCGTACATAATTCGCAGAGCATAAAAAAGGCACATAGGCCAGCTAGATGCCTATTTTATGCTTGCTACTTTTAACTGTTTCATGATGGCTTTCATTTACTCCGTTTTTAGTAATTTTATAGTTGGGCTTACCTTTATCGTGATCTCTAGTGTTTTTGAAGCATTATTCTTATGGTGATTAGTTGGCTGTGCATTTTATTGCATACAGACTTTTCTTCGCCAGAAGGTCACTTTAGCTTCTTCTGCACCCGCTTCTATTCTGGGATGTGCTACTCTTAAAGATTCTCACATGAATACGGACGGCGACCCTTCTCCAGTCTCAAAGATTGGTGATTATTTACAGCATAGCAAGGGGTTTGTGGATTCAAGTGGGGTTGATATCATACATAACGCAACCAACAGTAGATCTTTACGTAGCCCTTCAAAGGTGAATGTAAATGCTGCCGCCTCTGGCGTTCTACGCTATGCTCTTCATCTCCGTTTCTTATGCCCCTTCCCCAAGAAAAACTCGAGGACGGTTCAGAGGTGCAAATCGAATCCTTCTTCTTTGCCCAATTCAAACATCGAAGTGGAGAGGCGCTTCTATTTATGCGATGACATGAGGGTGGTGTTTCCTCAACGTCATTCAGATGCGGATGAGGGCACGGTACGTGTTGATTAACCATAATGACGGCTCTTACGTTTTAGAGGTTTCAGGTCTACTGCTTACCTTGTATACAGGCTTGCGACAGTACTTAGTGTTGCACGATCGATTTATGCATTAAATACATTTGAACTTGCATTTTGCTGCTAAACCCAAGCTTAATTATCGTCTAACAAGCCATGTTTGAATGCTGCAGTTACATGTGGAATATCATTTTCCATCAGATCCAAAGTACTTCGATATCAGCCGCTAAAAGATCCTGATTACATCTCATGTCACAAGTTGTTCTCTATCTGGTACATATCTGTAAATGTATTTCCTGTCATCTCATCTCATCTCATCTGCACCTGTATATATTTTCAAATGAACAATTAGATTATATCATTTCAATGTATCACTGGTCTGTACATGCAGCCTCTGCTTCCTCAAGAATCAGGAATTGATCGTTTAGTCGTTATGAAGAAAGTTAATCCGGAGTGGGTCTACTAGGATTAGCTGTGAATGTAACCTTATACTTCGACTCATATCCGTTCGCACCTTGAAGTTTCAATTTTGACATCCAACACCACGAACTCCCCTTTAGATACTTACACCAATTAAACGTTTGCCGTTTAGTTGACTGAACGAGCTCCTGAAATGACGTTTTTGCGCCGTAATATTATCCAATTTCTAAGTTACAAAATATGTTCAAGCGATTATTTACAATTGTCTCACTTTACATGTTTGGTGAGAATTGAGAAGACTACGGTGGAGGCTCATGGTGGGTTCAGTGGTGGTTGTGAGGTGGAACTAATGTTGGTGCGTGTGTGATGGTGTCAAATGTCAATGGCTAAACCTGGAAATTTTGGGGTTTATTAGTTAGGCAACTATGTAAAGGCTAGAAACCCGGAGATAATACAAATTGACAGTGTTAAGAAAGAATGATTTTCGAAAATCTGAAACTTGATAGAAGGAAAGAGACAAATTAAATGAAAGTTGGGCTAGTACCGTAGAACTGGGGAAAACTTCCATAGACTTTAGGGAGAGGGAGGGAAGGATGGGGAGAGTCAAAGTTTAAATTTGTAAAAATGAAGTTAGAAATGAATTTGAAGTTGGATAATTATGAAAATGATTCAAGTCGAGAAGAGAGAATGTTCAAATAGGCAATAACTTTGGGACGTGTTTTCAGTTTTGGCTTTGCAATAGTATATGATTATATTAGTCGTGCTAATCTTGTTAGGAAAGAGTACTTGAAAAAAAAAAGGAAAAAAAAAACATTGGGAAGCTTTTTGTTTAGCCAAACATGCCAAAAGTAAAATAATCCATATCTAACAGTGCAATAGTTGAATTTTCCATTGACACAATAAAAAAAAACTTTTCTTTTGGACCATGTAACCCTTCCAAAAAGTTACTACAGATCCCCCAACCCCCCCCCCCCCCCCCCACGCGCGCATCACGACATCTATATATAGTATATATCTATACTATATATAATGAGAGAACTTTTTTTTTCACTTTTGGTGTAATATTTTTTTGGTGTTACATTGAGAGTGATTTCGATACTGACACGTGTCCAAAATGAGAATAAAATTATAAAATATTTTTTTTGGTTGCATAACTACCTATTTATAGTGATGACAAGTGACATTACAAGAAAAAATTATAAAAGGTGACAAAATAAAGATCTTAATTAGTAAGTAACTACCTATAAAAATATATTTAATTTTACAAGTTTATATTTTAACAAAATTTACATTATTAATTTTATTTTCGCATACGCATCGCGTGTGCACCGTGACTCGTATAAGATAAGGGAAATTTTGGATTGTGGTACAGACGTAATGTGATGCAAAATGTGGGTGCTAAAATGGATGGAAATGAACTTGGGGCAGGTTATGGTGCAGATACATTCCTAGCAGTTTTTCAGTATCAAATTGTAACAGTTATCATTATATATTCAAGCGTTACTGCCGGATAGATAAATATATTGATAGCAATTTTTTTATAATGTTTAATGTGCTTAAAACTAATTAAATTCAAACCCTCTTTTTCTTGAATTCCGATCTAATCATTTTTAAAAATTCAGGTTTGATCTAAATAATTACTAAAATATATACTCATTTTAAATATTACTCTGTAATACACTTTATGATTATTTTGTCACACGTGACCTGCTTTAATCTTATTTTATCCAAAGATTAGCCTCATGAAAGAAGACTTTGAACTAAAACTCCTACCTCTCTCTAAAAACTCTCAATCGACTGCCGCCGCTCCACTGCGTGTGGGGCGGCACGGCAGCGGCGGCCTGCCTCATTGTATTTTTAGTTGTGTGCATGTGATATGTGTGGTATTTTGACCAGTTCTTAGAATTCGCTGGCGGCAGAGATGGTGGGTCGTGGACGAAGACGTGGTGACGGAAGCATCTCCAAAATCTGATTTTCTGTGTTCTTTTGTGACATTATTGCACCCACTTGGACGTCTATTACTTATGGGTTTAGGGTCAGAAAAACGCATAAGTCATTAATGGCTTCTCCATCCGTAGCGTACGAGATTGGAGTTGAATAACAGAACAAACTTGACAAATTGATATCTTAAGAACCTCCCCGGCTCTCGTTTCCTGGATGCTCACTAGTTCCTTCGATAGTCTTGTTCACTTTAGAGGGAAGCTCAAGAGTTTTCATCATCTCATATCAGCGATCTTCTGCTTAGGTTCTTGGGCTAACTTTTGTCCAAACTTTTTAATCTTTATATTGAAGATATCAGCCAGTTTTTGCTATTCTGTCAACTGCTCCTTAATCTTGTAGTTATCACTATTAAGGACCTTTCTTTTGAGAACGGCGACAAAAAGACGAGAAAATGACGATAGAGAAATAAGACTGGGGACCAACGTGAAAAGGGGTTGGCCTATAAGACCATTGTTTATTGAATTTTATTATAAGATTATATTGCCCACATGCTAAATGCCGTTTGCGTTATGTACTCAACAGCTTTGAAAATTTTCCTTTTGATTACTTGTATGTTCATGAACACCCGTAAACTTTTAGGGTAGGTTTGACACTCTTTTTTTGCCTCTTTTTTTTTTCAGTTTTAAAAATTGAAAAAAAAGGAGCGTTTGATAACCATTTTTTTTTCAATTAAAAAAAATCAGTTTTTAAACTGAAGAGTAAAAAAAAAAATTCCAAAAACTGATTTTTTTTTTCACTTTTGGTTTTTTTTTTAGACCACCACCACCACCCTCCCACTGCCGGCAGCCACCTCCGGCCGCCGGCCACCACTGCCGGTGACTGCAGGCAGCCACCTCTGGCCGTCGGCCACCACCACCACCGTCGACCACCGCTACGCCCCACCACCGCCACCGCAAACCACAAAAAAAAAGTCAAAATAAAAAGGGTTACCAAATACAAAAAAAAAATCTAAAAAAAAAATGGGTTATCAAACACCCACTTGTTTTTATAAAAAAAAATAAAAATTAAGCTGCTCTTTAAAAAACTGAAAACCAAATTTTTTTTTTTGGTCAAACGAACCCTTAGTTAATTAATTCAGAGGGGTATTCCATATGTGAAAAAAGAAATTTTGCTTTTTTTATTAAAAAAACCAGAAGCTTTGTTTTAATTACACCCCAACACGTGTGTCCGGAAGCTAGTACTCCATATTAGTTCCATTGCTGCTACAATACTACCGACGTTCATAATCTTAGGCTTCGTTTGACAAAATTTTTTTTTTGGTTTTCAGTTTTTAAAGAGCAGTTTTTTAAAGAGCAGCTTAATTTTTTTTTTTTATAAAAACAAGTGGGTGTTTGATAACCCCTTTTTTTTTTGAGGTTTTTTTTTTTGGTGTTTGGTAACCCTTTTTATTTTGACTTTTTTTTTTGGTGGTTTGCGGTGGCGGTGGTGGGGCGTAGCGGTGGTCGACGGTGGTGGTGGTGGTGGCCGACGGCCGGAGGTGGCTGCCGGCAGTCACCGGCGGTGGTGGCCGGCGGCCGGAGGTAGCTGCCGGCAGTCTCCGGCGGTGGTCGCCGGCGGCCGGAGGTGGCTGCCGGCAGTCACCGGCGGTGGTGGCCGGCGGCCGGAGGTAGCTGCCGGCCGTCTCCGGCGGTGGTCGCCGGCGGCCGGAGGTGGCTGCCGGCAGTCTCCGGCGGTGGTCGCCGGCGGCCGGAGATGGCTGCCGACAGTCTCCGGCGGTGGCTGCCGGCGGCCGGAGGTGGCTGCCGGTGGTCGCCGCGCGGCCGGAGGTGGTTGTCGGCAGTCTCCGGCGGTGGTCGCCTGAGGTGGCTGCCGGCGGTGGGAGGGTGGTGGTGGTGGTCGAAAAAAAAAAACCAAAAGTGAAAAAAAAAACCAGTTTTTGGAGTTTTTTTTTTACTCTGCAGTTTAAAAACTGATTTTTTAAATTGAAAAAAAAATGGTTACCAAACGCTCCTTTTTTTTCAGTTTTTAAAACTGAAAAAAAAGAGTGTCAAACGGGGCCTTAGTAATCTTGCATAGGATCTCGCGTTGGTATAAGGTGGTGCCAGTTTGGGCTAATTGAGCCTATCGACTTGCTTTGGAGCCAAATTTACGTGCCATTTTGTTATATTAATTTTTGAATTGGTAGAAATTGTGGTAGATAAGGAAAACTGCGTGCTCTAGAAATCGAACGGATGGAAAGAACCTTATTTCTATATGTGAATGTGCCCAAAAATACCCTTTGTAGGTAAAACTATTCAAAATACCCCTCTGGGTCACAAATTACCAAAATACTCCCTCTCACCTTTAAATTGCCAAAACAGTCTTTCCGTAAGTGAAATCACCAATATATTCTTACCGTATGTCAATTTATGCAAAAATACGTTTTACAAGTAAAA
Source organism: Escallonia herrerae (assembly GCA_033070095.1). Taxonomy (NCBI): domain Eukaryota; kingdom Viridiplantae; phylum Streptophyta; class Magnoliopsida; order Escalloniales; family Escalloniaceae; genus Escallonia; species Escallonia herrerae. The sequence goes on along the minus strand of JAVXUP010000963.1, from coordinate 128,830 downwards.
TTGTCAAAATACCCCCCTTGGGGTGGCAAATTTCCAAAATACTCCATGAGGGTTCCCGGCACCAGAAAAATCTTAGAAGCATCTTAAAACACTTTTTTAACATCCAGAATTCATTTTTGGTTTTTGAAAATTTTTACCTAAAAATACCGAACCAGTGTCTGGACCGAACACTCAGAAGCCTGTTCGGCTAAAAATAAATATCAACATCGGAGTGGCACGAAATTTTAAAATATGAAACATATCAGTAAAATAAGATTTTTCAAAAATTTTCAGATTAAAATAGTTTGTTTCCTATACTAAATAACTCAATAATTATTCTTAGTCGATATGCTAATTTAGCGTCCTTTGCGGATACAAAAATAATTTAGGACTTTAGGTCTTGTAACAATATCAGGGGTAACTGTTTTGGACTTTATCTAATTTTGGTTCAAGCTATTTATAAAAATTCAGGTTAAAAACTACCTAAATTAGTTTTTTATTTTAGCGATAATTACACATACTATTCAAATCACACACGCACACTATTATACCTAATTTATGCACACTTGTCTTCTTTGTTGCTCTGCCGCACACAATCCATTACATAGTTCACACACCCTCTATGCTACACTCAAATGCACACACTAATCTAAGGACTATCTGCAATTTTATAAAAATTGCACTTTCGCAAAAAAAACTTAAAAGAAGCAATTTATAGCATGTTAACTGATTAATAGAAAAAATTAGGAATTTAAACAAAAATTGACCTGTAACATTTTAAGGGTAATTATAAGTATGCAATTCAATCATATGATAAAATAAAAGGTAACAGGTACACCCCAAAAAATAAGATTAATAGCAAAAAATAAGGTAAAAGCAGCGATCGGTTACATGTCAAAAGTTTATAGCAAAATAAGAATTTTAACAGAACTGGACCCATGAAAATTGTTCAGGAATTATCAAATATAAGATAGATTCATAAGATTATACAGTGTGGTATGAAGACATGTGAAATTACAAGAACAAACAAATTCAGGACAAAATGAAGGGCTCGATTACCTTCAATCCGGCTACGAATTTCAGCGTACCCTTTTATTTGATTGCATAAGTCTGAAAGCATTTTTCTTGGATTCTAGACAAGAAGCTGTATGGTTTGATGATGAGCATGGTGCACATCGACAAACCACATGGCTTGTTGCCAAGTCCAATCAAACCATGGATGGCAAAATTCTATGGTCATTCTGAACAATATTTTTGGTTGCACCTACTAATCTATTCTGATTGCACCAACGTAATCCACCGCCAAGGCCACAAATTATTTGTAAGAGATTGGATCCCAGAAAAAATATTTTAAGAAGAGATATCATATCATTTCGGTTGAACATTATATTTGGCTGATTAGTTTAAATTTTCAATGAATAAATATTATGAAGTTCAAAAATAAAACTTTTTGATTGATTTTAGAAATTTATTTCGCTAAATTTTTGTTAACCAAAAATATAAGAAACCTAAGAAGAAAATCACAATCATTTTTTAAATTCAGCCTTAATTTTTGTTAAGTATAACAGATTAAAATTATCGATAGTGTTTACATAAAATAATTTTTTTTTTAATAAATGAGATAATAACATTGATAATGTAAAGGTAACTTCAGTGATTAACCTTTTTGACTTGACATTTGTAACAAGGAATAAGAAAAACAGAAATCATGACAACAATGACTATCATAATAATATTAACAAAGACAATTACGATTAGGGAAGTCACAAGCACCGCAAAAACGCATATTTGAACCATCAACCTATGGATGGCCGTCCTTCCAAACAAAGGAGTACTCTCACGGCAAATCCACTTTGTTCTATCGTCACCTCCACACACACCAAGGCCCCGCACCCCACCCCACTTCCCCACCCGAAAAAGCATCAAGATTAACCGGAAACCCAAAGGAGCCTAAAAACCTTTATAGCAAGTACCCTGTGGCTGGAACATTCCTTACACCCACTAGCCCTTCGCTTTGTGATTTTACCTAGCTTCTGGTAAGTAATTTGGCCACCGGCGGCGAGATCTCTTGCTACCGCCGATCATTTTCTAACCATTGTCGACAGAAGCCTATGCAGAAATCGACTTCCTCTTTCCAAAACGGCGCTAAACAGACCCTCCATCGAGAGGATCAAGGATCTAATAGATCTCTTTGATATATTAGATCTGATCAAATTTAGTGACATCGGCATGATCGAAGCAAGAAACACCACATATCACATAGATCTAAGTAGAGGCAGCCGGAATCCAAGATGTCGTCCACGTGAGCTTGTGCATGTTTCTCGTACTTTTATCAAGGAAGTACTTTGGCATGCACCCAACCACATAACTACTGATACTTCTTCGGTCATTCTTTTGACTTTCATTTGAAGTACAAATAATTGTCCTTTGTGGTGCTTTGTGTAATGGCTATGCATTGTGGTCTGCAAAAATGTTTACTAGCGAGCACTCACTCTGCTTGCCAGAACTAATATATGGTTAATTAAGCTCCTGTTATTGCTGTAAATACAACAAAATTAGTCCCTCTACAAGGTTGATCCAGAAGTAAGTCAAATCCTATGGAAAGTAAGCTCAACAAATCAACAGAACATATAGGAGTCAACCTCTAACACTAATACTGTTGAGCCTATTAGTGTTTGCACCCAAGAAAATCTAGACCGGTTCGCTCTGGCAAATTAAGCTGACCCGGTCTAATAACCACTAGACATGCCATGTTACCATTAAATAATGTGGATCGGTCCTAATTTATATGTTTACAGAGAACTTTGACCCTACTTTTGCCACCAACCGAGGGTACCGACGTCTTAGAGTATTCATTGCATCCAATTATCATAGAGAACAACCGATCTTTGGGGTGCTTTGTTATACGATGAGATGGAGGCGTCATTTGAATGAGTTTCGAAGACATTCTTGGAGGCACAAATATGGAAGCAGCCTCTAGCAATCTTCACCAATCAAGCTATAGCGATTGGAAATGCATTGCGTGATGTACCTCACATCAAGCATTGTGTATTATAATGCACAATGGTATAAAACATCTTGGGGAATCTGATAAAAGATTGATCGTACTTTTTGAGTGATTTTAAGGCTCTTGTATTGGAGTATGAGGATGAGTTAAAATTTGAAAAGGGTTGGGCTGCTAAAAAAGTATAAAGTTCAAGAAAATAGTTGGTTGCAAAGAAACTTACAAATTGAAGGATAGGTAGGCTAAATGTTACATGAAGACAGCGGTCCCTTTAAGAGTGCAAAGTAACAACTTAGAGAGAGTTTTGGTATTCGTACATTTGAAACCTACATAAGACGTATGCAATTTTTTCAAACATTTTGCAATAGTTGTAAGTAAAAAGAGGTGTAAAGGGGTACTGGAAGCTGAATTTTTTGCCAAGGAAAAAATGCCTATGCTAAAAGTAAAGGCCTTGCCCTTATTAAAACAAGTTGGGGAAGTTTATACTCCAACGATCTTTGAATTGTTTCAACAACAATGGGACAAAAGCTTATTAGACATGGTGAAAGATTGCAAATTCATTGCATAAAAATTTGGTTGTTTCTTACGATGAGGGGGGAGAGTACATGGATGGTTGTACAGATTTTTCGAATGCAACCTTGTCATGTAGTTTTGAGAGTTTCTAAACGGTTGGTTAAATTCTTTGTTTCCATGCACCAAAGGTTCTCATTGTGCTTGAAATTAAAATGGTCCCCGAGACATACATTCTCAAATGGTGGACGAGTGAGGTTAGAGATGGGATATTAGGTGATGATGGTGGAGATATTCATCGAAATAAAATGCTGGATCTAAGCGACTGCTATAGTGAGCTTTGCCCCGACTTGATGCAATTAGCAAATAAGGCTTCCAAGTTTGAAGAGGGATATTTACTCTTGAAAGGTGCAATTAAAGAATAAAGGGAAAAAGTTAGAGATCTTAAAAGAGGCAATATGAGGATACTACTTGCAGCTAAAAACTGGATCGGGAACCACTCCAGAAATCAGGCCTGCAAAAGAGAACACGGAATGACCGCTGGGTGGGGTTCCGGCGGGGGAACGCTCCGATGCTTAAGTCAGAGATGGCTAACAATGTAGAACTCTGAAGAAGCAGTAAGACACAATGTGTGATTGTGTGTGAACTTGTCTGTACCTGAGGGGTCAGACCCCTTTATATAGTGGTAGAAGGAGGAGTCCTAGTAGGACTGGGCTTTGACCAACTCTAATCAGAGTCTAAATAGGATCTTAGAGGATCTCATGTCAATCTAGAGTCAGAGCCTCTTTAGGATTCTGCCCGATGATTGATACAGTAAATGCCATATCAGTAATGAGCCACTATGGGTTATGTGTCAAAAACTGCCACGTATCGTCCGTAGATTGGAGGGATAATTTTAGCTATATCAATACTAGTGGTTGTGCACCCAATTCTAATATTCCGAGTGAAGGTAAGGATCTGGGCAATGTCATAGATGTTCAAAACGGAAAGCAAAAACGGCATAAAAGTTGGGTGGAGAAGCAAAAAAAAAAAAACAAGTTACAAACAAATCATTATAAGAACATGCAAGCAATGACAAGGAAAATTAAGATCCCTCTGCAGGATTTTAGGGTGCTAATTGTAGCTTGGAGCTGCGGTTTCAAGACCTGCTCTCCCCCTAGACCTTCAAGTTTGTAGAGGTAGATTTTAAATTTAAGGGTTAAGGGAATTACTTTGGTACCGTTCCATGGCCAGAGGATCTAGACCTGGCAAAAATTGATCCGGACCCGCGGGTTTACCCGTACCAGGCCCAAAAACCCCTGGTACGGGTACATATTTAGAATACCAGCCGAAAATAGACCCGTACCCGAACCGACCCGTAAAATCCGGTTTCGGGTCGGTTACCGGGTACCCGGGTTTGCCCGGTTTTATGCTATATATGTACTTTTTAGGGTTGAAACATCTCATCTTCTCACTTCTGTTGCTTCCGCCGCCCCTTGCCTCTCAACTCTCCCTCATAGATCCCTTCTCAGTTCTCACAGTTCCCTCTCTCAAGTCTCTCTCTTTCTAACAGATCTGCCAAATCACGACCGTCCTACTCCACCCACGGCATCACGGCGTCAATCACTCTCGATCTACCGCATTTCCGCTGCCACCGGTTGGTCAGTCTGTCACATCGCTGCGACCGATCAATCACACCATGGCCCCGTCGCCACCGAGCAGTCACCACCGTGGCCCCGTCGCCACCGATCAGTCACCACCGTGGCCCCGTCGCCACCGATCAGTCACCACCGTGGCCCCGTCGCCACCGATTGGTCATCACTGTGGCCCCATCGCCACCAATCAGTCGCCACCATTGCCATTAGCCGACCTTCATTAATTCCGTCGCTTTGTGGTTGTTGGGTAAACTTTTAGTCGGGATCTTGATGGAGGATGTGTGTTGTCATCATTCGTCAATGTGCAGATATTTTATTATTGTTATTATTATTCAAAAATGTTCATATTGATTTTTATTTTTTATTTTTATGGAAGATGTCAGATTTTTGTGTAATGAATTGTGATGGAGAAAGAGTGAATTATTTAATTGTTGGAGGTTAAGATGTGTGTACATCAGTAGGCAATTAAAGTGTATTTGTTAAGAAAATAATGAAGCAGAATTCGATGATTTACCCGCGGGTTCGGGTACGGATGTCCAAAAAGCCTACCCGGAAAAAAACGGGTAAATTTTACCCGATCCAATTTTATCCGTACCCGGCGGATTTACCCGTTTGCCAGGTCTAAGATGATCCAAGGTGTTGTTTGAAAAACAGATGCAATGGCTTTTGGAACCTACTACTCAGCTTCCCGCGCGTGTAGGGCATGGATTTCATTATCTATAAGCAACATTAAAATGGAAGTGAACTTTTAAACATTAACAATGTGTTTATGTTGATCTATTTAATGAAAAGTGTTTAATATTGACGTCATAAAGCATTTTGACCCCAACAAAATATTGACGCCATAATAATTTATTAATACTGAAACAAATCAAAGTGAAAATAAAGATTGGTAAGAGTTTAATAATGGTTTTCTCGTTGCTTGACATTGGAAAGGACATGTAATTGCCATGCAGCATGAGCAAGAGCATCTCTGCCACTTCTTGGGTATAATAAATACTTGCATTCTTCGTTTTTCTCTTTTTACACTTCGAAACCGATTACACATCATTTCAAATTGAGTGACAAGTTTTTATATATGAAAATCGTATATAAAGCAGAAAGAAAGAGGAAAAAGAGTTTAAGCATCAACTTGCGAAGCAAATTTTTATAGAATTACATAGATGAAACACCAAAAAGGAAAAGAAATGTTCGGTCTAACTCAATTTTGCAATAAACAAGATTGCATTAAGGAGTAAATAGAAGAAAGATTTAGGTAGCAAACAATATTGCCTTATAATTTTTAAGTGATAACAGTATGAGAAAATTCATTTAATTGCACCTAGCAGTAATTTTAGAGTAAAACTACAAATGAAATATTGGGTTGGCTAAATCACGCTCTCAGTCTCATTAAAGCTAAGGGAAAATTACAAAAAAAATTCATCGTGGTTTGAGCCATTTGCAAAAAGACCTCTGTAGTTACAAAAGTTGCAAGGATACACCTGCGATAGCAAAAGTGTTGCAACCAACGATTTTCATAACGAAATAAAAATATTGTCCAAAATACCCCACCACCAAAAGTCTCGAGCAGAGACCACCCAGTCACAACACCACCACTCCAGCCTGCTCTTCATCGACACAAGCCCAAGCTCTCTCTCTTTCTCTCTCTCTCTCACAACCATGCCGCCCCTACCAACATCACCCAGCCATGCCTGTCGTGTCCACAGGCCGAAGCCGTTGTCTCTCATCACCACCACAACCCTGCCTAAACCCAGATAGTATTTACTCGAATTGCACAAAATTAGATCTAGGTTTTCAATCGCACGTTGCGATTTGAAAACCTAGATCTTAGTTTGTGCGATTAGGGTTCGAATGATCGGTGCCCTTACCGGAATTAATCTTAACTTGTGCGAATTTTTGTGCGATAAATTTGGGCGGTGACGGTGGCACAGGTTGTGGCTGGCAGACGAGGTGGTGGCGGCGGGATTGTGAAGGGCTTACATCGACGGTACATAGTGACGGGGCTGCGGGGCTGGGTGATGGCAGAAATGGGTGGTGGTAGTGGTGGATAGGGCTTAGTGAGAGCGGCTAGTGTTTTGGCTTAAGGGGGCTGATGGCGGCAGGCGGCGGCAACGGTGATTGTGATGAGGCAGGTGGCGGCGTTTAGGGTTTAGGTGATTAGAGTAGGAAAGAAAATTAGGGTTTGGAGAGGAAGAAGAAATAGAGGGCAACTTTGTCATTTTGTTGAATTAATCTATACCAAAATGCATACCGTTAGTTTGAATAATTTTTTTACGGTTGCAACACTTTTGCCATCGCAGGTGTATCTTTGTAACTTTTGTAACTACAGGGGTCTTTTTGCAAATAGCTTAAACCACGAGGGTGTTTTTTACAATTTTTTCTAAAGATAAATTAAGAGCCTTTTAACTTAATAATTGCTTCAACTAATGATGGCCAAGTGTCATCCAAAAGAAAAGGATGATCCCCGCTGTATTACTAGGATATTGAGTAATATCAATAAATTCCTTGAGTTTATAGATAAATTATAGCCGAAGACTATACAATGACACTTGTATCCTTTGACCCGAAGGAATGGTTGTGGCATTAAAAAGTATATGTGAAAAAACATAGCTGTCATCCAGCCACCATTACCATATCATCTATTCCCAATGCCATTTTTTTTGGCTGAAAAATGCAAACCAATTTTACCAACCTCCACCACCACTGATACCATTACTGGGTCACCTACCCATAGGGATGTAATTTGGACTGGATTATTAGTGCCAACTCGAAGAAATATGGATATGGGACTATGAGCTCACTTTTATAGAAATTGTGATGGATATGGGCACAAAATTTTAAGTCCGTAAAAAGTATGGACCAGACATGGTAAAGGTTTTTAAGGCAACCTAGTCCGTCCAACTTGTATAACATATAAATAGCATATATATCTTTATGTGTATAAGATTGTGTCTTTTTCTTTAGTCTTTAAAATCTTCTAATCATATAGATTTAGAGACATTTAAAAACTTCTCTTTTTTGCTTTTTTTCTTGTTATAGGATTAGACTTTTTAAGATCGTTTCAAAACTCTTGTATTTTTCTTTTATTTTTTTTTTTAAAATTTATCCTAAAACTTTTTTTCCATGTTTATCTTCAATTCCATTTTGAAACCTCAGTATACTTTTGTTCATTATCATGACTAATTAGTAGACATATGTAGTAATTAATTTGCTTAAATACTAAGTTAAAAAAAAACTAATTTGTAACCATGGATAACCCAAAGACAGTTCCTGTGTCTACCAAAATTTTCATGGGTAGGGCATGAATAGATATTACTTGGCCCGTAAATAGGCTGGGCTGGACATAAGCACTTGTTTGTGAGAGTGGACTGGACATGGTTTGACCTTCACGCCCATCAAGCCTGTCCAAGTTGCAGCCTTACCCACCCTATACCCTCACTCATCTCTCACTCGATTTGCCTCTTTTAATTCCAACCACCCATTTCACCAACCACAACACCACACCAACATCACCAATGACCACGACACTCCCACAATTAAGACACCACCCTCAATCATTGTACACACATGCACACATTGGCACACACAAAAAGACCTTCACACATGCCCACATACACAGAAATCTGGAAAAACAGACTCACGTACACAAACAAATTGATTTAACACCATAAGCAACTCAATTGAGCTTATCTCATCCTTTTAACAAATCAGACCTATGATGACACACACATTCAAAGAGATCAAGCCGGAGTTTTTTTTTCGATGGCGAGGACCTTCCACCTCGTTGTTGCCTAAGTCGGGCCAGATTCTAAAAGGCTGGCAGGTTAAGGTTAAAACATCGGCGGATATTAGTGGACCCCATCCCACGCCTTACTATGACATCACTACGTTATTGGTGGTGGTGATGTTGCACCCTCGTAGTGGCACCACTTGTGACCTTCCAGGCCTATCAGGTAAGGTGGGAATTAGATCCTCTGCTGTAGAGGAATCTACAGTAGAGATGCGGTAGATGGAAGGCAGTTGTCGATGGAGATCCCACGGACAGATAAACTCCACATCACCTTTATATTGCCGTATCAGCCTAACTGGAAACCATAACGTTGTTTCTCATTCTTTCTCTTATTCTCACATCTTCTATCATACAAGCTTTCTCTTCCCTTCTGCTGTTCTCCAACTGCGATTGAGCTCAAAGGAGTCGAAGCGTCACCAAGGATAAAATGCCTTGCTACACAGCGTAGATTTAATTACAGCTCACTGTAGGGTAGTTCACCCTTTAAATCTTTTTGAATTCTTTGTGCTGGTAAGAGATTTTCGAGGTTTTTGTGTTAAAACCTTTATTATTTGATGGATTCTTCTCACTTCGTTGAATTTGTGGACTATTTAGCAATCTGGGACTATGGCTTGTCCCTTCCCTATATTCAAATTGATGGTCAGATCTTGGCAATTGATTACCTCTGTGTTTAATGACAAAGCATTTCAGTTAGGGATTGAGGGGGATAGATGTATGTGCCTTCTTCCCCCTCAAGTGTTGCAGACGGAAACTTGGGATTAGGATTTGTTTTAGATGAAAGCTTTGAGAGGTGGATGTTGACGAGAAGTCCCGCTAACTTTGAGTCGTCAAATGTCCATTGCTTTTGACACGACATAGTTTCTTTACCTGTTGACATGGCTTGTCCATGCCGTTGGATCAAATTTGACGGCTACGATTACTTCTACAGCATCTCTGCTGTAGATTCTTCTACAGCAGATGATCCATGTCCGGTAAGGTGGCACATGGAGCACTTGTGGGTCTTACCCATGCCATTGGCGATAGCGACGGCTATGGTAGTGGTGGTGCAGTGGAAGCAGCGATGTGGTGGCTGTAAGTAGAGAAAGAATGAAAAAGGTCAGTAATCTAAGCATTATACTTAAAATATATGTGTTCACTCATTTAAGAGTAATATTGACATTTTCAAAATCAAAACGGTCACATCTGTCAAAATCGATAACTATTATTACTTGACCCTAACGTCGGGGGAGTTTAATACAAACTTTTTATATTTTGAATGTGGGTATCCACTTTGTCAAAACATAGTCTTTGAACAAAATTCATCTCTAAACTCGAGAAGTTTAGTGATATTATTTTTATATTTTCAAGTATTACATGTCAATTTGGGTTCCAATTGCTAATCCAAAGGCAGCATACAATATTGGAACTTTATATTCCCTTCATTGCCTAACTTCTATTAATATGAAAGTGGAGAGGAGGGAACATAATCAACCAAATTCAGTGTTCTGAGCTGAACCTTCATCACTTATGTAAGCGATGTTCTACTCTCTGTAGCCTCTTTGTATTGCACGAACGAATAGTAGTTATTGCTTTCTGAACTGCATTTTAAGTTGGATATGGAAACAAAACCTGATATACTAGCGTAATGTGCTTGACCATTTACAATGCTAGAAAATGGTGAAACTATCGTTTATGACTATTTCATATAAATTTCTTGGCGCTGAAGGTGCATAATGGGCGACAAAACGAAAGGAATTTTTAATTTTTTCATGTGTCCAAAGTAGGATGGGCTAAGATTGCAGACATTTGTAAAAATTAGGATACATATTATATTACTTATCTTATTTTATGAACGCATAGCTAACTATGGATAGAACTACTAATCAACACTTTTGCTAAATCAACACCTAGCTAAGAGTAGAACTCTGCCAATAATACATCTTGTGAGTTACTATTAGTCAGTTCATGTGTCAGAGATATTAGGGCAAGAAGTTCATGACAAAAGAAAACAGTATAGTGCAAAATAGAGGACAAATTAAAAGAAGTTTTCCTTCGCATTTCAAAAAGGGATGGAACTAATCTTACGCACTTTGCTAGTACAGTGCTTCTGCTCTAATAAAAAATATCACTTACGTATTGTTGCAGAGGAAATCTGGGACGCAACTTGACTTCCTTGTGAGTAGACTTGCACAACACAGTCAACACCGGTGACTCGCCGGAAGTGTTTCCGGCGAGGAAAACTCTGATGCTTATGTCAGAAAATCGTATCAAAGTGAATCTATCTAATTTATCAATTGTGATCTTACCTTTGTCCATGTCTCCTTTTCTCTTTACATAGTACTTCTTTTAATACGTTAATTATTTCTCTTGATGAGGGGGTTACTCCAATAAGTGGAGTATTAAACTACTTAATGGGTAGTTTAGTACCATTTAGTATGAAGTTACCAGAAATAATGGAATCAAAACTGTTCTATTGATTTTAGAGAACATTTTTGTTCTTCTTGGATGAAGACACGTGTCTTCGTCTTATGCAATGGTATTTTTTCCATATCATTTGCCCCCCAATTCTATACTCGTGAGCGAGTGTGGGATTTTAATATCAAAGCGTTTATTTAAAGTTTGCAAGTCTTGTCTACTCGGTTCAAAAACATCACCCTGGTCTGCTTGGTTAGGCCGAGCAGAGAAGTTTCGGGGGAAGTGCTCATGTTTGGCAAGCAGATGACTAAAGCTTTGAAGGCAACTTCTCTACTCGGCCAGAGGAGTAGAGAAGAAATAAGGCATGAGGGCAGCTCTTCTCCTCGGCTAGACGAGTAGAAAGCCTGGGCCTTTTAAGTTGTTCATCTACTCGGCAAGCCGAGTAGAGAACCAAGGCATGAAGGCATCTCCTCTACTCGACCAGTCGAGTAGAGAGCTTGGTCCTTTTAAGCTGTTCGTCTACTCTGGAAGACGAATAGAGAGCTAAGGCGTGAAGTCAACTCCTCTACTCGGCCAGACGAGTAGAGAGCTTGGTCCTTCTAAGCTGCTCGTCTACTCAGCAAGACGAGTAGAGAGCTAAGGCTTTGAAGGCAGCTTCTCTACTCGGCCAGATGAGTAGAGAAGAAACAAGGCATAAGGGCAGCTCTTCTACTTGGCTAGATGAGTAGAAAGCTTGGGCCTTCTAAGCTGTTCGTCTACTCAGCAAGACGAGTAGAGAGCTTAGGCATGAAGGCAACTCCTCTACTTGGTCAGACGAGTAGAGAGCTTGGTCCTTCTAAGTTGCTCGTCTACTCGGCAAGATGAGTAGAGAGCTTAAATCCTGATGGCGGCTCTTCTACTCAGCCAGATGAGTGGAGAGCTTGAGCCTTCCAAGCTGTTCGTCTACTCGGCTAGACGAATAGACGACTTAATAAGGCAGCTCGTCTACTCGGCTTGAAGAGTAGAGCGCTTGGCCTTCAAAGCTGCTCGTCTACTCGGCAAGACGAGTAGAGGCGTGAGTTTTGTAAGGCAGCTCGTCTATTCGGCCTGGTGAGTAGAGGTAAGAGCCTTATAAGGCTGCTTGTCTACTCGGCTTGGAGAGTAGAGGCATGAGCCTTGTAAGGCAGCTCGTCTACTTTGCCTGGCGAGTAGAGGCCTGAGCCTTGTAAGCAGCTCGTCTACTCGGCCCGGCTAGTAGAGGGGTGGTTAATTTTGGGGGGCTATAAAAGTAAACTTGACCTTTTTACTAATTAACCGATGGGCGCCACGTGTCTGTTCTTTACCTTGGGATCTTATCCACCTATCCTGGACAAATTCTCTATATAATAGAGGGATTCTTTCACTTTTCACTTTCAATGAGAGAAGAAGCGGATGATTTCGAGAGTTCGTCGAAGGAAATTTCTGAGTTCTTGTGTTTGAAGGTCTTCTCTTTCTTCAAGTAAGCCTCAGATTTTATTTTCTTTTTAATTCCTTGTTGTAGATCCAAAAAACATGTCTAGACAAGAAGATGAACATGTTTCTGAATTAAGTACAGGCACTGTATTTGTTAGGGTTGAACCTACCTTCGATCATTTGTTCCTAGAAGTAGGTGTTCCTTTAATTCCTTATCAGGAGCCAAGGGGAGTTCGTGCTAAAGAAATTCTTGCCGACAAGGCTCAGAGTCCTAAGTCTTTTGGCACTCATACATTAAGGAGCAGGTTGAGTAGTTACGACCTCAAAATATTGAGGGACAAATGTGAAATTCCATCGAGTGTAAAACTGAGGTTGCCTGGTGACGGCGAAGCAGCAAATATGACTACCTTAAACGAGATAGGGTTTACTATGACACATTTGTTAATGGGTTTAGGGTGCCAATACATCCTTTTTTTTATCAAGGTGTTGAATGCATATGGTTTGGTGCCCGGCCAACTTTCTCCTCATGCTTGGCGTTTTATATCGTTCTTTATATACCAGTGTCATAGGCTTGGCCTGCAACCTAGATTGAGGGTATTTGGGTGGTTTTTCACTATTTGCCCTATTACCAGACAAGTTGGATGGTATTTTTTAACTCGGCGCTCAAAGGCTAATGCCAACTTGTTTCCTCATCCTCCATCGTCTAATCACAACTGGAAAGATAGATTTCTATTCGTGAAACTTCCAAAGTCTCAAAGAGGAGTTGTCAATAGTGTATGGCATCCAGAATGTGATACTGGGACGTGTAATATGTTGAAATGGAAGAATCTGAATGAAACTGACCTAGATCATATTGAGAAGCTCAAAGCGGCTGAACCCTTTCAATCAAAGTACCCTTTAAGTAACGATTAGCTTCGTGAATGTGGAATCATCTTTTCACTCGAAGAGGATTCGAATGAAGAAGAGGAGGGCGTGAATGATCCTAGTAATGTACTTATGCATGAGCGTCTTAATTTGTCATGGTGTGTCATGATCTCATCATTTATTTCTTGCAAAAATCATGTCTTCAAAAGGTACTCATGGAAGCGCTGGTGGTAGCCGAGTGGACTCCCCTCTTTTTAATACCCAAGGGGTGTTAGGAGAAATAATTCCAGACGAATTGGCATCTGTTCATGGTGTGGACAAAAGGATCTAGGACTTGGATTTTGATGCTTTGACAGCGGAACCTCAACAAAAGAAGCTAATGACTGATGAGATTGTTCTTGGGCTAACGAGCAAAGACAAGGGGAAAGAGCAAACTAAAAGGAAGAAAGTGCCTCTCAGGGCTGGTACCTCGTCCTCTGCTAGGTCTGATACTCCCCATAGACCTGACTGAAACTTGTCGATTGAGGAGTCTATCTTTAAGAGTACTCGTACGACTTGGGAATGGTCAAGCAAGGGGATTATTCCCATGGATCGAGTTACGCTTTCTGGTTATGATATTAGTGACACAGCTAATGGGATGGTTCAACTGACCTCGTAGGTAAAATTGTGCCAAATGATTTCTTTTTTTCTTTTATTTTCTTTTAAAATTCTCTCTTCTCTGCAGGCACTAGCCCAAGTGCAGATTGGGGTGGAGAAATTGATTGCTGCTGAGAAGGTATTGGACGAAGAAAGGAAGCTTGTTCATGTGGAAAACAACTTTCGTTGAGAAGCAGAAAAGAAAGTGGAAGATTTGGCTAGAGCGTTGCAAAAGGTGAAACTTTCTGAAGCTTCTCTCGCAGCACGTGTTGAACAACTCGAGGCTGAGAAGACGAAAATTGGACTAAATGTCATTCAGAGTTTCAAGAGGTCTAAGGCTTATACTGACCAACGTTTGCATGATTCCAAGAAAGCCTTAGTCTACAGTTATAATACTTATAAGAAGGACGTCCTAAAAGACTATCCTGATATGGACATGAGTATTTACGAGCATAAATATGCTCGTGAAGTTGCTGCTGATGAGAGCAATCAGGGAGAAGAGTCCGAAGCTTGTGTGATCTCACAGGCTATTGCGAACCCTAGTCCTTCAACTAGTCGAAGTCTTGGTGCTGCTTCAGCAGTGGTGACGGTTCCTTAGCACATGGAGATAGAAGCTGGACTACCTCAAGATACTGAGAAGGACGCATCACATGAAGCTGCTGAGTAGGATCTTACTTTATAATTGACCTTAAGACTAGAGAATTCTATGTAAACATTATGTTAATGGAATTAAGGTCTCCTTTTGCAAGAGTTTCATTTCATATCAACTGCATTTAAAATTCTAGGCCATAATCAGATGACTGAAATGAAGATTAATACAATGAGCCAATTGAAAAGGGAATTGGGCGTAGGCCGAAGAACATGAATTTGATTTGAATGGTCATGAACAAGATGCGGAATATGTAGGAGTAGGTGTTGGTGGCCCCAACTTTGGTCTTGTTCATGAGTAATATCGTCGTAAAATCCTGGCATTCCGCGTTTGGGGGATTACTTTGCCATCTAAAGTTTCCAAATGATAGGACCCTGGGCCCCCCAATTTAATCACCATGTACGGACCTTCCCAATTTGGGGAGAACTTTCCCATGGCATCCCGTGGAATGGAAACATCTATTTGATGCAAAACCAGGTCACCGACACGAAAAGCACGGGATCGGACTCGTCTATCAAAGAACTTTGCCACTCTATGCTGGTAGGCAGCAAGGCGCATGGCGGCTTGATCACTCTTTTCATCAAAGATGTCTAAATTTCCTTGTAGGCCATCATTATTGGTGTCGGGATTGTATGTTATGAGCCGAAATGATGGCAAACCTATCTCGAGGGGAATGAGAACCTTTGTTCCAAATGCCAAGCTGAATGGATTTCACCTGTGGCGGTGCGTGTCGTTGTTTGGTATGCCCAAACAATTTTAGCAGCTCTTCCACCCACAACCCTTTTGCTCTATCAAGTTTTTTCTTGAGTCCTTGTAGGAGAGTACGATTGGTAACCTCTGTCTGTCTGTTCGTTTGCGAATGTGCCACTAAGGTGAAACGATGTTCGGTGGCTAAAATAGCACAAAATGTGCGAAACGTTGTATTGTCGAACTGTTTTCCATTATCAGTGATGAGCACACGTGGGATGCCAAAACGACAGATAACAACGCGCCAATAGAAATCCTCGCACTTCTTTTCTGTGATTGTAGCCAATGCCTCAACTTCTACCCATTTGGTAAAGTCGTGCCTATCCTCTTGAGAAGATATGAGGCGATTACGAATCGGTTGCTTTTGTGCATTGGTGGTGTGCATGGCTTTAAGAAGTGGGTCCAAATGTGGTTCAAACTGTTGTTTAATTTCCGCTTACAGCTTCTCAATGGATTTTTGCATTGTAGAATTGACAGCCAAAAGATCAACTTGAGTGCCCCTGGGAGCTGGTGTCGTGTAAGTGGCAGCTGTCGTCGTTTCTATAAGGGTTGGAGGTCCTGATGGGCCAGCGGATGGCAATGGGAATGACAACAGGATAGCAGCTCCGAGGTTTGCCGGAGGTGAGATTGGCATCGTGGTGGGCATTGGAGTATTGGCAACCTCTTTAGCTCGATCAGGGCGTATTTGGGAAGTGGTTCCACCACGAACCAAGTTACAGATCTCAGAAGAAAATGATGAGCTAGAAGCAAGTGCACCATCTTGATTTACTGGATGAGGATTTGGATTTTTTGCCATTGTCGATTCACAAGATCGGTCCCACGGATGGCGCCAAAATGTTGCAGAGGAAATCTGGGATGCAACTTGACTTCCTTGTGAATAGACCTACACAACACAATCAACACCGGTGACTCGCCAGAAGTGTTTCTGGCAAGGAAAACTCTGATGCTTAAGTTAGAAAATCGTATCAAAGTGAATCTATCAAATTTATCAATTGTGATCTTACCTTTGTCCATGTCCCCTTTTCTCTTTATATAGTACTTCTTTTAATACGTTAATTATTTCTCTTGATGAGGGGGTTACTCCAATAAGTGGAGTATTAAACTACTTAATGGATAGTTTAGTACCATTTAGTAGGTAATTACTAGAAATAATGGAATCAACACTGTTCTATTGATTTTAGAGAACAATTTTGTTCTTCTTGGATGAAGACATGTGTTTTCATCTTATGCAATGGTATTTTTCCCATATCATGTATTTTAATGTTAAGAATTATCGTATAAATTTTAATAATAGCGACAAAATACTTGTGATGACAACCAGAATTGTCATAGCATAGATAATCTACAACAAAAAAATCCTTATCTTACAAAACTGAGAGATAATAAGATTACATATCCTACAAAATTGGGAGGTTAAAGTATTAGGCATCCTATTTCGCTCCTTCAACACTTAAATGTCGCTAAAGATGCGCCAATAATACACATCTATACTACTTATCTATATATATATATATATATATATATATATATATATATATATATATAATAAGATTCGATTGATGCCTTCTTTGGCCATCAAAAGGCCAATCTCATTTTCTGGGAATTTTGATTTATTTTATACCAACTTAATTACTTGTCAAAAGTTTATTGGCCAAAAATATAATAAGTTTTTAGAACTCCCAAATTATTAGGCCCACTAACCATGCAAACATCCACGTCTAGCCTCCATTTCCTCATTATACGGTTTCCTCTGCATTTCTTTTCCATATATGTTATCAGTTTTCAACCACAACATTCTAGCCCGTGCATGCCACTGCAAGATTGTTACCTTATCACAGAAGAACTCAAAGGAAAGTAAGGAGTTTTTCTAACCCATTCATTGTTTACACAGTGCTTGGAGAGCCACATCATTCTTAGCAAAAGGGTAAGAGTAAAACCCATCTCTCTGTTTTCTTTTATTTGTAGTTTGTTAGTGCTTTTGGTTTAAAATGTTGAGTGGGTAAGGATGACTACTGAGTTCAAACATTGAAAGTGGGTGCAAGACAGGAACACCCATGCATGTAGTTTAAACGGGGTTGGCATTCCTGGAAAAAAAAGAAAGAAAGAAGCTTGGCTTGGCTTGGCTTGGAGAGTCACATCATTCTTAGCAAAAGGGTAAGAGTAAAACCCATCTCTCTATTTTCATTTATTTGTAGTTTGTTAGTACTTTTAGTTTAAAATGTTGAGTGGGTGAGGATGACTATTGAGTTCAAACATTGCCAATTGAGGGTGGATGTAAGACGATAACACCCATGCATGTAGTTTAAACAGGGCTGGCATTCCAGGAAAAAAGAAAGAAAAAAAGCTTGGCGTTCCTGTGTCGTTCTTTTCTTCTTTTCACCTTATTTTTGTACTATGTTGCGGCGCTTATTTTCCCTGCTTCAAATATGAAGGCTGCTTTTGTTTTTTCACCTGCAATTCTTTTTTCATTTTATATTTTAATCTTTCATTCAGATTACCTCACATACTTGAATTCTATTTTTTGCTGCAGCCCAACATCTACATAACATCTCCATTGCATTCACCTGAATTTATAGACTCAACAACTTCTCTTCCCTTGTAGTGGAAGGTAGTTTTTTGCACACATAACACCAAAAGATATGGGTTCCCTTGCAGTGGAAGGCAGTTTTTTCCACTTCATATTTTAATTTTTCAGTTAGATTACTTGACATGCTTGAATGTTAATTTTTGTTGCAGCCCAACATATCCACTGTATTCACCTTAAAGGCCAACTTACAGTCCCAGCATGTAAGATATAACTCTATATGTGTTGTATTATTTGTTGCTGTACATATGCCTATATATAGAACTACCTAAAGCCCGAATGTGCTCATGTATAGGTAGGATTATTCAAAGCTACAAAGAACCAAAAACATGCAAAGTTTTTCTCTCCGTTTTTGGTAGAACGGCAACTTTTTTTTCCGCAGATCCTGGCAATGTAGGTGCTCAAGATTGGCAACGAGGTTGTGCCATTTTTTGGCTAAATGCGGTAGCTGCAGTGATGGCAATGGAGTGACGCCGCGGTAACTGCGACGATGTGTCCGTGTTGTGGGGGTGGTGGATTTTGGTCTCTGTATGTGTTGTTGTCGGTGCTGTTAGGGGGGCGTGGGTTAGCGGTGGTGCAGGTGGGTGAGGTGTTTCCATGTTGTGGGGGTCGTGGGAAGGTCGGGTGGTGGAGTGGTGATGGGTTAGTGTGAGTGAGGGTCGTGGAGAGGGTAGGGCGGGGTTTGGGGGGTGGCTGATGTGTGAGAGAGAGGGGTAGGGAGTGTGGGCTGTGTGAGAGGGGGTGCGTTGTTATGGTGGTTGATGGGTAAGGTGGGTGTGTGTATCGGTGGTGCAGTGGAAGGTGGCTGGCGGTGCAAGGTGGCTGGGTATGCGGCGGTAAGGTCGTTGGGTTTAGCCCGGGGGGGTTGCGGGGTGGTGGGTAGGGGTGTGGTTTTAGTGTGACTGTGCTGGGGGTTCCGTGGGGTGGTGTGGGGTGGGAGTGGAGCTGTGTGTTGGTGTGTTTTGTGTAAAGATGTATATACATGCTTCAGTCTGTGTCACTGTTTAGTGCAAAGATATATATACATGCTTCATTCTTCGTCACAGTTTAGGTTTAAATTGTTTTACTTTGGAATTTTTTTTTGAGTACAGCAACGTGCATTAAAATGTGGTGATCATTTCTGTACAGCAACTAACATTCATTAGATTGCGGTAATTTCTATTTAAATGAAGAGAAAAATCCGTGTTAACTTAATATAATTTACAACTGTACGCATTAATCTAATTGACCCATATTATTAATGCGTGCAACGCTTAATATAATTTACAATTGTACCTGTGTGTGTGTTTAATCTTTCATTCTTTACTAAAGAAAATAGTAGTTACTAGGTCGTTCACATTTTTGTCTGAATCGACAATTCTTATAAAGAGCACTAAGTGATGGAACAGAAGGCAGTTGGAAACACGGATAAAGTAGACTACGTGGGTGAGAGATCATGATTTAGCCGCATGATTTAGGTCAATTTTGTAAGAACCATCTTTTTCTTTCGTAATTTTAGTGGATTATTAGTTCTGAAGGTGGAGTACTGTTATAAATTTTCAGTATAATTACACATAAAATACTTTTTTTCTTCGTGATTTTAGTTGATTATTAGTTTTGAAGGTGAAACACTATTATAAATTTTCAGTATAGTTACACGTATAATACTTTTTTGTAGTCACGGTCCTATTAACTAATGCAACGTAATAAATGAGTATATTTAGCATTCATATTTATAATTTATGTCAACAAACACCCAATCCAATTTTTTAGTTATTGAAAAAACTCCCAAATTATATGGTTATTGGCTAATCGTAGCCTTTCTTTAGTATCATTAAATTCATACATGTAATGTAGTTAATAATAGCGTGATTCGATAAGAGGACAATAAAAAACTTTTGGTATAAATTTAATGTTTACATCACTTAAACAAACCTTAATTTGTTTTTCAACTTTATTTTCTCAATCCAAAAAAAAAAACTCCCCTCTCTTTTCCTTTTTCAAGTATTGGATGGAAGAATATTAAAAACCGTCACTTGGTAAAAAAAAGCTATAGTAGTTTATTGACACCATTATATGGTTGTTGGCTAATAGTAGCCTTTTTTTAGCATCATTAAATTCAGACATGTAATGTTAAAGGATTATTAAGCAAGTCGAGTATATTCTACGGTGTCCAGCATTTCAACTATGAATCTCAACTACGAAACTTGAAGCACCAGGTGCATTTAATACTAACGCATCCACCATATTTTAACTTAACGGAGATCTGTTGTGTCTAATATCTTAATGGTTATAGAATTATGGAGATGACAAGTTACAAGAGTACGTGGAGTTGCTGAAGGACGAGATGTATTCTTTCATAGTCTACGCAATGAGAAACGCGTATGAAAATGCGTATCCTACATGTGTAGCATGGGTGCTAAGGTCGAACTGGGAAGAAGAATGTGTGCATGCATGGGAAAGGTTTCATGACAAGAAGTAACATGCGTAAGTAATAGTAGAAATATTATAACGTCATTTCATATGACTAGCATTTATCAAGGACATCTACTAATTAGACCTACGATGTTGAGCAGGAATGCCGAGAAGATGCTGTATTACAAGGACATGTAGTTCAAGAGTTAGGAAAGAGAATTTGAAAATGACGACGAACTAGGCTTTGCTACACTTTTTGTACACATTACCTAACTCAGCATTGTATAAATTTTACTTTTTGGTTTGAGTACTTTACTATTTTATTATGATATTGCTTTGTGATGTAATTGTTTTCATTAGTAAGTACATGATTAACTCTTCCCGTGTATAGCACGGGGTTTTAGCTAGTTAAGCCAAAACATGATTTGGTGTAACACCTTTTTATTATTACATAACTACCAACCTACAATGATGACAAGTGACACTGGAACAAATTTTTTAAAGGTCAAGTAACTACCAATATAATTATATTTAGTTTTCACAAATTAAAATTCATCAAAAAATAGAGTTAAAGTAAAATTTAAATGTCAAGTTTGATATGATAAAATATTTTGCTAACTTATGTTTTGACATGTATGACTAACTTATTTTTCAGTAATTTAAGATTCATTTTACTAGATATGACATAAACACGATTTTTTTTATAACAAAAATTGTATTTTTAATTTTATTTTCGCATACGTATCGCGACGGTGACTCGTAACAGATTATGTATTATTAGGCCAAGTTTGGTCGGTACGTGATATAACTCCTAAACAACCTTTCAACAAATGTCAGTTCCGAGGTTCCATTCATTGAACTCGCTCTCAAAACCAAGTTTAGGTAAGGCCCTTCTTAGTTTGCTTGATGCAAATGAACTCAAAGCCTTTACTCCACGCCCACACGTGACATGCCCCCCCCCCCCCCCCCCCCCCCCCCGCATAAAATGGGAAAAACCCAACAAAAAGTACTTCAAACGAAGAGATGAAATGACGTAGAAAGCAGAATGGGGGCTCTTGTCATCAAGTATGGAGAGTGTAGAAGATGGATTTTGCCTGAATAAAGAGGTGTTGGGAAAGGAATTTGCTTGGAATTGGATTGAAGGAAAGGGAGAAAGAGGATTCACCATGCAGTGTTGTAACCTCCCAAAAACGTAGCAATCAACGTGGCTTGGGATTTTCATGCCGGCACTAAAAGCATGTCGTGTTAGATTAATAAACCTTCCTTTTGCTCCTCCTATAGAATGTCGTGCAAGCTACTAATCTATTCGGTTTCAGGCGTTCGCCTCTTGGTTATGGCCGCTAAACTGATTTTTCTTACAAAGAGTGTGACATCTACTCGAGGTCCTTGAGTCTCCTCGGAGTTAGGTCATACAAAACGGCTGTAGGTTTATTATATTCATTTTTTGTTTTTATTTTTATGATTTTCGTATTCAGTTAGAAAATACGCTCATGTATTTTTATTGTTTTCACTTTTTTATCAAAATTAAGAAAAACAGAAAACGAATATGGTAAACGTGCCGGCTCATTTTTTTTAGGAGTCTCACCGAAGAAAAAGCAAAACTCAAACTCAAATTAAAATATTGAATTTTCGAAAAGGTCAAATCTTTGATGATTCTATCATCTATAATTGAGTTGCGAAAACTTCTGGATAGATATCCTACATCAGAGATATTTTGTTCCATCACAGAAAATTATTGGATTCGTGCATTTCAAAGAATTTTCATGATACGCCAGAACAGTATATAACTTCGATCATATGGATCAATTTCTAGTTGCATAGCTTCATAATTTTTTGTGATTTTATTAGGCTTGGTGTGTATGTCATGCCATTGACCCACTGAAAAGATAATTAATAATGTAGTGCAGACAAGCCGATCCAAAACAAACGGAAAAAAGCCCAAAAGTTTTTACTATAGTTCATGTGGCAAAAGTATTTGACAAAACTAATAAGATCTCTTTTACAATCATGCTAATAATGTTAGAGATCTGATCATCTCCTCAAGTTACTCCTAAGATTGCATAATCGATTTCTAAGATTATCGTTAATGTTACATAACTGATTTTTAAGATTCATCTAAGATTACAAAAGTCAAACATAGACAAGAAAACTATTGCCAATATATAGAATTGTCACAAAATTTGCTACTTGGAGTATCATTCCTTTTCTGACGGAGTTGCAGGATAGAAGCATAGTTATCAATACCGTACCGGTATCGGTCATATAGGTCGGTACGTATCATTTTTACCTTTTACTGGTACGGTATCCATTATATTTTGTACCAGTCAAAATACCGCTCTGTACCGGTTGTACCTGCCGGTACAGGTGATACCGACCGAGAAATTACGTACCGGCTTGGATAGTGTGTTTTGTACCAGTCCCTTAAAAATGTAAAAATGACAAAATTTGTTAGAAATTTTATAAATTGTCTATATAAAGATTAAATAGAAAAACACTAAGTTTTATTATACCAATCAAAGCCTCTTTAGCTTCTTGCTCATAATATTCATTATAATTTGTAAAATCTTTCCTGATAAGTTTTCAATCTTCAATTAGCTTTGATGTACTTCAACCTGAAATCTTTAATCATATTCTTTTATCTACATGATGTATTGCTTTACACATGTGCGCGTGCGCACACCTAGAAAGACAGCTTATTCCTGAACCCAAAGACATTATTATTGAACAAACAACTTATTCTAATAAGAATTTACGAACGAGGTCGTCGAAAAGGGTGGGATAAATAACTTATTTTGGAACCAAAAGTTTATTTGAAAATTAAGGTAATTTAACCTCTATAGGACAAATATTTTATTTTAGAGGAGCTGTGAGTAAGAAAATATATGTATACATTGTTAGTTTGTCGATGAATGAATATTACATATATATAATATTGATGAAAATTTTGAGACGGTACCGGTACCGATACGTACTATTTTACAGAAAAACGGTACGCACTCCGGTACGGTATTCATAACTATGGGTAAAAGGAAGAAAACCATTTGCTATGGAAAATTGGTAAATCAGGATATGAATTGATAAAGTACCAAGTGAATTTGCAAATGGCCAACCCTTAGAAAGTGATGGGTGAAAGGATTTATAGGGCTGCTTGACAAATATATACGGCAGACTTTTATATTCTGATCAAGGTTAGAAAGATTGTTGGGTTATATTTTAATATAGCATGCAATAACAACGAAACCAACCAAACTGTTGTGCTGTTCATAATTATCAAGTACCTAATGTTAGGAGAGCCGCAATTCAAGTCTTAAAATCAGTATCATTTGACTGCTCTAGTTTCTTTTTTTTTTTTGCTTCTCTCAACATACGAGCAATTTTAAATCTTACTCAAGAATTATTAATTACTTCATACTTAATGTAATGGAACCCTAACTTCTATGCAAGGCTTCAATGGTCCCTGGTCCCTCCAAAAAGCCTGTACTTCAGAAGCATTGAATATAACTTTAAATCTCACTCAATGACTATTACTTCAAGAAATACAGTATCTTATCTTGAGTGACCAGTCAAGTACATAGAAAGTGCGTAGCGACGCGTGATTACGGCCCTAAACTATTGAAGTTTTACAACTTATGTTGCATAGAATGAGGTTCATTTAATCTTGGCAAAAAAGGGTGTGTGTGTGTGTGTTTTGGAAGTAACAACAAGGAGATCGTGTTGAACTAGGATTGAGTCTATGCAACCCCGCGAATGCTAAGCCAAAGATTTAGCCAAGAGGACCATTTAACTGTCCTTAACATCAACCACAAACCAATCCAACAATCCGAACTATTCTCCATTCAACAGGAGTTTATCAAGCAGATCTACTTTATTCCTTTTCCTAGACAGTTATTGCAACTGATACTGAAAAGTTTGAAAACCACCTTTTATCTCGCACATCCCCACTCCCCCTTGAATCATTCCCACTACATACCTCCCACTCTATAAATAACCACCAAAAACTCTTGCTTTGACAAGCAAATCTGTCTACAACTCTCTCTGATTTCTGCAGTTTTTGTACCCATCAACATCTAATCATGGACAGCAGTGAAGCCAAAGTCATGCAAAACCTGCCTCTCAAAACAAGCAAATCTTCCTTGGCAGCCCAAGTTTGCCTGCGACTTTTGGCCCTTGGAGCTACATTGGCTGCTGCATGCATAATGATTACCAGCAAGCAATCCGTTGTGGTGTTTGGAATCAATATTGATGCACGATATAGCTACTCCCCGGCTTTCAAGTAAGACAACTCTAATCAACGAATGTCTGTGCTGCATTAACCAGTTGTACCTCATGCATTGCCCTTGCACAATTGTCTGTACAGATGCACACATCTGTCGCATACAGTACACCCGTCTATATTCTAAACAATACCTCTAAATCCTCCCCAAAACTACGCTTTGGTGTTTGATTTTTTTTAAAAGTAGGTCTCCGTTAAAGGGTAGACATTATAATTTTTGTTTTTGTTGAATTCTGCTACCATATTCTTACGAATTGAACCATACTCAATACTTTTGCAGGTTCCTTGCACTTGCCAATCTAATTGCGTGTGCCTTCTCGTTGATATCTTTGATAATTGCACCTATACTTGCTCGTAAAGGATCACACCCGGCTAGCTACTTCTACATGTTCCTGCATGACTTGGTAATTTTGGTTCCATTTTACCCGTACGGCATCAAAGATTGTTCAAGTTATTTTTACCTTCCACACAACTTGCAGGGTTTTGCTATAGAATATATGGTTTTGGATTTTGACAGGTTTTGATGACATTGCTGATGGCCGGAGGTGCAGCAGCAACTGCAATAGGTTACGTGGGTCGCTATGGGAATAGCCACACTGGTTGGATGGCCATTTGTGATAACTTTGGCAAATTCTGTGACAGAGTGACCGTTTCTGTATTACTTTCTTTCTTCGGCTTTGTATTGTATCTCTTTCTAGTGATCATCTCTGCCAACAGGTCTAGACAAATCCAAGTGGGAAGATGTTAATTTGGTGGAAAGAAAAACAAGAAGCAGCAATTGCTAGTTATGTTAGTGATGCTAATGATGTGATGGCCAGCACATACCAGGACTCCTTTGTATCTTCCTTTTCATTTCAAAGAACCAAATGTCCATCTTTTCGTTTTTTTCTGTATCTTTATGGAAATTAAGTACTTGTAGCCTTTCGTCTATTGGAATTGAGAACTTTCACATTTGATGTTGCAAGTGCAAAACTGCAAAGTTCAGTACTGTTGTGACACCAATAAGGACCAACACCCTCTGCAGTTAGCGGGTAACTGCAGAGGTAAATTGAGTCACTTTAAGCCCGACATTGGTCGGAAAAAAGGTTTACTATTGCTAAAATATGTGACGAATGCAATTTTCTGTGACAAAAGATTACTGAAGAAATTCACTTCTGGAATACTGCAAAGGATCCAATTCCAATTAAAAAAACCATACAAACGATCCATGCCCCGTGGAAAGTCACATGCTATTGTTACCGCATCAGATTCAAACAGTCCACTTCCTCAGGATTGGATAGAAGAATGGGTACAATAGCTATCTTGTAGGTATGAATCGCAGTAATAATGGACTAAGGCCGAGCTTAGCAACTGCCCAAGTCGTGGTTAACGTGATCAGTTATGATTTACGCATCTGTACGTGGATGTTGAACACTGTATATGATGAGTCTCAGGGGTTATGCACTGCAAGAATACTCGCTCCCTTCTTAGGTGATATTTAGACAAATCTGTCTGCAATACAAAATTTGTTTAGCGATCGAATCCTGGAATCTGTTTTCTGCAGAGGTATCGTATCCTTCTAGTACAGATTTTAATTTCAATTCAGAGGCTCCTTTCAGTTATCATAACGCAAGGGAACATCTTTATCTGTTCAGCGAGACTTGTAAATCCATGAAATTGCATCCATTTCTCCCCTGAGAGGAATTGCTCAAAATTTGGCCTCAGACCCTATAGAGTAGTCCTCTAAGTAAAGATCATTCTCACTTTTCATGCTATATGTGGCACACTGTACAGACTGTCTAAATAGCAGTGTTGGCATTCTATCATGTACTTGGATGTCATCTTGATGAGGCACTTGACTATCTTGATGGCTCCATGTGTACCCAAGCAAGAAGGTTTGAAAGTTTCATTAAGTTAGAAACCTGATTATTCAGGACATAGGGGAATAGTGGTAGTCCCTTTCCTTAATCTTGTATGGTGTGCTTCTATCCCAGTTAGTAATGAAGTTTTTTAAGTTTACCGAAGAATCTACATGAACATGCTCATATTAAGGACTCGGTTTAGACCTTCAAATGCCGAGGATGATTAGGAGGGAACATTAAGGATACTTTAAAATTTCAGAATGGTGAGCCAATTAGCATGCAATCATCAGATTATCTGAATACTTTAGGTACAGTGAATTGAGACCTTAATACTGAATCGGCAAGTGCTTGCTTATTAGGAACCACGACTTTGTTCATTTTCTAGTTTGTGGATGACACTGGTGGTTTGGATGCGTTTCTTGTGGTATCTTGGAGCATTTTTCGTGGAGTACCAAAATTCAGTATTTACTGACATACTTGGAAGACTACATTTGAATTAAAATACACGTACGACGACGTAAAACAGCATCCTCGTTGTCTTTCCATCTTGTTTTGTCACTTTTCATTACTGAGAAAGCCAGCAAGGACATTGTAATTTAGTGGATTAACTCCAAAGAAGAAAGAAACCGCACGCCCTTGTTCTTAACTACATACATAACATTTTGAAACGGAATTCTTAGCCCCTGTTTCTTTTATTATCTACTGATGTACTTGGAAAAAAGAACGGAAGGAAATAGGAATTATATGTTTTCTACTACGGAAACTATATCCCAAAACAGAGTTGTGAAGTTCAGTTCTGCGAGTCATTTTCAGTTCTAGTAAATTGCACCCTTATACATTTTAGGGCCGGCCCTTTTGACACATCTGGCTGAAGGAATGTAAATATTTCAATCTCTAATATAGGTGCAATATTTCCCTATTATTCAATAAAAAAGGAAAAGGGTTATCGAAAAAGTTTGGCCACTAGGCTTATGTAGAGAAGCTTTAGCCCTTGATCTAAACAAGTTGTTGTTTCATGAAGTAACTGATTTGGGTCGGTTGTGTAGAGGCCATTAAAGTTTAAGACCATGGAAGCGGCTTGTTGAGTCAGCAAAAATAAGAGATTTAATAGTAATACTTTCAGCGAACAACTTAAGATATAGGCCAAAACTGAGCAACCTATAACCGAGATAAAGGTAGCCTTGTTTTGGACCGTTCAATTCGGTCTAAAGGCTTTAAAACTAGCCTACATGAGTAGATAAATGTTCAATGAAGTCGGTTGTTAGTCTTGGCTAAAAATGATTGTAATGTTTTTTTTAGGCCTATTACAACAATTTTCTATGTTCCTCCAAAGGCCGAAAATCAATAAACATATAGAAGCAAGGTGCAAGGCGTACCTATTAAAACAGTTAGATTAGATTAGATATGTTCTTTCGAAGGCTAAAAATCAACCTACATAAAGCTCTCCCCCCCCCCCCTACCCCCCACTATTCCTAACATTGAAAAGGGAGATTTATTACCGTTCCCTTCTCTCCACTTTTTCTCTCTGAAGAAACCCTCACTAATTGAAAGGATGTCGGTGGGGGAAGGGGTTGAGATGCTCTTCCTTCTCTCTCTCTCTCTCATTCCCTTCACACTCCCTGCCCCTCTTTCATTCTCAGATTCTAGCCTCTCCTTACCCTGTCTTCTTCTCAAGCCCAATTCCCGTAAACTGGTGATCCACTGCCGGCCACTGCCACACCCCCATTACTGTCACCGCAAACCATCATCAAAGAAAAAATTCAAAATAAAAATTGGGTAATCAAACACTCATTTATTTTTGTAGAACATAAAAACTAAACTAGTTTTAATTTTTTATTTTTTTTGATAATAAAAAATCAAAACTGAAAGTTATTTCAAATGCTACCTTAGTCAGCATAACTTAAAAAAAAAAGGAAAAACCTACATAAGAAATGTGCAAGGTGACCCAAGCTGAAAATCAGCCTACATAAGCAAGGTGGAACGTGGGCCATGCAAAAGAGTAGCCTGTTTAGAACATTCCCCAATTCGGTCCAAGAGTGAAAGGTGCAAAGTGGGCTGATCCAATAAGCCTGCTTCTAAAGGGCCGAGGAATGGTTGATCATAAACACGCAGAAAAATAAGCTACACAAATAAGGGGTGAGGAATGGTTGCGTTGGTTTTGTTCTCGAAGGCAGAATTCACATAACTAGACAAAAAGTTCAACAACTTAGAGATAAAGCAGAAAGTTCTTGTGTAGCTAATAAGTTAAGTCATCCGTTCACTGCGGGCGTTCTTTTACAATAATGTCTCTTGTACCCTCGATCTTCTTAGCCTTGCACTCAGACCATATTTCTTTGATGTGGCGGCATTGTTTGTGCTTGATCCCATAGTCGTCAACACACTGCAATAAAGATGCACTGACATGATCTTAATTTGACCTTTGTCATCCTACCCATTTAAATATTGTTGCAACTTCAAGAGAATCATAACATTAATATATATATATATATATATATATGTGTGTGTGTGTGTGTGTGTGTGTGTGTGCGCGCGTACCTATCATCTCATGCTATGAATAACAGTAAAGTTGACAATGCAGAAGCCGCCTTCATGGTATTATGACTGATCCAATAAGGTGGTTCCGCCTAATGTAATTACATTGCGAACAATATCCCGATTGAGATGACTCCGGAAAAGTTGTACGTTTAGTTTGAAGTTTACTTATTCTACATGCCAATTCACTGAGGAAATTATCGATATCAATATTAAACACATAATAAACAGATACCGATGGGGACAGAGTCTCGGTTCATAATCCTGTAAGCACTCTCATCATCTTCACCATCCCTCCACCAAAATCCTAGAGTTCTCTTTCGTAAATCTGAAACTCTGGAAACTGTTTCAAGGTCTTAACCCTTCTCATGTAGGGTGGTATCCCGAACTCAGATTTTCCAGTCAAAGTAAAGTTAATACCCCATTCGGTTTTTGCCAAGAGTTAGCCACTCATCTAACCCTTCCTCCTACATCGTTGAGTAAACTGAACACATATCTGAAGACGCTAACATAAATGGGGGTGAAATGAGGCTTCTATGTGTGACGCATATACCGGAGAAGTAGATGGCCAAAGATGAAGATTACCAGAGAATCAGAGCCCCGAAGAAGAAAGAACCAGAGGCTTTGATTATATCACATGCTTGGGTTGTATGTCAGCGACATTTTCAATTGCAAAAACGAAATCGTTTAATACTAGGTCACTATTACTAGGGCTGTAGATGAACCGAGTCGTTCGTGAACAACTCATCGTTCATTTGCCAAGAACTCGTCCGTGTTTGTTCAAAAAATAAATGAACAGAACACGAGTTAAATTAATGTGCCGAGCTTGAACACCTCTATTTGTCCATGAATATGTTCAACTTGATTATATATACTATTCTTATATGTTAATTTACTCTTTACACTTTGTTGTTAATATTTCATGGCCTTTGTATCCAAACAACCTTTACTTCAGCTTCTTTAGCCTGACCAATCATAACTAACTTATTCCTAAAGGTATTTAACTTAATAACATGGAAACCCTAAAACCTAAACAAATGCCACTTTCTCTGTTCTTTTCTCCGATTTCTTTTTCTCTCAAACACTTGCCAAGTTTCATCACAGTATCTCAACGAGATCATGGAGCTCGCTGTCAATTGCCTTCTCAGCGGCTTTTTACGAGTCTCACCGCCTGTCATTATCATATCATCCACAACGTCCCAATTCTTGATCTGGTCTCACATCTCCACCGTTCCATTTCTTTGCCAAGCACTTGCCGCTTTGGTGTGAGAATTGTAAGGCCTTAATACGAACAGAAACTTTCAAACTCGATTTCGACTTGTATACTTTTAAATGAACGAGCCCCAGCCGAGTTCGGCCAGAACTTTCTGAACATTTTGGTGAACCGAGCCCGAACATTGAATTTGGCCTGGTGACAAACTCACGAGCTCGAGTTCGAGGACAACCCAAGTACACTGACAAAGCCCAATCACAGCCATGTTCGGCTCGAACTCGGTTCGTATACATCTCTATTAATATCTCCTCCTTCACCTTCTTCTCCCTTTTGTATCTGTCTGAGGAAGTAACGAATGATTGAGGTGGTGCACGGAGGCAACATATCCATGGAACTCCCAGCACCAGCATAACTCTCACCTCAGGTCGGGGAATGAAGAAGGCAGTTCGGTCGCCCTGAAAGATGATTCACGCACATCGGAGATCATTTCAAACAGCTTAGTCCTAGTAATTTTGCTAACTCTTTCACTGCGTTGCTGTAAACAGTTGAGAGGTGGGAGTTTCTCGTGTGAATCATGGAACTCACGGGACAATCTCCCAATTTTTAAAGAAGGGTGGGCGACATCCTCGCCTGAGCCATCATCAGAAATCTCCAAAAAAATTACTGCCAAATTATGTTCCATCATGCTCCTCGTCATCTAACTTTCTTAGGATCTTAGGAGACGTTGCTTTTTGGGTGCTTTCGTCTTTCCACCATTGGAACTGTTGTTGCATCTTGCATGCTTTCTCTATTTACATCCATTTCACTAAGGTTTATCTCAAGCGGTTGCTACATGATGATTGGGAATTGCCATAAATGTGGTATGTCAGCTAAATATTTTGGTTATGAAGCATTAGGAGTATCTGTTAGCGTTCCTAGTATTATGTTTTTTTCTACCATTTAAGTGCGCACTTGCACTCTGCTTTTTGCACCTTAGTTCGAAGGACCCTTTGCGCTTTAGGCGCACCTGAGCTTTATATAAGGGGAGAATCACCATACCAAACCTACCGTATCTATCCACCTATCACCACGATCATCATCATCCTTCAACTCCAACCACCATACACACTTCCATCATCGCTGTCCCTACCGCCATTATTATAGATCTACTCATATATACCCCAACTACCTCAGACCAGACCAAGATTGACATCGGTTCTCTCTCTACTGCCGAGTTCGGTTCTTCTTCGGTCTTCTAGCCTCTTTGCCAAGGAGAAGAGGAATTACATGGAAACCACTGATTTGCATCGGATCTGTCTCTTATTGCTTTTTGTAGTTCAAATGCTTCATGCAAGATGATGACTGGCAGTAGGGTGGACCATGGAGCATGCCAACTTTTGGTTTTCATTTTTCTGATAAATATGTTTGGCAATTATCAACCAGGGTTTGGTATTTCCTTATCCGTCTTATCTTGAAGATATTGGCTTTTGAGCATGTTATTCATCAGGGATCTTACACCGAGATGATGGTTTTAGGATATGTAATTGAGGGAAAGATTCTTCTTGATAAAATGGATGTAATATATCGAACATGAATTTGCCGATAATAATAACATGGATTAACGCATCACCGGCAAATGCATATCACAGTGCATGAGGAGTGAAATCATAAACCAATACGGAAACAGAACCGCACATTAAACTTCTACTTTACAAGTTTGAAAACTAGTTAAGCAAAGAACGTACCTCTTGAAAGTAATAGGAAGCAAGGAAGCACCAACTACGGCTTTCTTTCCTAGTATAAAACTCGTATTCATCCACATCATCAAAACCCGCTGCTTTTGCAGCCTTCAATGTAATCTCGTAAGATACTGGAAAAGAAAAGGTACAAGAAGTGGATGTACTAAAGAATTAATGCAACATCTTTGCAGACACAATTTTATACTGGTTGTGGGGGACACAGGATGCATGTGACAAAACAAAACTGAATTAAATACGCCTAATCCCAAAACTGTACCCTCAAGTTCACCTCTAGTATAGCTTTAGCACCCAAGTTTGAAGGCGTGCCAAAAAAGTACCCAATTTTTAAAATGCGTACCAAATCAGTACCTAAACTGACAGACGACGGATGCTGTAAGAAAATCAGAGGGGTAGGACTGTCATTTTAAAAAAATTGACATAAGCCTGTCCACGTGGACCGTCAATTTCACAACTTCTTAAGGACACGTGGCAACATCACAGCCGTTTGATTTTTTCTTTTCTTAATTTAATCACAAAAAAAAACAAAAATTGTCTCTCTACAACACCACCGCTTCTCTCTCTAGGCCTTCACCTCAGACCTTCCAAGAACCACCAACAAATCCTAGCTCCCAAGAACCACCAACAAATTCTAGCTCCTTACAAGTTCAACAATGGCAAAAACAAAAACTCTCTCTCTCTCTGCAACACCACCGCTTCTCTCTCTAGGCCTTCACCTCAGACCTTCCAAGAACCACCAACAAATCCTAGCTCCTTACAAGTTCAACAATGGCGAAAACAAAAACTCTCTCTCTCTCTGCAACACCACAGCTTCTCTCTCTAGGCCTTCACCTCAGACCTTCCAAGAACCACCAACAAATCCTAGCTCCTTACAAGTTCAACAATGGTGAAAACAAAAACTCTCTTTCCCTCCCTCCCTCCCCCTCCCTCTCTCTCTCTCGCTCTTGCTCTCTCTCGCTCGCGCTCTCTGCAACACCACCACTTCTCTCTCTAGGCCTTCACCTCAGACCTTCCAAGAACCACCAACAAATCCTAGCTCCTTACAAGTTCAACAATGGCGAAAACCTCCATCTGCTTCCCTTTCCTCGTGTTCTTCACACCCTAGCTCTTTACAAGTTCAACAATGACGAAAACCTCCATCTGCTTCCCTTTCCTCGTGTTCTTCACGCTCATATCCCTCACTCAGCCAACCACAGTAGAATCCCAGCAAAGTAATCAAAGCTCGAATCAAAATCAAACCAGAAACCCTAATTCCCCTTTCAACTGCTTTCTTGCACGCATTTTTCCCAAAATCCGACTTACTCTATCCATCTGATTTAATTTCTGTTTGATTTTTTACAGGTCCAATTTACCTAGGGTTCGTCCGCAACACCATAGTGGTGGCGATAATATTGTTTGGGCAGCGGAAATTATGAAAATGGTGTTGGGTCATTGGTAATTGTGGTGGTACAATGGTGGTGAAGGAAGAGAGAAGATATCGGAGGAAGGAGAGAGACATGACAGATGTAATAAGAAAAAAGATGGCTGGAATATTTTGGCAACTGAACAGTAGCTGTAAATATTTAAAAGAAAAAACAACTTGAATTTCACCGGAGATGCGGGGAGGTTTGATAGAAGATGTTAAGTATCATTTTTTTAGTTTTCTCAAATGAATTTTTTTTTCATTTGAAAAACCTCATCTGGATTTTTAGTTCAGTTCAATTTGAAAGCATTGGGAAGAAGAAGATAGGTCACAGAAAGAGATATAGAAGAGAGACAGAGAGGGGAAGAAGAAGAAATTGATTGAATAATTAATATGCATTGAAAACATAAAAAGGAAAAAAGGACGGATCACGTGGCCACGTGGACATTTTTATGTCTTTTTTTCATAATGACAGTCCTACCCATCTAACTTTTTAACGGCATCCATCCTCCGTCAGGTGAGGCACTGATTTGGTACGCTTTTTAAAAGTTGGGTACTTATTTGACACACCTTCAAACTTGGGTACTAAAGCTATACTTTGAACAAACTTGAGGGTACAGTTTTAGGATTAGGCCAATTGAATATATCAGAATGAAAGTAATTATAGACTATAGGAGATTGGAGAGGTGGTGAGTAAATGATGGAGAAGTAACCAACAAAGTAGGAGAACTTAAAGATAAATGCATAAGAGAAAAAGGGTCCTCCACTAAAGTAGTAGTTTTGAGGCTTCCCCTTTGTTTCTCTTTTACGGAAAAAGGTGTCAAAGGAGTTGATGAACAAATGGAACGCAGAAGTAAACAAACAAATGCCAGCAATATCTACAGCCAAGCATACGAAGAGTAAGATACAAGGTAACTGCATAGAAGGAAAGCAAGGGAGGTGTCAGCAAGTATCTTCTAACAAAGAAGAAAATACACTCATCCCTTATCGAACATATAAAATTAACATTCATGTTCAACTTCTGACTTCAATCTAACAGCAAGTTTTGAGTAGGAGAGGTAGACTTACTCCGTGGAAAAATATCGTTTTATAAGAGATCTTCTGAGGTTTCAGGTTTCTCAAAGAACCCCGAAGGCAAAACACAAGGCAGGACAAAGCAGAAAGTAGATCTGTGAAGTATTGTTCAATATAAAGCAAATAAAGACAAAATTTGAACAGCTAACTCCTACAAAATCACAAAAACAAACAGGTCCAAGTAGTAATTCCGCCGGAACTTTGAATTTGATCTGCTCCAACTTTTTTTAATAATACAAGAACTACCATTCAAAGCAAAATAAGCCGGGGGGGAACCCGAGATGAAAAGTCAACCACCCATACACAACAAGAAATTGTGCAAAACCTCAACATATGTCTCATTAGAACCCAAAAATGGTCTGGAACCAACAAAAAAAGAGAAGACAAAAAGATAGGCCTTAAGCCTAGCCAAGGGCAACTCCATCCCACCAAAGGCTAACCTATTTCTCTCCCTCAATAAACACCAGAACATGCAAAGTACTATCAAACCCAGTCTTCCGCCTCTTAAACAGAGACCAATTTCATCAGCTATACCACTGAGCACGGAATCACCCAGCTGATCCCAATCAAGTAAAAACCAAATCTCACCGTTCCTTAGCCATTGAGCCATGTAGGAGGATACGAGCCATAGACTCTCCGTCAAATTTGCAAAAAGAAAAACTAACATAAAAGTTCCTTCTCTTACGCAAATTACAGCCTATCAAAATTGCGTTGCTAGCAGATAGAAGTTGGAATAAATAAGTATAAAATTGGAAGCGCCGAAGAGTGCAATGTGGGTATATAACACGGTGCTAGATGTGCAAGGGAAAAAAAGGAAGCCAGTGGATCACCTGCTTTCACATCACTGCATCAAGCCAATGGTGTCTTTGGAACTCAGCCTATAGTCTTCTTTAATCTTTAGTTCAAACTACAAGGGATTTAATTCGGGGTGTCCGCCTGGCACCCGTTACATTGGTCATCCCATTCCCCTTGCCGGAACCAACCCGTTTTAACATGAACTTGTGGATTATCTTGCATTTTAATCTGTATCCAAGCAAATAAAAGAAATGGAGGCGGTTCAAGGGTGTGAATGAGTTTTTACTTGTTCCGTTTTCACATGTTAGTGGTCTATTTTTTGTTACACGGTTTTCTTCTTAATTTCCCACTTTGCAGAAAATGAGATGGCTGCTCTCTTGTTTGATTCTTTGTGCGTCGCCTAAGTAGCTCACAGTAGGTGTACCAAGATTGGTGAATGAGTTGATGAGTCCTTTGAGGGACAGGGGAGTAGGTGTGATTTGTGGGATGTGACTCTGCTTGGTTTTATTTTCATGCATCTGGCTAGAGGAAAAAATATGTGTTTGGGAGGGTGATGGGGCATCGTTAGACCTTGTTTTGTTTGTTTTTGACTCTCTTCGCTTGGGCTAAGGACGTAAACTCCAGTGACGCCTTTTTACTTTTGTACATAACTTTTTGCGGCAGTTTTGCAGAACTTTGAGTCTATGTGGTTAAGCACCTTCCAGCGTCTATGTTACGTATATATTACCTAACAAAGAAAAATATATTAACGAGTCCTAGCAAAAGGGAACAGTGAGGTAAGGCCTTGCGTAGAATCAATCACAATACTCCATCCGTTTCACATAAGTCACGTCCCCTTTGACTTTTTTCAAATTGTTAGGATACAGTTCAAACAATCAAAACATACCGTTTGACAAATAAACCTAGGGAAACAAAAAAAACACATACTCTTAAAGACAACATTAAAACATGTTCAAATCCAATTCTAGGAATGCTTGAAATCTTAAAAAAAGCCAAAAGGGGTTGAAGATTATGAAGCAACTGTAGTCATACCCAACATAAGCATAGAGACAAAGAAATCAAGGCAGACAAACACAGGACGTAAACTCCTTGGCACCATATGTACAATTTATCAAAGCAAAGACAGCTCAAATCCATCAGAGCAACTATCGCTTATTAGCTTCCAACGAAATTAGGTTTTTCGGTAATTGAAAACAAACGAAAGAGGTAGGGATAGGATACTCACCGTCGCGGGTGCCGGCCATGATTTGCAGCGGGTCATAAAGGAAGGATCCCGTAGACGGACCAGAAATTCTTAAAGGCAGAGGGAAGGCGAGGAGAGGATTAGTGCAATGGATAGATATCCCACGAACGAAAAAGTATTTCTTAGAGCAGCGAAATCCTGTTCCCGTTGGGCATTTATTCTGGGCCATCGGATCAGTTTTTCACCGGTCATGCTGCAAAGACAATCATACCCCGTGGCACCCACTTTCCTAATTAACATCCTTTGGAAGCCGATGTACCTACTGTTAGGGCTGGTAGCGAATCGAATTTTTTCGTGAATAAAATTTGTTGGGCTTTTCAGAGTATTTCATTATTAAAAGTATGGTCATGATTTTTTCAATCAATCTATCTATTCAGGAAATAAATAGCAGTTATATCTATCAATATATATGGTCTTGGATCATCAATAATGATTTTTCTTGAGAATTCAGATACTTGATCGATCCACTTACTTCTATTATGTCAATATTAATCACTAATGTTAAAATTCTGATTCTTATTGACAGTGATAATTATATGTCTCATGAACAAGGATATTTGAGATTATCGATGGGTGCTAGTGGACCCCACGCCTTACAATAAATCCATCAATGACTCGTTCAATTTGTGATTGGCCTTATAAGACCGTGTCCATAGATTCATAAGCACTTATTTAGCTAGCCATTTCGAGAAAGATATTGCATGTGATGGGGCCATAGACCGGGACGTTACAAATAGTATCAAAATGAATTCTTGAAAACTTAGGCTGGGCTACCCAGTCAAGTTGCTGATGGTTTAGAAAAATGAAGATAAGGGTGAGTATATCCACATCAAGAGGATGGTTGGGATAATAAACGGTGTACCTAGTATATCTCAAGGGTAAACCTGGCATATTCCACATTGGCTAGAGAAGAAAATTCTGAGTTATGTGCGATTGAGCCTTACTGAGGACGTTAAAGCATAATGTAGCGGATATTGTTATCTCTCACATTAAATATGACATGATTTGTGATTGACTATATATGACCCTACTCATGAATTCATAAAATACCTACTTGGCTAGCCCTTTTGAAGGAGGTATTGCCTTTGCAGTAAGGCCCTAGATTGGATCGTTACAGGAATGTTTGTTTTTCACATGCATTTCTACCGACACAAGAACAGTGAGAGGTCTAGTGGAGGGGCTGTGGTTCCCGGCAACAATGACGACGAGGTTCGACAAGTTTATTGGTGATTTTTTAACATGTCGACAAGTCTAGTGGTATTCTTTGTCATAGATCTAGTGGTAAAGGCCATGAGGGCGAGAAATAGGTGCAAGGTAGGGGTCGTGGCTATGGCAATTTATGGTGGGAGGTGAGTTGGTGATCTGTAATGGCCGCTAGGACAATTTCTCGTGGTTGTGGTCATGGCCTTGGCGGGCTTGTGAAGATATGTGGTGGGACTGGTGACAAATGGAGGCTGGTGGTGGTGCCAGACGATTAACCTTTGCGCATGGTATCGAAAGTTTATTCAGAGGTAACTTGATTCTATGTTTCTACCCTTAATTGTTTAATATAACAAATATTAATATCCTTTTTTACATATATATATGTTCAAATGAGTTTTGTTTTGAAAGTTTATCTAGGTTCGAACTATGTAGAGGTAAGCTCTCTACCCTCTTTTACGCTTTACAATTTTGACTCTTTCGTGATGAGCCATGATATATAATTATATGTTTTATTTAAGGTATCAGCTTTTAATATACATATAACAATATTTATCAGCACCAAGATTCTATGGATAATTTACTGAAAAAAGATATATTCTATAGATAAAATGGTGGGAATCAAACATTTACTTTTCAGGATGAGACATTTTATTGAATGTTAAATGACAGATAAGTAGTATGATTGACATAGATCGCGTTTAAGTCACTAATAAATCTGAAAACATCCCATGTACTCGAGGTGGAGAGCTATCGAATATGGAGCAAATAACTCTGAACGACTCCAAGATAAATTTATTGAGATATTCTTACAAAGTTGTGAACATGTACACTTTGTTTGACTATGAGTACGGTTTTAAAACCTTCTATTATTGTATATGATAATGTGACTTTCTCGCTTCTATAAATTATGCCTTAAATGCTTAATCAAAGAGAAAACCGAAGAAAAGTCATTACTAGGAGTTAAAAATGTGGATTAGATAAGAGAAAGTTCTTTGTGAATTACAAAAAACGAAGAAGCCTATTCGTAGCCACCCAAAATAGCCTAAAAGGTTATGATTTAATATTAAAAAATTATCACATAATAACTTTTTACAAACGTTTAATTTACATTGACAATGACTCATTTATATGTACAGGGAAACAAGAATTGCAGCGTGCTTGGTTTCCTAGCTAGATAATTCTTTTTGCTTATAAAATTGAACATGTTATCTTAAATTTATACGTGCATGAATGATTTTCGTCGGCTTTTTTAAAAGCAAATCACATTACTATTTGGCAAATCGGATACATGATCACCCTCCACACTTATCTTATGATTCTATGCTCACTTCAAAGTTTAATCACGCGTCCTCTTGAATTTTCTTTTTATGCCATCCTATTTTAATTTGATGGGGATGACTGGCCAATTTACAGATCAGAGGCTGCTTTAAAATATCGAGATAAAGCATACTCAATTGTAGAGACCCATAATTGCATAAATAATACGCATTGCAGCAAGTCCAAGTCCGTAAAGTACTTTATTAAAGCCACAAGACACGCAAAAAAAAAAACCAAGGTTATTGAAGAAAATGTAGTGAAGAAAAGCTTGTCAGGTTACAACCTAAGTAGCAAAGTTAACGTGACTAAATAGTATGTAAATGTTCACACACTACAAGAAAAGTTGTTTTTTGCGACGGACTAAATTTCGTTGCTTATAGAATTTTGCTTTAAATTCTTCACGACCAAACATAGAGCCCAAGTCAACCAACGTCTGACCTTTTTGGGAAATTAGCTAGATATTACAATAGCTTGTATAACTTCTTATGGATCGATGAGTCTAGAAATATCTTTTATTGCTCTCATTGATCCGGTCATTGAGCAAGTGAAGGCCTTGCCAATTTATACTTGTTCACCTCCTTAGTGGACGGTGGGGATTCATTCTAAGCGACAGCTTATGTCTCGTGTCTAGATTTTTTTTCAGGCATTCTTTTTAGTTTATAAGAAACAAACTGTATAGAAATGAGGAATATTTTGGAGACCGTCCAATAAACAGCCAAGTTATGTTCTTATAAGCGTTAGCGTGACACAACCTCTGAAATGGGCCTCCTTCCATGTGGCGCGGGACGTGAAAAAAAAAATATTTTGCACATGAAACATGTAGTATTTGATGTTGTTGCCTGACAGGAGACAATTATGCTGATGGTTGCAAGGATGGAGGAAATGATAAAAGTACCTGAAAGGTTGGGGAAATTATATATCCTAAGGATAAATGTGATAAAGAACCTGAATCTTACAGCCTTCAGACTTTACTAAACCAACCATGTGACA
Organism: Escallonia herrerae; assembly: GCA_033070095.1. Taxonomy (NCBI): domain Eukaryota; kingdom Viridiplantae; phylum Streptophyta; class Magnoliopsida; order Escalloniales; family Escalloniaceae; genus Escallonia; species Escallonia herrerae. Next base: position 88,595 of record JAVXUP010000963.1, on the reverse strand, counting down.
GTGTTCCCACCTATCTTGGCCGGACCCAAGGGCATACTAGGAGTCTCATTTCACACGAACACATCGACATATTCAACGGTTAATTTTTCAACGCATCGAACCGGTCAACGTGTGCACGCTCATGTCACGTGAGTTTTTCGCTCCACATGCCTTGTGCGTGACTTAGGCGCAATTTATTTCACGTTAACGAGACGCACGGTAGCACGTCCGTCACGCCGTAACCACCCGAGCACCTTTTTCAACAAAAACATCGGTCAATGGCGCAACTGGAGCAACGGGGTCAAGGGACAAAGGCCTTGGCCTATCCCATGGGGTCGGCTTTGGCCCCCCATGGGGGTTGGCCTTGGCCTTCCCCCCCTCCCTCCCCCCGATTGCATTGTTCGCTTTGTATGCCTCGTGTGTGACTTTGACACCTTGTTCGTCACGTGAGTGCGACTCACGGCAACATGCTCTTCGTACCTCGACTACCCAATGCTCTGTTGCCCACAAAAACATCAATTGTCACGTACCCAAAAAATTACCAAAAGGAGGGAGTGGCCTTGGCGTTGGCCTTCCCCCAAAACCTTGGCCCTTTGCCCTCCCTTTTCACACGCACTTGCCTTCACTGTGTTTTGCGCCTTTGCAATGCTCACCAATACCCGCACACCAACCTCGCGACATCCGTCGTTTGTCGTCTGTGGCCTCGCACCACTCCCGCGACGCTCATCACCCAAAGTCACGCGTTACTGCCAAATGACTCATCGCCGACGACCGCGTACCATCACTCCCAACTTGATCATTACTAAAGATTACATTCATCATGATTATACAACATACACACTTGGCTCATACCCCGTCTACGAGACACTCGACGCTCGCCTGTGCACCGTCTCCACAACAGTCGTCGCCTCGCCCGTGCGCCACTTTCATGACATGTGCTTGCAGCACCAGGTATTATTCAAAGACAGTCGTCGCCGAGCCCGTTCGCCACTTCCATGACATGTGCCCACTGCCTATGACACCAGGTATTGTCTTGCGATAGTCGTCGCCGTGCCTATGCGCCACAATCAATGTCTCATGCCGTTGGTATCGTGCCCATGCGCCACAATCATATCTTGTGCTGTAGGCACCGCGCCCATGTGCCACAATCATGTTACATGCCTCCGGGCACCACACTCATTCACCACACCATGAGCTCCCACCATAGACATGGAATATGCTTCGACCCACTATCTAGAGTATGCAGCATTCTGAGGAGCTCCGCTCGTAGTGCTCCGGCACAAAAACCCTTCGCAATGGGATAGGCTCATTACCATAAAGTTATCGCCGCCTAGGGTGACTTGCATGACATTAGGCACTGAGCTGCGACCATGTCCACTCACGTTACCGGTGATCATCAGTGCCCCTAAGACGATGACTCCGAGGTCACTTTGAGATGGGTGGTCTTTAGAGGGCATCGTGCCTAGTCCGTCTGATAGTTGGTCATAGTGGCAACCCTCACCGCTGTCAGGTTCTCTACGCGTCTTTTGACGTACCTTGTGGGATTCAGTAAGGGCTTGAACCGGTGGCTGGGGCAAGGCTTACTCTGATCATGCTATCGCAGTGTGGTCAGTCTTTTCAGACAAGTAGAGCGACGCTTTGTGGGGCAGGTAGCGCGAATTTGAGTACCGATAGTCCAACGAAGAACTGGTATTTTTGGACTCCCTGGTGACGTGTCACTCCTAGGGGATGACATGTGGCATTTTGTGACACATGCAAACTGTTTCCTATAAATAGTGGACTTTATGCCTTTTTCAAGAACTTTTGGCTCATCCTCACAAAATCACTTTCTCACTCTAGAACTTGAGAGCTCTTGGATTCTAGAGAGAGAAACATATTTGTCTTGTGACTTTGGACATAACATCAACTGTGATATTGGACCCCGACTTGGACCTTGATTTGGATTGTCGACTGTCGGTTCTGTTCATCTCCGCCTTGTCTTCAGTTCACAGCACTGCCATTCCTCATGGCCTGTTCTAGAAGCCTTGCTCTCTACCCTTAGTCCTCCATCACTGTCTCTCATTTTGTACATCTGGCAGCTGACTCGGACTGCGTCCCTTGTGGCACCTCCATGTAAGTATGAACCCACTTTTCTTAGCATCATACAATTAGCTAAGTCCTTCTAGTACACTAAGTCAACATTTCACCTTAAGTTGGGCAACTATAAAGGGCTACAATATAAAGAAAATAAAGAGATTTTAAGAGAATATTACGCTCTATAGCAAAAGAGATTACAAGCTTAGAGAGTGCCTTGGGTGCAGGAATGTTTATGATGTCTATGATACCTTGGACAGGTGATGGCCTTGCCAATTTATACTTGTTCACCTCCTCAATGGACGGTGGGGGTTTATTTTAACCGGTAGTGTATATTTTGTGTGTAGGTTTTTTTAACGATATTTGTACATTTATTTATAGAGATCTTTTGAGTTTATAAGAAGCAAACTGTATAGAAATTAGAAAAAAATTGGAGACCGTCTTATAAGTAGCCAAGTCATATTCTCATAAGCGCTCGCGTTACATAACCTCTAAAGTGGGCCTTCTTTCGTGCGGTGCGGGACATGAAGCCCAGTTTGATAAAGGATGAGGTCCAATATCTGCATCCTAAGTAAGAAAGCAAGATAATTCTGAGGGTCCATCCCACAAAAAGCTCTAGATATTTAAAATCTTTACTGTGTTAGCAATCATTATCAAATTTAAAATTGTTGCTTCAAGTTTGTGCAAGAAGTAACAATTTGTTGTTCATTGTTAATTGTACTCCATCGGTCCAAGAATAATTGATTAATTTTTCTTTTTGAACTATTCCAATATATTGTTCACTTTTCAAATTAAAGAAAAATTATTTGTACTTATGCCATTCAATTTTTAGTACTCTCTTTCTGTATCCTCGTTTACTCAGTATAGCAAATCTTATTTTCTCTCTTTCAGACTCGTTCCTCTTCTCTCTCACCATCCACCCGGTCCTTCCAATGTAAGACCATGATTTTTTGTCCACTTACTTAGCCAAACTCTATCTTGTCTGTGTCGACCATCACCAAGTTGGTCTTTGACCTACTACCTTCGTCGGTCACTTCTTTCCTCCCCCACTAGTATTGTTGCCGCGTTCAAGATTCAAGAAAGATGTTATCTTTTTTGATTATTTGTACATGAAACGTGTAATATTAAATGTTGTTGCCCGACATGAGAAAATTGTGCAGATGCTTGCGGGGATAGAGGAAATGACAAAAGAACCTAAAGGAAAAGATATAGGTGGGGAAGCTCAAATTGATCAAGGATGAGGTTGAAGTTAAAAATCCAACCTGAATGCCACAGCCTTAAGACTTCACTGGACCAACCGTGCGAGAGTTAGCCAATCCAAGCCCCTGCTAGTTCGCTAAGTCAACATTTCACATTAAGTTTGGTCACTATAAGAGATAAAATACAAAGAAAATAAAGAGAGTTTGAGAGAATATTGCGCTATATGGCAATAGAGATTACAAGCTTGGGAAATGGATTGGGTGCAAGAATGTTTATGATATCTAGGATGCCTTGGACAGGTCATGGCCTTGCCAATTTATACTTGTTCACCTGCTTAACAGATGGTGGGGATTCATTCTAACCGACAACTTATTTCCCCGTGTCTAGATTTTTCTCTAACGATATTTATATATTTAAATGTTCTTTACCTTCTAGAATTCTTTTCAGTTTATAAGAAGCAAATTGCATAGAAATGAGGAGTACTTTGGAGACTGTCCAATAGCCAAGTCCAGTTCTCTTAATGCTAGCGTGACATAACCTTGAAAATGGACCTTTTTTCGTGCAGTGCGGGATGTGAAAAAAATATATATATTTTGCACATGAAACATGTAGTATTTGATGTCGTTGCCCGATAGGAGACAATTGTGCAGATGCTTGCGGGGATGGAAGCTCAGATTGATCGAGGATGAGTTTGAAATTAAAAATCCTAAGAATAGAGGAGATAAAAGAACATGAATGTCACAACTTTTAAGTTGGGATACTATAAGAGATAGAATACAAAGAAAATAAAGAGAGTTTGAGATGATATTGCACTATATTGCGATAAAGATTACAAGCTTGGAGAACGCCTTGGGTGCAAGAATGTTTACGATGTCTAGGATACATTGGACAAGTGATGGGCTTGCCAATTTATACTTGTTCACCTCCTCAATGGACGATAGGGATTCATTCTAACCGACAGCTTAAATCTCGTGTCTAAATTTTTCTCCAACGATATTTATATATTTACATGTTCTCTACCTTTCTAGAAAAAAATTCAGTTTATAAGAAGCAAACTGTATAGAAATGAGGAATATTTTGGAGACTCTTCAGTTTCTAGAATTCTTTTCAGTATTATGATGTTATATCTTTCGCACTTTTTATAAATAATGCCTTGGAGGCTTGATCATAAAAGAAAAAAAAAAGTGAAGAAAAATCATTGCTAAGAGCCAAAAAAGTGGATTAGATAAAAGAAATTTCTTTATGAATCAGAAAAAAGCGAAGAAGCCTATTCATAGCCACCCAAAATAGCCATGGCCACAAAAAATAGTCTAAACGATTATGATTTTAAACCACTTCCTATTGATAAATTACCACACAATAGCCTTTTACAAATGCTTAAGTTGCATGTCAATGACTTATCTACATGTACAGTGAAACAAGAACTGCAGCGTGCTTGAGATCCTAGCCTGACAATTCTTCTTGCTTATAAAATTGAACATGCTTTCTTATATTTTTTTTTGAGCATGAATGATTTCTAACTGGTTTTTTTAAAGCACAACACATTACTGTTTGGCAAATCGGATATAGTGATCACCCTCAATACTTATCCTTTAATTCTATGCTTACTCCAAAGTTTCATCACGCATCCTCTTGAATTTTCCTTTTATGCCATCTTCTTCTAATTTGATGGGGATAACTGTCCAATTTTAAAATTAGAGGCTACTTGAAAATATCAAGATAAACCACACTCAATTGTGGAGACTCATAATTACATAAATGATACGATTGCAGCAAATCCAAGTCCGTCAAGTACTCTATTAAGTGCACTCACAAGACAGGCTAATAAGGAAACCAAGATTTTTGAAAAAATTGTATTAAAAAAAATAAAAAATTGATTGGTTGCAACCTAAGTAGAAAAGTTAATGGGACTAAATAGTATGTAAAAATTCACACTACTAAAAATGGGCATTAGCAGGGCCAAACGTATACGTCATCTAGCTTAGGTTAGCATCGAGGATTACATCTATAGCTATTTTTAATAGATGGAACGCTATGATATTAACTATACGTGGAACACGCTAGCTACATTGATGCTGCAAGAATGTGACTATTTCAATCTCTACTACAGGTGCAACATTTTTCTATTGATCGACAAAACAAGAGAGGGGTTATTGAAAAAGTTTGGCCACTAGACTTATGTAGAGAAGCAGTAGCCCTTGATGTCAGTATGTTGTTGTTTCATGGAGTAATTAATTTGAGTCCGTTTTGTAGTGGCCATTAAAGTTTGAGACTGTGGAACAAATAGCTTAAATTATAGGCCGAAATCACAGCTGAAAATATGCCAACTATTAGACGCAAATAACCATGTTTTGGACCGTTCAACTCAGCTTAAAGGCTTTAAAACAAACCCATTAAAACGATTTGATATGTTCCTCTAAAGGCTGAAAATCAACCTACAGAAACAAGGTGCAAGGCGACCAATCTGAACGATTAGATATGTTCCTCCGAAGGCTGAAAATCAATCTACAGAAGATAAGTGCAAGGCGACCAATCTGAAAATCAGCCTACATAAGCAAGGTGGAAGGTGGGCCAAGCAAAAGAGTAGTCTATTTAGCCCATTCCCCAATTCGGTCTAAGAGAGAAAGGTGCAAAGTTGGCCGACCCTATAAGCCTGCTTCTAAAGTCAAGCAAATATGCTTACCTACTGGACTGATTAAACCGGCCCATGTAGACCAACCTGCTCAGGCCGGTCTTTAACATATGGACCGGTCCAATAGCAACATATATGGGCCTTGAGGAAACGACCAGCTGATGGTTGATAACTAAAACCTGTCTGCAATTCAGCCTAACTGGGCGCGTTTTTCTACGTAACCTTAGTGGATCGTCTTCCATTTCGATCAACAAGTAATTATAAGGCAGGCCGATTCAGTTTTTAACATGGGCTGAAGTTTTCTTGCATTGCAAGCCTCTTTGTATGAAAGTTCAAGTCCAAAGGAGATGCTCGAAATTAGAAGTCCTCTTGAAACTTGAAAGCCAGTTGTATTATTGCAAAGACAGATGGACTTGTTTTGTTCAAGAGCGTTCTCCAACAGCAGAGTGGACATGGGACAAAATTGAAGAGTTTTGCCTATTATTACTGGTTCTAATGCTAAAACTATCTAATTTATGGCAGAGACGCTCGAAATTAATTCAAGCCCAATCAAAATTGAGACCGAAGAGGGCCTCGTTTTATCTGTTTGACTATGTTTCCATCTAACTCTTGACACGTTCTTTGCAAGTTCTCTCTTGATGACATGTTGCATAGTATGTGAATGAGCCATTGTCTTTCCCACGCAGAGAACTGGCCACGCATTATTTAGCTATAGTTATCTTTGATCTGGTTAGACAGTCACCCACTTGCCTACGCGTGCTAGGGTGAATCGACCTCAAGTACGAACCCGTTCTTAAGTTGATTCCTTGCTAACTGATGTGGCATGCTTGACACTTTGGATGTATCAGTCTTGCTTAGACTGTACACTGTGATTTTTTGGGTGTAATCAATACCCCCCACAAAATAGCATGATGATGTCATCATGCTATTTTGACATTTATACGCGTAATGTCAAATTTCGAGTGCCATGTCATCGCGTAGTTTGAATTTTTGGACCATTGATATTGCCACAAGGGCGAGGAGACATGCTGCAATTTCTACCATCGTTCTTTTATTCCATGGTTTTTAATATAAACTTTAAAGTTGTCCAACTTTAAAGTAAAATAATGGGTAAATACACGGGGCTCATACCATCTTTTTTTGTTACTCCCTGAGGTACACAAAACTCCATTTCATTAAGTTTCCGTAAATAAAAGTTAGGTCATCACATAATATTTTATGAACTACCAAAATTGTAGGACCCCCAAGTACTTTTGTAGTTTTAATAATATATCAGAATACTTCTAAATAAGTAACATATCTCTAGGGGTCTTTTGAGTAATTTACCAAGTTCAGAGAAATAAGAAGACTGGTCAGCCTGTTTTCTCGAAAAATTGAGTTGGGTCTTTGAGAGAGAAGTAGAAAAAGAAAACAAGGGCTTTGAGGATTTCACCATTCTACTGGTAAGTGCTCCTATATCTTAATCAAAATAGAGTTATGATTTGAAGATTTAGTATTAGTGGTTGATTTAAGTATTTAGGTTTTGAGATTTTTGGAAGGTTACGCAAATTGAAGAAGATTATTGCGTAAAAATTGAGGTAAGGGTTACACTCATAATGTACATTCTTGTGAGAACTCATCAATTGCTTCGTGATAATTTAGGCTCCGCTGAGATTATTTCAGTTTTTAGTTTTGTTTTTCGGTTTTGTAAACTGGAGAAAATAAACGCGTTTGACACACAATTTTCGTTTTTTTTCCTTTAATTTTGAAAACTCCCATTTAGGAGTTTTAGGTTTTCAGTTTTGATTTTTATTTTGAGACCACCACCGCCACAACCACCGCCCACTGCCGGCCCCACCACCGCCACTGCAGACTACCACTAAAGAAAAAAATTCAAAATAAAAACGGGCAATCAAACACTCAAAATAAAAACTGGGTAATCAAACACACATTTGTTTTGGTACAGTTGCATGATCAACTGGTCACCATGAAGATAATTCATCAAATATCACCTTCCTTGACACATGTATTCGTTCATTCGTAGGATCGATGCAATTCCAGCCTTTTCTTTCATAATTTGATTTTTAATTTTGAGATTTATCTGTTTTGGTTTTTTTTTCCGATATCCGATATCAAATCAGCTTTGCTACTCTTTTTGACAAAGAGGATTTTTGTGCTCTCTTTGTATTATAAACGTTGCTTAGTTAATACATCTGTAAACGTTGCCTAGTTATACATGTATACTTGCATTTTCTTGTGCTTTAGGTTCTACATTAGCCTCTTGATTTTGATTTTTAATTTTGAGATTTTTCTGTTTTGGTTTTTTCTTTTTTTCTTTCTTTCTGATATCCGATATCAAATCAGCTTTGCTACTCTTTTGTCATAGAGGATTTTCGTGTTCTCTTTGTATTGTAAACGTGCTTAGTTATACACATGTACTTGGATTTTCTTGCGCTTTAGGTTCTGCATTAGCCTCTTGATTTTGATATTTAATTGAGATTTATCTGTTATGGGTTTTTTTTCCGATATCCGATATCAAATCAGCTTTGCTGCCTGCTCTTTTTGTCAAAGAGGATTTTTTTGCTCTCTGTGTTGTGTATTGTTGAAGTTGTGCCGTTGTTCCTTTATTTTACATGTTTACTTGGAGATCTATCTGTTTTTATAGGCTTCATTAGGTTCTTGATATTATATGCTGCGTTTCTGCGTATCTATTCTCTCACACTTCCTACCATTCCGCATTTTAAAGCGCAAATTCTGAATGTAAATCTTCTCATGGGTTTCTTGTTACCAATGCGTACAGGGAACGGGGATTTACCATCTTTGTTGTATTTTTTTACTTAGGTTCTTGATTTATATTTTCAGTATGTTTTTATTCTTGATCTTATTTTGAGATCTATCTGTTTGTGTTATTTTGGCTACCAATTGATTTATTAAGGGAGTAAGTCTTTCGAGTGTAAGGTTTACTTGTTCTGTCCATTATCCTTAGTTTAGGTTCTTGATTTTGAGCATCTTGTTTAAGGTCTTGATTTTGACCATCTATCTGTTTCGGTATCTGGTGGGTGTTGTTTTTGTTTACTGCACAATTAGTCGTAGTTGTGTGATTAACTTAAGCAGTTGTGTAGGTTGAGTATGTGCCTTGTTCCATTGAAGAATTTAAGTTGAAGAGTAATCCTGCTGCTGCCCTCTCTGGTTGTCTTGTAATATTCCTAAAAAAATCCTCTGTTTGGACAGAAAATGCAGAGGAAAAATCCTCTTGAGGGGAAGGGGAAGAAGGCGGTGGGGGATAAATTTCTGTGACGGTTGCAACTGCCTTCGTTGTGGCTGAGGTTGTAGTTCTATTTGTTGAGTATTCCTACAAGGTTTACACGATGGGATGGGAGGAAGTTAGTCGGGACGTGATTGAGACGAGGACTGGGGCGAAGGAGCAAAAAATAGCATTACGTAGGGATTTGATATGGCAGACAGAGATCCGTCGTTTGAGAGAGCTCCTGGTGCAAATCAGGCAAGATGTAAAGCTGCTGAAGGAGGAAATAAAATTACTTGCCAAGAAAATTGGTGACAGAAAATGCAGAGGAAAAATCCTCTTGAGGGGAAGGGGAAGAAGGTGGTGGGGGATAAATTTTTGTGGAAAGTTTTGTGCAAAATTTTTGTGACGGTTGCAACTGCCTTCGCTGTGGCTGAGGTTGCAGTTCTATTTGTTGAGTATTTCTACAAGGTTTACACTATGGGATGGGAGGAAGTTAGTCGGGACGTGATTGAGACGAGGATTGGGGCAAAGGAGCAAAAAACAGCATTACGTAGGGATTTGATGTGGCAGATATAGATCCGTCGTTTGAGAGAGCTCCTGGTGCAAATCAGGCAAGATGTAAAGTTGCTGAAGGAGGAAATAAAATTACTTGCCAAGAAAATTGGCGACTGACCTCTGTTGTGTTTTTGATTTGGTGGAAAGAAAAACAAGTAGTAGTTGTTTAGTGATGCTAATGATGTGATGGCCATTTTTATAAGAAGCAAACTAAATAGAAATTTGGAGTATTTTGGAGACCGTCCAATAAGCAGCCGAGTCATCTTGTAACGCTAGCGTGACATAACCTCGAAAATAGGCCTCCTTCCATGTAGTGCGGGACGTGGAAAAAAATATTTTGTACATGAAACATGATGTATTTGATGTCACTGTCCGATAGGAGACAATTGAGCAGATGCTTGCAGGGATGGAGAAAATGACAAAAGAACCTGAATGGTGGGGAAGCTCAGATTGATCAAGGATGAGGTTTAAATTAAAAATCCTAAGAATAGAGGTGATAAAAGAACCTGACTGTCACTGCCTTAAGACTTAACTAAACCATCCGTGTGATAGTTAGCCAATCCAAGCTCCTGCTAGTACGCAAAGTCAACATTTCACCTTAAGTTGAGCAACTATAAGAGCTAGAATACAAAGAAAATAAAGAGAGTTTGAGAGGATATTGAACTATATTGCGATAAAGATTACAAGCTTGGAGAATGGCGTGGGTGCAAGAATGTTTATGATGTTTAGGATGCATTGGACAAGTGATGGCCTTGACAATTTATAGTTGTTTACCTCCTCAATGGACGATGGGGATTCATTTTAACCGACAGCTTATATATCGTGTCTAAATTTTTCTCTAACGATATTTATATATTTACATGTTCTCTACTTTTCTAGAATTTGTTTCAGTTTATAAGAAGCAAACTGTATAGAAATAAGGAATATTTTGAAGACTGTTCAGTTTTAGGAATTCTTTTCGGTATATGATGTTATGTCTTTCTCACTTTTTATAACTTGTGTCTTAGAAACTTAATCCAAAAAAAAAAGTGAAGGAAAATCGTTGCTAAGAGCCAAAAAAAGTGGATTAGATAAGGAAAAATTCTTTGTGAATAAAAAAAGGGAAGAAGCCTATTATTAGCTACCCAAAATAGCCATGGCAGCCAAAAAAAGTCTAAAAGGTTATGATTTAAACCACTTGCTATTGATAAATTACCACACAATAGCCTTTTACAAACACTTAAGTTACATGTCAATGATTCATCTACGTGTATAGTGAAACCAGAATTGCGGCGTGCTTGAGATCCTAGCCAGGCAATTCTTCTTGTTTATAAAATTGAACATGCCTTCTTAAATTTATAGAGCATGAATGATTTCTCTCGATTTTTTAAAAGCAAAGCACGTTACTATTTGGCAAGTCGGATACAATGATCACCCTCAATACTTATATTTTAATACTATGCTTACTCCAAAGTTTCATCACGCATCCTCTTGAATTTTCTTTTGATGCCATCTTCTATTGATCGATAAAACAAGAGGGGTTATCGGTCTAAGTTATCTCGTGTCTAAATTTTTCTCTAACAATATTTATACATCTACATGTTCTCTATCGCTATTTTTAATAGATTGAACGCTATGGTATTAACTATACGTTGAACACGCTAGCCACATTGATCCTGCAAGAATGCGACTATTTCAATCTCTAATACAGGTGCAACATTTTTCTATTGATCGATAAAACAAGAGAGGGGTTATTGAAAAAGTTTGGCTACTAGGCTTATGTAGAGAAGCAGTAGAAGACTAGCGGGGCGGGGCAAAGTTCAATGACTAGCGAGGCCGGTTTTGATTTTAGAAGATCCGCATCCGACCCATCCCATTGTCATCCCTACGGGTACGTATATATGTATTACCCGCTAAAATTCAACCCGTATCTGAATTGAACTGTAATTTTAGGGTCCAGATCGGGTTACGGGTTACCTGCGATTTACCCATTTTTCAAACTATATATACAACCATTTGTGCCCTAAGTCTCTCACTTTCATTTTTCTTCACGTTTTTCTTTTTCGCCCCCCATCGCCCGGTTCTTCTTTGCCGCCCTCCATTGCCCCTCTCATTCGAGATTTACCGCTATCACCCTTCACTCCGTCTTCCCCCTCTCCCTCTGCCGCTCTGTCGTCAATCAATCAGCGTAGCCACCGGTCAATTGACCAACCGTCACCCTTCGTCTCTCCGTTACCGATCGTCACTCTGTCCTCCATCTTCGATCTTCTCTCCATCGCCACCAGATCTACTATTGACCGTCGCCACTAGATATATTGATCTTGTAGTTTTTTTTTGGTTCTATTTTCTTTATTCAAGAATATTGATCTTTTAGTTTTTTTTTTGGGTTTTATTTTGTTTCTTCAAAAATCGTGATCTTGATTTTATGGACGTTGTGTAATAGATGTTAATGGAGAGGCAATGTCGATCTATGGTTGATCGTCGCCACTAGATCTACTGATCTTGAATTTTTTTCTAGTTCTATTTTGTATATTCAAGAGTCTTTAGCCTTGATTTTATGTTGTTGTGTAATATATCTTGATGGAGATTGATTATTGTAATAATTGGCAATGTTGAAGATCTAACCTTGTGTAATGAAAGACGAAAGAAACGGGAAAAAACATTTATTTAAGAAGAAAGGAATATTTGTTTCAAAAAAGTTGTAAAATTTAATGTATTACCCGTGTGGTAATACCTTTCCCACCTGGGTAGGGTAAGGATCCAGGAAAGTCTACCAAAAAAAAAGGGGGTAAAATTCACCTGATCCGGACCCGATCGGATTTTACCCATACCTTGCGGGTTTACCAGGTCTAAACACCACCCCACCCCCACAGTCGGCGACGACAGCTTATTCCGGTGGCCAGGCGCACTGTCGAAGATTGCCAGCGGCTGGCCACCACCACCATCAGCCACCGTCACACCCCACCACCGTCACCGCAAACCACCACTAAACAAAAAACTCAAAAAAAAAAGATAAATCAAACACCCATTTTTTTTTCTGTGTGAAAGAAAAAAACTTTAAACTAGTTTTGGTTTTTTTTTTTTGGGAAAAGCAAAAAATCAAAACTGGAAGTGTTACCAAACTCTACGGAAGTTTCCATCTAATTTTTGACACGTTGTTTGCAAGTCCTCTCTTGATGACATGTTGCATAGTATGTGAAGGAGCCGCGTGTTCCCAGGCAGAGAACTTGCCATGCGTTGTCTAGCCATTGCTATCTTTGATCTGGTTAGACAGTCACCCACTTGCCTACACGTGCTAGGGCCAATCAACTTCAAGTACGAACCTGTTCTTAGGTTGATTCATTGCGAATTGATGTGGCATGCTTGACACCTTTGGATGTATCAGTCTTGCTTAGACGGATACATTGCGATTTTTTTGGTGTAAACAATACCCCCCAAAATAGCATGATGTTATCATCATGCTATTTTGACATTTATACACGCAATGTCAGATTCTGAGTGCCTTGTCATCACGTACTTTGAATTTTTGGACTGTTGATATAGCCATAAGGGCGAGGAGACATGCTGTAATTTTTATCGTCGTTCTTTTATCCCATGGTTTTCATCTAAAAAGGAATAATTACAGCAGTGTCCCCTAATGTTATGGTATAATTACAATCAATATTATTAAGTTTCAAAATGTAAGGTACCGTCACCAAAAACATTAAAAATGTAACACTTATGTCCATCCGTCAAGGTTCCGTCTAAAAAGTATATATATATTTTTTTCTGATGTCTTCATTATGTATTTTTAAAATGGTAATACTGCCCTTGTACTGTATATATTGATTATTGAATAATTTTTCACTTCAAGCCCCAATTTGAAAATTAGGGTTTTGAACCCTAATTTGCAAATTACGGTTTAGATAATTACACTATCACACACACTACCCTGTCGTCGCTGCCGCCGCCCCCCTCCCTTCCCCCACCCCTTGTGCAGTCGCTTGCCTCGCCCAACCCTGTTAGTGCTGATGGTCGGTGAAGCTGTCGGCGTGGCTGAGCGAGTCACGGTTGTACCGCCTTCGTGAAGTTGACGTCCTCCGAGAGAAATCTAAGGATCCGAGAGAAAGCTAGGTTTGCCGCTGCAAAATCAACCCATTTTACACCGCCCCCCGCCACCGCAGCCCCCCATCGTGGCCCCATCAATTAGATCCACCCATCGCCTACCATCCAAGAGAAATCTAGCTCTATCGCCCCACGTCGCCGGCAGCGTACCCGTCGTCTCCCTCCCTCCCAAATTTCACCTTGCCCTTCGAATTTGCTCAATGAGATCGCAATTTGAACCAATTGCAATTTGAAATCGTCTACCCTCCCCCGCCTCGCTTGTAGTCCTCTTCCTCGCTGGCAGCCCCTTCCCTCACCCCGACAGTCCCCTTCCCCGCCGGTAATTTGCTGTTATGGGTTGATCTGGAATTGAATCAGAAATTACCGAGTTTATGAGGGGCCAAAAAAAAAGAATAGAAAGAAGGGGAGATGAAGTAATGGCATACGAAAAAAGTTAACTTTTAAAACAAGGGCACTAAAGTCATTTTCTTAAAATCGTTAGGGTATTTAAGATTTGTTTGGTCAATGGTTATAAGTGTAATTTGTCCAAACTAATAGACACACTTATAATTACACCCTAACCTCATGGACACTACTGTAATTATCACTAATCAAACTTTAAAGTTGTCCAACTTTAAAATTAAATAATGGGTAAATTACACACGACACACTTAAGGTTTGCCCTAAACTACACCCATCTTTTTCTATTACTCTCTAAGGTTTATAATATGTTTACACAAAACTCCATTTCATTAACGTTCCGTGAACAAAAGTTAGGTTACTACATAATATTTTATGAACTACCAAAATTGTAGGACCCCAAATAAAATATAGTTAATTATATTAATTTTGGGCTACTTTGTAGTTCTAATAATATTTTGGAATACTTCTTTAAGTAACATATCTCTAGGGTCTTTTGAGAATTTGCCACGTTTAAAGAAATAAAAAGACTTATTAGTTTGTGTTTTATCGATAAATTAACTTTGGTCTTTGAGAGAGGAGAAGAAAGAGAAAACAAGGGCTTTGAGGATTTCACCCTTCTACTAGTAAGTGCTCCTAAATCTTAATCAAAATAAAGTTATAATTTGAAGATTTTAATGTTAGTGGTTGATTTAATTATTAGGTTTTGAGATTTCCGGAAGGTTACGCAAATTGAAGAAGTTTATTGCATAACAATTGAAATAAGAATTACACTCATAATGTCCATTCTTGTGAGAACTCATCAATTGCTTTTGTGATAATTTAGACTCCATTTTATTAGAACTTAATTCTGATTCTTATATCCTTAAAATCATTCTCTAACATGCATATAAAATTTATATATCTAAAAAACAAAAAAATATCATATTATATTTAGAAGAAAAAAATAATGCTACAATTGAAATACAA
Organism: Escallonia herrerae; assembly: GCA_033070095.1. Taxonomy (NCBI): domain Eukaryota; kingdom Viridiplantae; phylum Streptophyta; class Magnoliopsida; order Escalloniales; family Escalloniaceae; genus Escallonia; species Escallonia herrerae. The sequence goes on along the minus strand of JAVXUP010000963.1, from coordinate 73,479 downwards.
ACAACTCATGAGACTTAGCACAAAAAATAATCTAACAAGTGATTTAAATTTGGATAGTCCTTAATATTTAAATTTAGTTAGTTTCGCACGACAATGAGGGTTATATTCGTAAGCCTTATGTAATTTTAAAAAATACTTCCAATCATTATAGACTCAACCTAATTGATATACCAATTTATTAGGACTTATTTTTTTTACTGTTGTTTTCTTAAAACCACTCCTCAATAGAAATATCAAGTTTAATTACCTAAATTTTTTTTAAAAAATCAGGGTCGGGCTCGGGCCGGGCCGGACTGGGATTTTTCCTCCAATTCTTCGGCTTGGCTCTGGCCCTTGGCTCTATGGACCAGGCCGCACTGTTCATTCCTTAGGGCCGGGCCTTTTGACACATTTGGCTGAAGGAATGTAAATATTTCAATCTCTAATATAGGTGCAATATTTCCCTATTGTTCAATAAAAAAGGAAAAGGGTTATCGAAAAAATTTGGCCACAAGACTTATGTAGAGAAGCTTTAGCCCTTGATCTAAACAAGTTGTTGTTTCATGAAGTAACTGATTTGGGTCGGTTGTGTAGAGGCCATTAAAGTTTAAGACCATGGAAGCGGCTTGTTGAGTCAGCAAAAATAAGAGATTTAATAGTAATACTTTCAGCGAACAACTTAAGATATAGGCCAAAACTGAGCAACCTATAACCGAGATAAAGGTAGCCTTGTTTTGGACCGTTCAATTCGGTCTAAAGGCTTTAAAACTAGCCTACATGAGTAGATAAATGTTCAATGAAGTCGGTTGTTAGTCTTGGCTAAAAATGATTGTAATGTTTTTTTTTTAGGCCTATTACAACAATTTTCTATGTTCCTCCAAAGGCCGAAAATCAATAAACATATAGAAGCAAGGCGCAAGGCGTGCCTATTAAAACAGTTAGATTAGATTAGATATGTTCTTTCGAAGGCTGAAAATCAACCTACATAAAGCTCTCCCCCCTACCCCCCACTATTCCTAACATTGAAAAGGGAGATTTATTACCGTTCCCTTCTCTCCACTTTTTCTCTCTGAAGAAACCCTCACTAATTGAAAGGATGTCGGTGGGGGAAGGGGTTGAGATGCTCTTCCTTCTCTCTCTCTCTCCCTCCCCTCACACTCCCTGCCCCTCTTTCATTCTCAGATTCTAGCCTCTCCTTACCCTGTCTTCTTCTCAAGCCCAATTCCCGTAAACTGGTGATCCACTGCCGGCCACTGCCACACCCCCATTACTGCCACCGCAAACCATCCTCAAAGAAAAAATTCAAAATAAAAATTGGGTAATCAAACACTCATTTATTTTTGTAAAACATAAAAACTAAACTAGTTTTAATTTTTTATTTTTTTGGTAATAGAAAATCAAAACTGAAAGTTATTTCAAATGCTACCTTAGTCGGCATAACCTAAAAAAAAAAGGAAAAACCTACATAAGAAATGTGCAAGGTGGCCCAAGCTGAAAATCAGCCTACATAAGCAAGGTGGAACGTGGGCCATGCAAAAGAGTAGCCTGTTTAGAACATTCCCCAATTCGGTCCAAGAGTGAAAGGTGCAAAGTGGGCTGATCCAATAAGCCTGCTTCTAAAGGGCCAAGCTGGAAAATCAAGAAAATTGGCTCACCTACTGGACTGATTAACCCGGCCCATCTAGACCAACCTGCTCAGGCCGGTCTTTAACTAAGGACCACTGTATTAACCCGGCCTTCAATCTATGACCTAACCTCCAACTCAGGCCGATCCACTTATAATTCATAAAGCTGAACTTGCAGTCCAATAGTTCAACACGTATGCTGAAAGCCGGTTGTATTATTGCAAAGACAGATGGACTTGTTCAAGAGCCTTCTCTAACAGCCGAGTGGACATGGGTGAACATTGAAGAATTCTACTTAATTATTACTTCTTATGCTGAAACGACCTAATTTATGGCAGAGACGCTTGAAAATAATTTAAGCCCAATTAAAGTCGGGACATGATATGATCTCGTTTTATTTGCTTGACTAAGTTTTCATCTAGCCCTTGACATGTTTTTCACAAGTCTTCTTGATGACACGTAGCATAGTAAAAACTTTAGGTCCTATATGAAGGAGTCCCATGTCTTTCCCACGCTAAGAACTTGCCACGCGTTATTTAGGTATTGCTATTTTTGATTTGACGGTGTGATTAGACAATCACCAACTTGCCTACGAGTGCTAGGGCGAATCGGCTTCAAGTACGGACTTGTTCTTAGGTTGATTCCTTACCATCTCCATCATCCTCAATTAGTACTTTGATATAATAGGTCTTAACACCGATTGCAACCATCCGAGCATACCTACAATTCAACTTCAACCTAAAATGTTCTTTGTCCACTCTTATGCAGCTATACAACTTATTCATCAAGCAATTAAATGTCCAGTTACCCTTCACCTTGATCAACTTCTTTGGTCCACAATTATATGCATAACCATCTGAATCTTCTACTACATTTCCTCCTCAGTAACGCAGCAGCCTTACAGAAGGAGGCATGACGAACCTTCAGCAATATTTGCATAGAACTATGATTAATTTTTCTACACAAACTATGTATAATTATATATTATTGTAAATCACAACTTGGATGAGTCTTGATTGGAGCCACATACGCCAAGCCACTAACACAACACACGCGCGCGCGCACACACTCACACGGGGCATATTCTGCCACATAGCATCAGTCCATTTCTCCATTGCTTCTAATATCATAAAATTATTAAAGCTATTCTATATACATAACTAATTTACATTAAAAGTACATATACAACAAGATTAAAAACCATAAACTCACCAAATCTTTGATGCGGCAACTTTCTATTTGACAAAGATCAACTGTATCTGCAATGGCCCGATAATTTCTGCATGGTGGATAACTTATAATGCTTTCAGAAGGTTAGCACAAAGGGCTCGACAACTGAGTCAAATTATTGATGACTTGATCTGAACATTGCAAAAGGCAAGATCATCTCAAGTTTCAAGTTAAGGTAGTTCCCAGCTGCTATCATGTTTTGTTTCTGCAAAGAAAGACGTTAAAGGTATTGAAATCAGCTATCTTACTCCCACAAAGAGTGGCCTCTCCTTAATACAAAGAATAAACTTATAAATGTAGATTTTCAAGCCCATGTGATTTTCAAATCCATGGTTAGTATACAAAACTCAACGCTTACACGTGGTCTTGTACATAGAACCAAAATGAAGGTTAACATCGTTTCAAGAGAGCTTATCAAACCGTCTTCTCTTACACCATCTGAGCTCAAGAACTTGTTGAATATAATTCCAAATTTCAACAACCATGGCAGTAACAACCTGTGAAATTGGTGCGAAGAAAAATAGAAAGGAGGGCTCATGTTGCTAAATTAGGTAGATCTACAGATGTTGCTTGACTAGACCTCTCAAATTTTGCCCTAATCCCAACTGTAAATTATTCATTGGGCTTGAACTTTTGCCCTAATCCTAGAATGTAAAACCCAGCAATGATGTTAAAAGAAGACACGGAAGAAAAAAGTAAGAAGGAAGAAAAAAGAAAGAAAGGATAAAGAAGAAAACTCACCGGCGCACTACTGGTGTAGCCAAGCCGTGAGCAAGGGGCGAGGAAAAAGAAAGGAGGAAGGAGGAAAAGAGGAAATCAGTTCAGAATGCAGAGTCCCAACGCGCGCCTTTTTTCTACCGTTTCTTTTATTTTGGTAAGTTTTCTCAAATTTTGAGAAATGATGCAGAAAATGAAAAAAAGAAATGAAAACGTGGTTTTGAATCACGATTTCTGGTTTTAAGTCGTGGTTGTAAACCGCGATTTTCAAAAGTGTGGTATGCGAGTAAATAAGTTTCAAAACGAAGTAGATATGTAATTAGGTTTTGAAACATTATTATTTAGGGAAAAAATTCATCATATACATTGGCGATTGACGTAGACCAGGCTTTGTTTTCTGTTGAGGGGCTCGTTAATCATACCGGAAATATCTTATTCCATCAAGTAGTGTCTTAGTAAAATCCTTCTCTTGCTGCTTTTCACGATGATGTATTATGGGTTCTTTTTGGTTGTCTGGGCTGAGTGAATAAGGTTATTTTTACGTTTGGACGCATGACACGCAGCTTAATATTTAGCTTGTCCGTTGGTAGACCTTTATACTCACAAAGCAGAGCAAAGCAACGCATGCATGAAGTTGTTTGGTACTATTATTTGCACCACTTGAGCATGCTCCTAGTCCTAGGATTGTGGAAGGGCTTGAGACAAGTATACTTGTGTCAGCCTCACTAGAACTCTATTCATAAACAATGCTGTTTAAACTTGCTGAATTCTTTGAGCACACCCAGTAAGAAGGAAGAAATGGGAAGGATAGTAGTCTGGTACATACGTAAGTTAAGTTGGGAAACTGCTCAAAGCTCAGGACAAGTTATGTCGACATAGGGGTGTTGTGCCTGAGGATGAATAACCTCTTAGTTCTGACCTCGCCCATCTGATGGCCTCATCCTATGCTTTTCGCTTATTTAGAATCGTAACAAGAATTCTGCAGGGTTGATTTCTGAAGCTGGGACACCATACATTAAAAGGCAACTTCTTGACCAGCTGAGCTGCTTCAATGGTGCAAAGACATATTGCTCTATATTAAGTAGTCGTTGATGCTACATTGCTGCTACTTCATTTGGCATATTGCTGCCTTAAAGTCAGTTTGAACATAACTCCGGGACTAAAGTATTATTACTCCAAGCTTTGCATGCTCAATTTTATGGCAAAACAGACCTGGAACTAGTTTAGTTAATTTTGCATCTTGAGAGGTGTTTGCAAGTCTCGGAATTGTGATGTCATATCGTGCATAATGCACAAAACATAGGAAAAGCACATGTGCCAGCTAGAATCCTATTTTTTGCATTCTGCTAACAGTTTGATGTTGGCTTTCATTTACTCCGTTTTTAGTAATTTATGGTTGGCCTTACATTTATCAAGTGTTTTTTTAAGCATTTTTCTCATGGTGATTATTTGGCTGCGCATTTTATTGCGTATAGACTGTCCTTTCCCAGAAGGTCACTTTAGCTACTTCTGCAGTTCTGCACCCGCTTCTGTTCTGGGATATGGTACTCCTAAAGCCCCTTGCTATATACAGCATAGCAAGGGGCTTGTGATTCAAGTGGGGTTGGTGTCATACATAACGCAACCAACAATAAATCCTTACGTAGCCCATCAAAGGTGAACGTAAATGCTAGCGCTTCTGGCGTTCTACGCTATTCTCTTCATCTCCGTTTCTCATGCCCTACCCCAAGAAAAACTCGAGGATCATTTAGAGGTGTAAATAGAATCCTTCTTCTTCACCCAAATTCAAACATAGAAGTGGAGAGGCGCTACCCCAAGAACGTAAATGCTGGCGCCTCTTCTTCAAGAATTGTATTTGATCCATTCCGTAGGAATCACTAGAAAAGACAAATTCCTTATGATACCTTAGATCCGGCTCGGTTATTGATGGAGTGAATAAATCTGCCATTTCTTGAAATCTCTCTCCGGATTCAAAATCGTGGCATAACGTGTATCCCTCAGTTCCAGTTATTGATGGAGTGAATAAATCTGCCATTTCTTGAAATCTCTCTTCTGATTCAAAATCGCGGCGTAACGTGTATTCCCCTGTTCCGGTCATGGAATAGATGAAATAAATTAAAAAAATGGATTTTTGTTCAAGAATGAAATGACCCAATTTCAATTTAAGAAACAATGCAGATGATCCATGCCCTGAGGAAATTCATATGCTATTGCTACCACATCAGATTCCAACGGTCCACTTTCTCAGAAATATGGATAGAAGAATCGATACAATAGACATCTTGGGGACTTTCTCAGAAATAGATCGAAGAATCGATACAATAGACATATTGTAGGTATCAATCGCAGTGATAATGGACTAAGACCGTGCTCAGCAATGGCCTAAGTCGCAGTTAGACGTGATCAGTTAAGATTTATGTGTCTGTATGTGGATGTTGAACACTGTATATGATGAGTCAGTGGCTATGCAAATCTGTTTTCTGCAGAGGTATCCTTCTAGTACAGATTTCGAGTTCAAAGAGGCTCCTTTCAGTTTTCATAGTGCAAGGGAACATCTTATCTGTTCTGCGAGACTTGTGTATCCATGAAATCGTGTCCATCTTTCCCCTGAGAGAAATTGCTCAAAATTTGGCCTCAGAGCCTATAGAGTAGCCTTCTAAGATCATACTCATTTTTCATGCTATATATGGCGCACTGTACAGTTTTTGTCGAAAAAGCAGTCTTGGCATTCTATCACGTACTTGGATGTCATCTTGATGAGGCACTTGGTGCGTACCCAAGCAAGAAGGTTTGAAATTTTTATGAAGTTAGAAACATGATTATTCAGGACATAGGGGAATAGTGGTAGTTCCTTTCCTTAATCTTGTATGGTATGCTTCTATCCCAGTTAGTAATGAAGTTCTTGAAGTTTTCGAAAGAATCTACATAAACATGATCATATTAAGGGCTCGGCTTAGACTTCCAAATGCCGAGGATGATTAGGAGGGAACATTATGATACTTCAACATTTCAGGATGGTGGCCAATTGGCATGCAATCATCAGAGAATCTGAATGGTCGTAGGGTTGTGCGAAAATCCGTACAGTGAATTGAGACCTTAATCCTGAATCAGCAAGTGCTTGCTTATCAGCAGAGGGACTGTTTTAGGAACCACGACTTCGTTCATTTTCCAGTTTGTGGATGACACTGGTGGTTCGGATGCGTTTCTTGTGGTATCTTGGAGCACTTTTCCAGGAGTTCCACAATTCAGCATTTACTGACGTACTAGAAAGGGTACATTTGAATTAAAATACACATACTACGACCTAAAACAGCATCCTCGTTGTCTTTCCATCTTGTTTGATCACTTCTCATTACTGGAAAAGCCAGCAAGGACATTGTAATTTAGCGGTTAACTCCAAAGAAGAAAGAAACACCACGCCCTTGTTCTTAACTACATACAACATTTTGAAACGGAATTCTTAGCCCTTGTTTGTTTTACTATCTACTGATGTACTTGGAAGAAAGAACAGAAGGAAATAGGAATTATATGTTTTCTACTATGGAAACTATATCCCAAAACAGTACTAGGAAGAAAGAACAGAAGGAAATAGGAATTATATGTTTTCTACTATGGAAACTATATCCCAAAACAGAGTTCTGAACTTCAGTTCTGCGAGTCATTTTTTCAGTTCAGTTTTCCAACGTAAACGTGCTGGTATGCTGACTAGAAATCCCTCATGGAGTTGATAGCAGAGTAACGTTCTCTTGTATATCGGTTGTCCTTAGGAACAGCCACTTCTTCATACTGCAATTTACACTACCAAGAAAAAAAAACCAAAAGAAAGATGCTTTTCTTGAACAACTACCAACGCATTAGTGATATTGAATTAAAAACCAAGTGAAGGAGATGGGTCGATGTTCAATTTGATTCTCAAAGGACCAAATAAATTTGCTTTTAACCGCCCCTGGGTAGAGATGTTGGGCATTCGGGTTAGTTCCAGTTAGTCGAGAAGAATGAAATAGGGCTTTCGTTTAATCTAAGAACCAGATCTAGAGACTTGGGGAAGTTCTCGTTTTGTTTTTGTCACCAAGGAAAGTGACCGCATTAGATGCTCATGTCCAATTGTGGGTTCATTGTCCTTGTTCATGGATTAATTTTCTTCCAAAACTATGGCATCCAACACTGAAGAAGAAAAAGAACAGTTGACCTTATCCCATTTCAGCATCTTTGAGCTAATAAGAACAAATGACCGATGACATAGCCAGTAGGCACATACTATTTTCATTGTAAGTAGGTAGCTCGCCATCAAGGATTCCCCATCTACTGAAAGACTGTTGACAAAGGCACATCCAAGGTAATGTGCACAAATGATAGGAAGTATAGGGCGAAGGAGCGGCCCATATTGTGCAAGGATCGACAGAAAACGTTATAAGATAGGTGGAGGATAGATAAGCAAACATGAAACAAATAATCGGTTACTGTGCAGCTAAAATGATAGCAGATTATGTGAAAATTCTGAGGTTTAGCTGTGACTGGCTTGGGGCAAACTACTAAACGCCTTTCAGGATTTGAGAACTGAAAGTAGAAATGTGAAAAAAAACAAAAGAAGAAATTGGACACTTTGCCATCAAGAACCCCGTAGGTCTTTGCATTCATTTTGTTACGAAATTATAGCTAGTGAAGGGCTAATTAACAACTGTACAAAATCCAAACTTTGATGAGAATGTTACAAGGTTGAACTGGAAGTAAACAGCCCAACTTTTATGACTAGTTTTATGCTGTCCAATAAACTGCTATTGCCATATCTAGAATCTATTAACATCCTAACGTAGGTGATCGGTTAAGATCTACGTGGCACATCAAAGATAAAGATGTAACTACCTGCGAGAACTGACCTTGTAAATGCTTTTAAGGATTAAGGACTTCAAAGAGGGTGGATCATTGTGGAATGGGGCCATCCCTCCGTCACGGCAATGCAGGATTGCGCCTCCACCGCTCATTCTCCTGCTCATTACTAGAACAGGCCCCCTACCCCCCCCCCCCCCCCCCCCCGGAAAACAGATAAATAAGAGATTTATTACTGTTTCAGAAGCTGGAAAAGGAAAATGGTGTGCTCAGCGAACCAAAAGCATTTAGGATAGCAAAAGCAGTCATCTTTCATCCTCAACAGTACGCCGAATTGAACCAAAGTAACAATTTTTTACTTCCAGTACACCGGTAAGATGAGGGTTTAACCACAGATTCGCATAAAATATTTAACCAGTACAAATTACTCAAGAATGTAGTCATCCCTCCAATTCAATAGATTTTTTGTTAGAATCATATTTCGCCAGTTTGTTTGATAATACTAACATGCTACCAGATTCTACGTTTGGCTAGAGAGCTGTAATGTATCCGTTTGACAACTTGTACTAGCAGTGGAAGTATAGCAAAGTTTACTCAAGGTATGCAGTGGAGGTTACACGAGTATTCTTTTCATTGACAAGAGCTGTGACAGAGGTGCAAAGAGTCACGTAAGTAGGTCCTAACTTGTTTAGGTAACTACCAGCACAAGTCCAGTGGGCTGGACATGCACAGGACACTTACACATGGTCTACACCTAACAAGCTTACTATGGATGCTAACACAAGCTAAAGTTCAGATTAGGTCCATTTTGACTACGTGATTTTAACTGTCACATTACATAAAAATGCGTACTAAAATAGAATCAAATCACACAACGCATATATGCGTACTAACATAGAATCAAAATACACACAGTCGAAGTGACTATATCTCGATGTGAACTCATTGAAGTACACAACTAAATTGATATAAACACAACAATCTGGAAAATTACTTCTTGAGAGATGGTTAGATTAATTAAAAGATATGTACTTAAAATTTGAGAACATCCATACTATAGAAGGGAGAAAGGAGCGTTAGCAATAGATTCCCATTGATATCTTTTTGGTTGACCTTCGGCGAAGGAAAACACCAAATGAGAAACCAAATAAGCAAACACAAGATGGCCTTCGCAGTGGAATTGCTTTGAATACCTTGATTATGGTATAGCACATTTTGGTTATTCCAAGAGTCAAACACGGTAAACATATCAACGTAAATTCGTTGCACAATGAATATAGACCATTATTAAGTCAAGCATCTAATACAACAAATAGATTTCCTAGGAGGATAGAAGTTACTCAGAAGATCAGGCATCTTGTTATTGGAGAAACTACAAATTATATGAACTCAGAGAGAAGACATCATACTTATTCTATTGATTCTCCGTGGAAAAAAAACATTGAATTCTAACCTAGTTAGGTAACCAAACCAGGTTGACATTTCTAAACACGCCTTTAGCAATTAGACTAGTACTGTACCATTCACTTCTCTAAGATGACTTCTAACCACATTAATGAACAAAGGAAGAACAAAATCACAAATGAAATGCAAACTAAAGTACATACAGATCAGAAGATCTTCATCACGTCCCATTGCACTCCGGGATTCTCTTCCGCTTTCACGGTCTGGAGAAAACTCCCCATAGCTTGCCACGACCGAGGCTTTCCAAGAGCTTTTTAGCGCCCTCGACATCCATCTGAACAAGTTTTGGCAGGTACAAACAGGCACCCGAAGCAACCATTTGCTTACGGCACTTTTTCGACTGAACAAGCGACACCAATATTGAAACAGGGTACTTCTTATCCAAACTCTGTTTCAAAGGATCCAGAAGCTGAACAACGCTCACTGTCCCTCTCTCTTCCTTGCGAAAAATCCGTTTGTTCCCCGCATAAACCATGATCCCCGACAACGCCTTGGCAGCCGCTTCTCTCTCTTCCACCGCTTTCCCATCCAGCATCTTTACCAAAGGCGGAATACACCCACATTCACCCAACTCCTTCCGCGCTTTTGAATTAAACCCCATCACAAAAACCGCTTTAGCAGCCGCAATCCTCACTCCCAACACCCCGCAGTTCAACACCGCCACAATCTTACTCAAAAAACCCTCCAAAACGAGAACTTCCGCAATCGGAGGGCATGAGGCTAAACTCCTCAGCAGCTCCACTGCAACCTCTAGACTCCGCACCGCCGGAGCAGAGTCCCAGAAATTCTTCAAACACTCAATCCCACCCTCCCTAGCAACCAACACCTTCAAATTCTCATCCCCAGTCACCAAATTACACAGACACCCGACCGCATTCTCCTGCGCCAACGCAGTACCCGAATTTGACACCCCCAAAAGTATTGGAATCGCATTTTCCTCCACAAAATTCTCCGTAATATCATCAAATGCTGCCAAATTACGAAGAACCCCAGCTGCAGCCGCTTGTGAACTGGGCGTCCCAGCTTGACAAATCTCTAAAAGAGACGAAATCCCGCCTCTGGACCCAATTGCCCTTGCATTTTCCTTGGAATGGCTCAGCGCCTGAAGGGCAATGCATGCCTTTTCCTTGGCGAACCCACTTCCGGATTCGATCACGCGAAGCAGGTCGTGCAATAGCAACAACCCCTCTGCTACCAGCACGTGCTTGCTCGAATCCACCTTAGATACCCTAGCAATGGCGGTAACTGTTTTCTCCTTAATTTCCGGCGAGGAGCTCGAGTCCAGTAGCCGCACGAGCACCGGAACCACCCCCTGCGCCACCGCAATCAGCACATTTTTATCGTCTTCTTGGAGCAAACCCAGTAAAGAGTCCATCGCCGAGTTCCTCGATTCTGTTGTACCGATTTGCAACCGAGTTATCAGATTCCTAGATTCCACCCGTACGGACTCCCTTTTGGATTGCGAAACAATGGCGTTTTGGTCTTGAAGGACACCGCTCTTTATTAAGACATCACAGTCGCTGATGTGGCTGTCGAGTTTCGTGGAGACTGAATCGATGTCGTTCTGGGTCTTGAGCTTGTGGGGGACGGCGTCGTTTTGGCAGGTGGTGGAGAGGGAGAGGGATACAAGAAGGGTTTGGGAGAGGGAGTTGAGGAGTTCTCTGGAAAGAGGATTTGCGGGGAATTCCGAGAGGTCTGAGAGGTGGGTTTTGAGGAGGGTGAGTTTGGTGGAGATGAGTGACCATTTTCCCTTGAAGATCTTGGTGGTGGGTATGGAGGTGAGGAGGGACTGGAGGAGGTCGAGGTTCGAGACGACGGTGGAGGTAGTGGTTTGTTGGGCATCGGGGAGTTTCCTCATGGCGGTGATTGGTGGTTATGGGTGGTGACGGAGAAGGAAGAGAAGGGTTTTAGAGAGAGAGGGGGGTGGGCGTGAGGGTGAGGGTGAGCAGACAAGGCAGGGAACGACGAAGCATGGATATAGGGAAATGAATTGACTAATGCTACAGTGGGGAGTGAGGACCAGACGCCGGCGAAGGATGTGAGTGTCACATCAATGGTGGAGTCGGTAACAAACGTGACTAAAAATGAGGTTTTGATTTAGTCTTGATTGAACTCGAGATTTGCCTTGTTTTCTTGAAAGAAATACATACCATGGTAGAAATACCTTACAACCTCTCATTTGGTAACAAACTTACAAGCCAAAATAAAAGAGTGAATCTAAAATAAGGTTCTTTGACACCGTCACTGCAAGTCCCAGCTTTTTCAGTTTAGCTTGGAAACTTTTCCCTCTAAATAGGATAGTAGCATTTTTCATGGCATCAAGTGATGGAAAATGCTACTATCCTATTTAGAGGGAAAAGTTTCCAAGCTAAACTGAAAAAGCTAGGACTTGCAGTGACAGTTTACATGCTCTGGGGGGAAAGGAATGCTCGGATTTTCAAGCAGCAATCACAGAATATGGAAGCTACATTTCAGCAGATACAACAATGGATGCAATTGAGAGTATTAAGTTGGAAGAGAGTTCCATGCTCTAGCAAGAACATGACATTATGTGAAAATTGGGAGATATATAGAAGAATACTACTTGATTGATATTTTGTCATTGCTTATAAGCTAGGAAAGCTAAGTAAGGAAAGACTATACATATGTAAATACATATTTTGAGATCAATACAATTGACTTTCACTCAAAAAAAAAAAATCCTATTTGACACAGCTTTTTTTTCTATTTTTTTTACAGATTTGGAAACTGAAAAAAAAAGTTGCGTTTGGTAACTATTTTTCTTTTTTTTTCTTCAATTTAAAAACCCAGTTTTTAAATCAAGGCTGTTTTTAAAAATTCAAAAAATAAGTTTTTTTTTAGTGTTGATTTTTTTTTTTTGAGACCACCACCACACTCCCACAGCCGGCAGCCACCTCCGCCGGTCGCCAGTAGCCACCAGCCACACGCCCCACCACCGCCACCACAAACTACCACAAAAAAAACTGAGTTATCAAACACCCACTTATTTTTGTAAAAAAATAAAAACAAATTGCTCTTTAATTTTTTATTTTTTTTTAAACTGAAAAGTGAAAACAAAAAAAAAATTTGTTTAACAGAGCCTAAGTTACATGGCAGAGTAAAAGACCGAGCAAGTTTGTCGTTAAAACTCGGGAACTTATTAATGTTTAGCTATTCAATTCCTCTAATTGCATGGCACAAATTTAGTGCATGTGTTAAGAAAACCTGACTTGACTAAACTCATTCCACTTGACTAAACTCATTCTTATCTCTTATTAGAATTAATCTTCCTTCTGGAAACCACCTTTACTACTGTGTTCAACCACCATCAACACCGACTTCACCAGGTTGTCCCTCTCGCATTTACGAAGTGGTCTTTCCTCTGTTGTCCTTAAATCCCCCTGTGGTTTGTTAGATCCCGCCTTCGCATCCGGTCAGCAAGGTGATTGAAGGGATTGCCGACTTTGTTGTGGAGGCAGGAGGAAGAGCGTGACGATGAGGAAACAGCGAGCTGCAGCAAGGGAATTGTAGTGGTTGTGTCGCTTCTAGGTGACGTTCCGTTGTTCTTGCAGAAAGGATAGGAGACCGTTGACATGGTGGGGAAGAAGATCGCAGGCATGGTGGTGGTGGAAGGAGGTAAACTGTTCGGGTTTAATTTTAAAACTCAAAAGATTTTTTTTTGTCTCTTTTTTTTCAGTTTTAAAAATAAAAAAAAAAGAAGCGTTTGGTAACCATTTTTTTTTAATTTAAAAAATCAGTTTTTAAACTGAAGAGTAAAAAAAAAAACTCTAAAAATTAATTTTTTTTTCACTTTTGTTTTTTTTTTAGACCACCACCACCTTCCCACCACCAGCAGCCACCTCAGGCGACCACCGTCGGAGACTGCCGGCCGCCAGCGACCACCGCCGGAGACTGCAGGCAGCCACCACCGGCCGCCGGCGACCACCGCCGGAGACTCCCGGCAACCACCGGCAGCCACCTCCACCCGTCGGCCACCACCGCCGATGACTGCCGGCAGCCACCTTCGGCGGTCGGCCACCACTATCGGCCACCGCTACTCCCCACCACCGCCACCGCAAACCACAAAAAAAAGTCAAAATAAAAGTATTACCAAACACCAAAAAAAAAAAAACATAAAAAAAAAGGGGTTATCAAATACCCACTTATTTTTATAAAAAAAAAATTACTGCTCTTTAAAAAACTACTCTTTAAAAACTGAAACCAAATTATTTTTTTTGTCAAACGAACCCTAAGTTATCCTTAATTAACTAATACGTTTAGGTTTGATATAAAGAAATAATTGTCTTTTAAATTAAGTGAACACATGTCCCTGAGTTCAGAGTGAAATTATACGTCTATCCATTAGTTTGAAGAAACTATACTTATGTCCGTTGACCCAATAAAATAGTGAAATACATAACAATTTAGATGAATGACCATAATGTCAATCACTTATGAATGTAATTCTTCAAATGTCGTTCCCTCCACCACCACCGCAAAACAATGGCAATAACTTGAGGATTTCGTCAAGAAGAAACCGTGGGCAATTGGGAAGGAAGTGCTATTAGAAAGACAGAAACTAGGTAACCACTCACCCACCCCCCACGCTCACACACTCACCTCCACCGCAAGCCACTGTCATGGCACCCTGCTGCGAGCCACTACCTCGATATGCCACCGCTAGCCATTGTCGCGAACACATTGCCATGAACCACTGCCACGAGCTCTATCGCACCACTGTCGCACCACCATCACACCTTACCACCGCCTACTATAACCCACAGTCGTGACTCACTATTGTAACCCACTGTAAAAAACCATATATACACTGACCGCAACCCAATTAAGCAAGTACTTATCCACCATCTTAGAATTGGGAAAAGCAAAAAGGGAAAACAAAGGTCTAAATTTGCGCGCACACGCACACACACAGATATAGAGCGCTGTCAACCTCGAATTCGACCCCTTAATAAAATATGTTTGCGCTATTGAGCGCTTGCCGAGGAAGGCGCGGCTGCAGCGTGGGGAAGAATTAGGGTTGAAAACCTAATTTGGAATATGAGGGTTTTTAAATTTTTCTATGGTATATACTTTGTATATACAGAATGAAGGCAGTATTGACAGCTTAAAAAATACATATTGATGACATAAACAAAAATGTGTATTTTTTAACAGGTCATTAACGGAAAGATACGACTGTCACCATTTTAAAACGTGTCTTATTATAATTTTACCTTACTTCGGGGACATGAGTGTAATTAACCCTTGTCTTTTTGGTCTTATGTGATAGAGTAGTTATATATGTTATAGCAACAAATCTAGCTTGCCCATCGTATAAAACTTTTGTTATAAGATAACTCTACTTTTTAAACCATTTTTTTTTCAAAAGCATGATTTTGTCTTAAGACCGAATCATATAGTAGCTTTCCTATAATGCAATTCTACTATTTGAAGAAAAGAGTTTTTTTTTTCTTAAAAAGATGATTTTGAACCTTCATTAAAGAGAAAATGGTATGTGTCAACAAATGAAAATTAAACGTGAATGAGAAACTTTAGGGTGGATATGGGATTTTGAAATACTGGGTATTTCTAAATGCCCTCATTTCGAAATCCCTTAATTTATAAATTCTATCATTTTGAAATATCTTGTTTGGAAGAAAAGAAACAAAAGATTGTTAAAAAATATGGGAGACAAGATTCCTAAAAAATAGGGAATTAGTTATTGTGAATTTGTAAATTACTGATTGAGTGAAATGGACAAATAACTAGTTCAAACTAGTGATTTGAACTATGAATCACTCCGAAATTTTAAAAATTCCTTTAGAGCCATCTAAACAAGATATTTTGTCTAAGTGATTTACAAATACCCTATCAAAGTCAAATCTCCACTTCAAATCTTATATCGAAACACACCTTTAGAGAAAATTGAAAGTTTTACGGTATTTAAAATGGAGAGGGCAAAAGTGCAATTTCTCCCTTAAAGTAAAAAAAAATGGTCTTGTCATGGTAATAGTGGATTTTGAGTAGCTAGTTTTTTTTATTAAACGTGCACAATTTTCGAAAGAGGTGGAGTAAGTTTAGTCCCTTCACTCCGAGAAAGAAGCAATTATCAGAAAGGAAACTTCTTGCAGTAGAAGAGACTGCTTGAGACGCGCTGTTTGCGGAGCGTGACGGTTGCCTGATACTGTTACTTGGGAGGCGAGCCGAAAGGCTGTGAGAGAGACTTAGTTGAAGTGGGGTAGGTCCCAACTTTCTAATAATACGCCCTCTTTGCTTTATGTTGACAGATAGATTTGGAAACTTTCCAGGGTCCTTCGCCCTTCACCGCAGCCGCACCCCGAGTTCACACCTGTTATCTCAAGGCCATCCGTAAACCGTTGATTCCCAGATCGTGGCGGCAAAGTTGTCCGCAACATGTAGCTCTAGCGCACCCGTTTGCTTCGGGTGTTGCGTGTGTACGTGTCGAATGAAAATTGAAGAGCGTCGTGTTTAGTGAAGTAAAAGTTGGCGGTCTTCCCTTTGCGGGAGCAGTAAAGGCGGGTAGTGAACGAGAAATGAAATGACACCTTGGAAAAGGTGCTTGATTTTATAAAAAGAAAAGAATTATTCTTACTTTTTATTTATTTTTTAATTATCGTTATTTATTGACCAACACAAATAATGTAATAAAATAGAAAAACAGTAATGTCGTTTAATTTTAATGTTGATATTTAAGCAATAGATAAAAGGACAGGTTAACTAACCCATTAGAATAGGTGTCTCTAAGTTGCCTTCATCATTTAAATTTATTAACACAAAAAGGACATTAGTTCACTTTAGTTAAAAAAGAATAGAAACTCAACAAAAGAGAATATAGAAAAGGTCAACCCAAGTTAAAGTTTCCTTCCGTCTGGAATGGGCTGGGCAACTGGATTTCGCCAATTGTGCACAAGCATATCAGCAAAATAGTGTCCTCTTTGACTACGGAAAAGCTACACGATAAAGACTGTGACAAGACAAGTGACCCAATCTATATTACTTTTTCTTTATAAGAAATATATGTTATATCTTGTCAGACAAGAAAATAGACACGCATTTAGATAAAATATTCTCATCCAATAGGGAGAATTGGTGAATAAGGAAGTAAAAAAGAAAAACAAGTACACAGCATAATATGAATGCCAACAAACTCATATGTCAACAAACAAAATATTCTCTCAGTCTTATATAATGCGATCGTTTTTCTTTTTTACACGCATATTAAGAATTTATATCATATATTAAGTATTTTTTTATTATACCTTTCAGAGAGAGGATGGGAAGAAAGTGAGTCAGAAAAAAAAATAAAATTAAAAAAATATTAAATGTGAAGAGAAAAATAAAATAAAAAATAGAAGAAGGTCGGCTAGGAAAGAGAAAATGAGTTAAGAGAGACTTAAATGTAAAAAGAGAAATATAATAAAAAATAATATAAAAAAATAAATATGTAAATTGATAGATTTTTATGAAATGGTAAAAAAAAAATTAATCAATTTATGTGAAAAGGGAATAACTAACAGTAATAAGACAAAAAACAACAAAGACAAAGATAAACATACACAACAGGATATCTCTCGGCTTCACCAGCTATCAACCAAAAGAGTCAAACTTGCCATTGCCCCGTGTACCCCGAGGCCACTGATGCGCGCGCACAACAAAGCATCCCAAGGATCCTCCTTTTAAGTCATCTATTAGCATGGATTATGGATAATTTGTGAATTCTCCCTGCAGAAATAGATCATTTCTAAGATACAGTATTTCTTTAACAATTAGTATCTATACTTCAAAAATCGAGCAAACACTCGAGTCATTTCAAGCAAGTCTTTCAACGCCGTTGCCTTGAAGAAACAAGTGTGTCCAAAACAAGTACGTGAATTTTGATTCCATCATGGGCTATTTCTTATTACATCATAATCTGTTATGTTTTTGAGAAATTCTCTGCATTCTTATAAGAATGCCCGTGAGACTGGCAGAGATCTAACATCATACGTGATATGATTTTCTAACTTCTAAGATGGTTGAAGAAGCTGGTAGAAAATAAATCAAAGGAAGTAGATATGTTGCTCTTTCAAATAAGCACGCAGAAATCACCCTCCGCATTTGGTATCTTCCCATCTGAGCAGGTGCCCAATGTGACAATAATCACAACCACCACATCTATACAATCCCCAAATATTGCAATCATTAAAAGCTCTCCCTTTCAATCTCTAACCACTTATATGTAGAGTGTGAGACCCAAAGGAGAGCCCTACTTTCTCATCAAGGACTGGGATTTCAGATACCGTAACTGCCGGCAAGCCTTACCCCACTTATAGATTTGAGAGACATATTAGTAGGCATGCGAGAAATGGCATCACACTTTCTTAACAACTAGGCAAGAAGCATCATAGCATTTTATCCATTTCAGAACAATACCTTTTTTTTGTAAAAATCGATATTTGTGCCGTGTTTAGTCATTTCAGTTATACTTCTCTACCACAATAATTGTAAAGGATTTAAAGACGAAGATGAATTTAAATAATAAAGTGAAGCTCAAATTTTTTTATTAAGTTACTAGTTACTGTAGTACAAAAGAAAAGGATTTTAAGTCGGCTTGAAAGCTCGTCGCAAATAGGCTACTATATCTTATGATACCAGTTAGCTCGATGATACGATGGATGTTTCATTAATTTCGAAACAAAAACTAAGGACCTAACCAAAAGTTGTTCCCTAGAATTATATTTTTATGTCACAAATTGATCCCTTATTCAAGTATATTTTTAGTATCTACTCTCATATCCTATAATGTCTTTTCCGGACCATTGTTTAGTCGCCAATAAGTGCATTACCTACAAAACATTTCCAGAGCCGAATAATAATGCGTAAAAAGACATCACCTTTCTTCCACGGAAAGCAACATGAGCTCTATATTCAGGTTGACCTTTTCAATCCCTCTGGAGTCTTGACTCGTACTTGATAGGTTATATTGCGTGCCCCTTTCAATTCTCTGGAGTCTTGACGCGTACTTAATAGGTTAAATTGCATGCCCCATTGGACTTTATTGCATGGTACCGTTATGGCCTGTCGAGTATCATATCAACGGACCTATGTTTGTTAGAATAAATGAGTTCTTAATACTAGTGGAGTTCTTAATACTTACCGGGTCAATCACAACTACAGAGCTACCGGTAAAGCCTGGTCACCTAAAACCTCAGGATGTCGTGTGAACTGCGAAGTCATCGTTGCTTATTGGCTATTGTTAACCAAAGTGCAGGAAGTTACTTCTATTGTTCAATGACGAGCTTAGAAAAGGTTCACAAATAGGGACGACATCCGTCACGAAATGACATTTCGCCTGCTCCTAATTCACCGGCTTAGTTCAATTTTGGAACGAGAATATTACTTGCAAACTAATCGGAAAACCCATCCCCACCCCACCACCCACAAACCCCACCCCAGCTCGGACAAACAGCATTGCTGCATCCACATACAGTGTGGAGCTTAATATATTTCACCTGGTGACAAATCCAGTTACGTATTCATAAATGTGTGTGGATACCACAAATAGAGAAAAACACCACCGGTAAAATCTGGACTACAGGATCAACGTTCGACACCCTAATTCCTAGGACCTAAATTGTCTACCACTGCCAAAATAAAAACGATACACCATAACAAAATTAAGACGGTTCACGAGAAACTCGTCACTCCCAACCAGTTGGAGCAGCATCAGAAGGTATAGTAGCATCAACCTCAGCAGCCGGAGGTGGAACTGCTGCATCCCATCCACCATCAGCAATAGTCGGTGCTGAACAACAAAGAACAAAGCAAATACTTGAGAGACTTCCAAAAACAGATCATAAGAATCACCAGTGATGACACGTTGGCCAATTCCGAAACCCATATAATACGCTATAACAAATACTACATAAAGTATTATCTACCAACTAAGATGTTATGCATATAAAATAGCCAACAGGGGTCCATCAAACTTGCCACTAATATGCATAGACAATCCTTTCTTTAAGTACTCATCAGCTATCCAACAAATAAGATGCACTTACGACTAAAAATGCAAAGGCATGTAATGTAATCTATCTCATGTTCCATTATATGACAAGTTCCCATTTATAGGGAGACAAGGTAGACTCACCAGCATCAGCCGTCCAACCAACATCAGGAAGAGCTGGGATGGAAGTGGGTGCAGCAACATCAGTACCCCACTGGGCATCTACCATTGGGCTCGACCATTGATCACCAAGTGCAGCAGTGGCAGGGTATTCGGGATAATCTGCTGGTGCATCCTCGTCTTGTTGTTCCTTAGTCTCCTCAGGTTCTCTGTAGAAAAATAAATCAACCTGGAAGACATCCACTACTATTAGCCAAATAACAAGGATAGTAGTAAGAAAAGAATTTGGTTGCTAGGAATTCAATGTGCTTGGATAATTGCTAGGAACTCATTAGAAAGCATATGCCTAGATAGGGAGAAAGAATAACGCATGTTGTGACCCCTGAACTAGTTTGGAAGAAAGGCTTAAATGATGATGATGATGATGATGATAACTTTCATCCATCGCAAAAAGCATATGCAAAAATGTTAACATAATTGGTAAACTGGTACACGCAACTGTAGTACAACCAAGGAGGGCAAACCCAACACTGAAATGATCATCCATTTTAATAATACAGTCTTTTCCCTATGCATATACAACCAACATAAATAATGATATTGAAATAAAGAGAGTTATTTAAAAAACAACTTACCATCACATCCCATTTGTGCCCTTGGTTAATAACACCACGCATCTGCAGAACCATCCTCCCCAACAGCCAGAACAAACAACCAATGCTGTGCTTCCCCTTGTTATTGGCAGGGATACCAATATCCACATAACGCATTGGGGAATCAGTATCACAAAACGCAATGGTTGGAATATTTCCTAGTGCAGCCTCCTTGATAGGCTGTAGACACAGAATAAATTGACGGTCATAAAATAAAAGCATATATCAAGGGAAAATAAACCTCCAGGAAGAGTAAGCCCATTCATGTTAATTACTCTTGAGTCATTCTGCAATTATCATATCTATTGCAAACACCAAGATTGATAATTCAATCACATTAAGCCAATAGATAAGAACCTGATGATCAGTTCTTGGATCAGTTAGAATGAGGAGACGAGGCTCACTAAACGAAGTCTGAAGCTGGTTAGTGAAGGTTCCAGGAGTGTGACGTCCAGCAATAGCATGAGCACCAGTGTACTGAGCAAACTTCAAAACAGCTCTTTGACCATAGGGTCTTGCCGACTGCACAATAATGTCCTTCGGGTTTTCAATAGCGACAATAACTCTTGCTGCCATTAGAAGCTTCTCCCACGTCTTCCCAAGGTTAATTATGTAAATTCCTGAGCAATTGAATTATACACGGCAATGCAAAGAACGAAAAACTGAAGCACATAAGTAAACTGACAAGCACTCTTATTGTGAGGAAATAACATCGAGGAGGATAGATAAATCTCTACAAATAATAGCATCCAGTTACACTCAATACAGAGTCATATAAAGAGGACATAGAGCCTACGATGTATGACTTGAGGCCTCAAGTCAATGGTTAAAAAAACGAGCTATATCACTTGAACCTTCCTATCAGCAAATTACATGGGTGCCAAGTTCCTAACTGTAACACAATCTTGAATAAAACATACCTTAACTTAAACAAGCTACAAAACACATTTGCAGTATGCAAAGAACGGAACAAAGCAGAAAAGGATTCACTGATTCAGGCCAATTCCCTTTAGATTTTGTTTGGCAACGACCTGGTGCCCAAATTTGTCAACTTTCCTGAAGAGACCTTGGACGTCCTTGTCTTTGTGATTACTCTAACCAATGATCGGATTTAGAATTTTTCTCTTCAACTTGAGAGGATGTTGGAATCACAACACCCCAGAGGCAGATTTCCACTATAGCCAACCTATCCTCGTTATGTGCTCCCTCCTTGTGCGTTACCGGTCTAAGATACCAAAAGATTCTTTCTAAGGTACTAATTGACCATCCACATTTACCTCCTCCCAGGCCTCCACCTAGTTTTACTTAGGCTGCATAATTTTCCATTTTGTAGTTATGAATCGCCAAATATACTTCTCTGGTTGGTCATAATCACATAATTAACTGAGATAAAAATGATCTATTCATGGTGATGGCAGATTGGTCATTTGGAACTTTCACCACGATAATAGTATTTCTATGTTCTGATATCGCCTGAAGCGCGTCTAAATCTTAGGCTGGAAGTTCTATTTTGTGCAACACATTAATCACTCATGAATTGTTACGCAAAAGGCAAAAGCAATGTGTACTTCACACCAACAATTCTGCCTTGCTTAAATCAAACTTCAGTGTAGTCAGTAATGAATTGCGATGGGCACCAATTTTCAGTTTCTTTGGCTTCACAACGTTATTGATGTATCAAAACAATTGGATAAACTTCATCTATTACTCTTATGAATTCCCTATGTCTACAAACAAAACTAATCCATGATCCATGTTACTTCTTCTCTAGATTGACTCGTACTCACAGGCAATTACATTTATATGTTAGCGCACTTGCGCCCACACGTACACATTTTCATTACGATCAGTAGGAAATTAGGAGATCGTGACGATAAAAGGCATGTACGTATTGAAAATCGGGGGGGGGGGGGGGGGGGTTTACCGTCGTTGCGGCGCCTGAAGACGTAGCGCTCCATTTGAAAGTCGCAGTTTTTGGTGCCGAGATGGACTTCTGCGGCCAACATCATCTGAATATCCGCCTCCTTCGTCGTCAGAACTTTCTGCCCACTCGCCATTTTTCTGTCGACGGTTAAGCTTTGCAGCCGCGGCTAGGGTTTCAACAATTTGCTCGTATGACGATGAGTGTGAGTAGCAATTGGATCGCTTTTGTTTTCGCCTCTTTTTAAGGTTTTGCTCTATGCCTTTATGGGCTTTTAAAGTTTGGTCGTGGGCTTGTCTACAAGTTTTGGGCTTTGTTTTTGCTCTGTTTCGAGGAAAGCAGATCGCAACTGTTTTGGGCTATCTATCTGTACTTCTAAAATGAGTTCTATCCCTCTGTCTATGCTACATATAAAAGTGAACACCGTTTAGTAATTGGTGTAACATTATTTTATTCTTATGTTATATAATTACGCGATTACAGTATTGACAATCTAAATCAAAAGAATTTATATTTTAACACCACATACAGAAATTATTTACATACAAAATAACTACCTTACAGGACATACCTGGTTTTTAAATTTGAAATTCATTCCAAAAAGTACATAGCATATCTTAAGGACAATGCGTGATATTATAGAAATAACATATCGCTAACTTTATTTTTCCCACATATCGCGTGCCATGATAACCGGTACTACTTATAAAGGGAATTGCCAACTTGGTGTGGAACCTCATCCATGACAAGTGATATATCTGAATGATGTCACTTGGTAAACATGAGATAAAAAACTACCATCTAAAATAGGTAACTTTTACGTTTTTGACAACTTCCTCTCTCTGCATGTGCCAGAGCTACTTGTACGTGTTAAGGGACAACACTCTTTAAGGGCAACCCATTTTTTAACTTTCAATTATACTTCGTTTTTTTTTTTTCACTTTTTGAAACCATTCTACTCCTCTCCTAAATTTTTTTAGAATATTCAGTAAAATAATTTAAATATTAACCCAACCTCCTAATGCTCTCCTCCTTTCTACCTCAGTACCCACGTTTCTTCCCATCCATTTATAATAGCATATAACTCATTTTCTCTTCGATTTTCTCTCACCACCATGCCTCTCTCTCTCTCTCTCCCTCCCTCCCTCCCTCCCTTTTACTTGAGTCCACTATATAATTGCAATATTATTTAATTTGTTATGCTAACTCTTTGTATAGATCCACTAAACAAAATTATTTTTATGTGATGAGAGACATTGCATGTATAGATCATTAGATCCACTGAACAAATTTATTTTTATGTGTTGAGAGAGACAATATTGCAGGTTGGTTTAAGTGAAGTATCAATCAACCCCAACTTGATTGAATGCTTTGAGGTCAAATGGAATAAAAGCTAAAGTACAAACTTGGTGATGAAGATCATTGACTTCATCTTTCATGACTGAGCACCATCTTCTTTTTGGCTTTAACTGGAGAACCATGACAATGTTGGGGTAAGTAGTGAAGAAAGAGAGATGGTTTAACATATGATAACGATGTAAAATTGCTGATTACATGGTAAAATGCAATTATCTCGAAGAATATTTGGAAAAGATTTACGGAAGACTTGACAATAGCCGACATGATATATCCACAAAAGCTGCAAAACTCATTTTCTGTGATTCTTCTATTGGGAAGCTCAAAGCTTCCCACTCATAGCTATGCGAGAATGTCGGAGGGCAAGCATGGATCCGGCTGACGCTGGTCCAAAGCAACTGATGTTGTAGTAAGTCCCAGCTTATGTCCACCTACCTAGCTAGCGAATGTATTATGATTCTCAAGTCTCAATTATTCTTTGGATGAACAATATATTGCAACTTTCAAAAAACAATGATCTATGCAGAACATGCTTGTTACTTAGTCGAAATTTTGTGCTAAAAGTGATGGAAGGAGATCAAAATTTTGATCAATTTGGTGCCATGCATACTCGAACAAGTTGATCGATCGACACGCTATTGGCACATAAAATTACTTTTCTGGAATATATGCCCAATCTCCACAAGAAACGTTTTCAGATAAAATGCTTTTGGCCGTGGAGAGACTGATAAGGAGGCAATGGGGAGCTGAGCTATATATATGTTGTCAATTTGGGAATCTAACTCTCTCCTCATCCCTAGTTCAGTCTTCGCCTATATATAGATGCCTTGTAAGTGAGATTAGGTCATGGCAATGCACAGAGACAGTCAGAGGAAGAGTGGCCTTGTATGGAGACAGAGAGTCATGTTTGGTAGCCAAGGATGACTTGCCTAAATTCTCCCTGATAGGGCAGTGCAAGAATTTAGCCAGCTAGCTAACACTGGACTCTCTCAGCAGTGGCTTCTAAGCTTGTCATCCTTGCTAACCCGATTGACCCTTGTCTTCATGCTAGACCTTCTCTTCCATGCATATTTGGTACTTGGAACTGATGCCTGCTCTCAGAATCAGAAGCACTCAAGCACAAAAGAGGTACACGGTCAGTTATGTGTGGTTTCCCCTTATATTTTGGTCTAGTTATCCTTTTTGTATTCATGGTGTGGCACAAAATGTGTTGGAATTGGGTTTTAAACCCATTGTGGAGAAGCAACTTTGACTCAATTTTCAAATTGGCTCAAAACTATATTTTGGTTAGGAACAAATTGATTCATGATCCTCTATTGGAATAGATGATCATAATATATTCACATGTTTAAAACAAATGGAAGGTGAATGAGAAAATTGACATTGAAGTTGGTGGTTCAACTTGAAGGGAAGAGAGAATCTCACGTAGAAGAATTAATGTCAATGTTGTCTCCTTATAAGGCTTAACCTTGAGCTAAGGGTTGGGCCCCTTAGGGGTACCCATGTTTTGTAAGGATGGAGTACTTAGGTTAGGTCCACCACACGCGCGCCGCCCGCCCCGCCCCGTCCCAGTCCGTGACTTGGACTTGGGCCCATCAGGCTTTATTCTTTTTGGGACAAAAATATTTTAAATAAATAAATTTTATTTATTTATTTCTTTTCCGAACAGTTGTGAGTTGTGACCTTTCCAGCTTGCCAGTTTTTCTGTGAAGAGTTGCACCCTCCCAGTGAATACTCTGTGTATAAAATCGAGTCAGTTACATAAGTTACAAAGTTAATCCCGAAATTTTCTTCTGTAAAATATTCTGACCGTTAGCACCATTGCTAGACGAATAAAGTCTTAAGGATAGTGAATCAAATTCATGCCTCGATCTTTCCATTTGTTGTTCTGCATTTCCTGGTGTGAGTTTTAGACATAGTTCTGTTTCTATTTGGTTTAGTGACTGCTGTTTTTGGAACGATAATATTTTCATGTTAGTATTTGTTCGCAACTGATTTTCTGCACAAGTACACAAAGGCAAGTTTTCACGACAATCTTAAGACTTTTCCGCACTTTGTGTTGCATGTGTAGAAACAGTATTTTCAAAACAGTGTTTTCAATTTCGTTTTCATATTTAATTCTGTCAAGCATTTACTAAAATTAGTTTCAGATTCTGAATTTAATTTTAGTGATACTAGACTCTGTTTTATACTTTTGTGTTAGACTGGACTGTTTATTAATTGTTATTATATTCTGTTCATAGATATAACAATGGCTACTAGTGAAACCAATCCGGAAAGTGGACCGGTTAATCCCAACATGCAACACAGTGGTGGGACTGTGTATGCGACGCCTTATGTGGCACCTGCTCATGGTTCTGTTGGACTTGGTGAAAGACCAGAAAAGTTCAACGGAAAAAATTTTAAGAGGTGGCAACAAAAGATGTTGTTTTACTTGACCACCCTTAATTTGGCAAGGTTCTTGCAAGAGGATGCACCAGACCTTGGTGATAATCCTGACTGGCAAACAGCGGCTGCCGTGGATGCTTGGAAGCATTCAGATTTCTTGTGCAAGAACTACATCCTCAATGGATTGGACAATGCGTTGTATAACGTATATAGTCCAATGGTCAATGCGAAAGCATTGTGAGAATCCTTGGAAAGGAAATACAAGACGGAAGATGCCGGCTCAAAGAAATTTGTAGTCTGCAAATTCCTTGATTTCAAGATGGTGGATTCCAAGACAGTGATTAGTCAAGTCCAAGAGTTTCAGCTAATTCTACATGATATTCATGTGGAAGGGATGGTACTTGGAGAGTCTTTTCAAGTGGCTGCTTTGATTGAAAAATTGCCACCTACTTGGAAAGATTTTCAGAACTATTTTGAAGCATAAGCGTAAGGAGTTGAAGCATAAGCGTAAGGAGATGAAGCTCGAGGATTTGATAGTCAGATTGAGGATTGAGGAAGATAATTGCCAGTCAGAGAAGAAGGCTGGTAATTATCATCATGAAGCCAAGGCAAATGTGGTCGAGCAAGGTCCGTCAAAGATGAAGAAAATTTTCGAATCGGATGGTCCAAGTGGAGCAAGTGGCTCAAATTCCAAGGGCGGTGATAAAAAGAGGAAGTTCAGTGGGAATTGCTATGTGTGCGACAAGCCAGGCCATCGAGCTGAGGATTGCTACAGTCGCAAGAACAAAGGAAAGAAAGGAAAGCATTCTCAAGCCAATGTGACAGAAGTTACCAAAATTACCGAGGACATGATAGATTTGAACTTGTCTGCGGTGGTATCTGAAGTCAACTTGGTTGGAAATCCCAAACAGTGGTGGGTAGACACGGGCGCTACTCGACATGTGTGTTCCGAATGAAGTATGTTTACTACATATGAGAGCGCCAACAATGAGAATCTGTTTATGGGAAACTCTTCCTCTTCAAAGGTGCAAGGGATGGGCAAGGTGGTCTTAAGGATGACATCCAGCAAAGAGTTGAGTCTCAACAATGTGCTTCATGTGCCAGACATTCAGAAGAATCTAGTGTCAGGCTCATTGTTGAGTAAGAATGGTTTCAAGCTAGTGTTTGAGAGTGATAAGTTTGTACTCACTAATAGTGGGATGTTTGTAGAAAAAGGATACTTATGTGATGGTCTTTTTAAGTTAAATGTAATGACCATCGTGCCTAAAGCTGTAATAGAAATACTTCTTCTGCTTACTTGTTGGAATCTCCTAATTTATGACATCATAGATTAGGTCATGTGAATTATGGTTCCATACAAAAGCTTGTGAAAAATGAATTTTTGCCTAAAATGAATTTTGACTCATATAATGCAAGTAAAATTTGTGTTGAAGCTAAAATGGCAAAAACGTCTTTCAAGTCAATTGAAAGAAGTACGGAACCTTTAAGTCTAATTCATAGTGATATATGTGACTTAAAGGTGGTACAATCTAAAGGAGGAAAAAATTATTTTATTACTTTTATTGATGATTGTACTAGATTTTGTTATGTATATTTGCTTAGAAGCAAAGATGAAGCCTTGAAAGCATTTATGCAATACAAAATTGAAGTTGAAAATCAACTTAACAAGAAAGTCAAATTACTAAGAAGCGATAGAGGTAGAGAATATGTTTTCCCTCTTGAAAAATATTGTGCCGATCACGGTATCATTCATGAAACCACGGCCCCGTATGCGCCTCAATCAAATGGAATTGCTGAGCTAAAAAATCGTACTTTAAAGGAAATGATGAATGCTTTGTTGATAAATTCTGGACTACCGGATAACTTGTGGGGGAGGCGGTCTTAACCGCAAATCATATACTTAATAAAGTACATCACAAGAAGTTGCAAAAGACACCTTATGAGCTATGGAAAGGTCGTCCTGCTTCCTTCAAATCTCTTAAAGTGTGGGGGTGTCTAGCAAAGGTAGCTATCCCACCACCTAAAATGGTCAACATAGGACCTAAAACGGTCAATGGGATTTTTATTGGATATGCAAACCATAGCTCGGCATATCGGTTTTGAAACCAATAAAATCACCCTAGAGGGGGGGGGGGTGAATAGGGTTTTAAGACTACTTTAAAAATTAACAAACAACAAACCTCAATCTCAATAACTTAAATAAGCAAACAACCAATCTCACACACAAATGTAAGACGATAATGTAAAGAGAGAAGGGTTTAGAGATACTTGACAAGGAGAATTAAATGGTTCGGCTTGATATACCCACAAGCCTACGTCCACCCCTTCAAGGAAGTCCCTTGAAAGGCCCTAGAATCCACTAGTATGATCTTCCTTACGGGTCAAGATCGAACCTCTTACAATCCCTTGATGCTATGCCCACATCAAGAACAAGCTTTGACAAACCCAAAGCTCCAAAGCTTGACAACCCCAAGCTTTGATACAAGAACCTTTCAATGAAGAAATGTGTACAAGATTTCACTCTCAAGAAGTAGATGAGTACAAGTTTAAGCACTAGAGCAAGAGAGAGATGAGAGAATTGATGACTTGAAGAATGCTCACTCTCAATCAAAGAATTGCTCACAAAGATGCTCTCTTTAATGATGTAAAATCATGAAGATGAAGAGAGAAAAGTTTAATCTATGAGCCTTGATGTTTCTCTAATGAATGGAGGCTTAGAATGTGGTTTCCATGGTGTATGATGAAGCCCCAAATCATTTATATAGAGAGCAAATGAAATATAGCCGTTAGAGGCAAAATATGGGCAAAACTGCCATTGCAGTCGACTGTATTCCCAATGCAGTCGACTGTAATCCCTCTAAAATAGCCGTTGGAACTGATTTTTGACCAATGCAGTCGACTGCATTGGAATGCAGTCGACTGCATTGGAATGCAGTCGACTGGATTCAAATACAGTCGACTGTATTACCCTACTGCCTATCAGCTGCCTCACGGAACCCCCTTTCCTATTTTGGGCATAACTTTCTCTAGAAAAATCGGATTGAGGTGCCGTTTTTTGCGTTGGAAAGCTAATGAAAAGTTTTATCAAGATATGAAAAGATTGTCACCAAAATAGTTTTTGAGAAAATCTGAGTGAGCTCCAAAGTTCACTCATTTTCAAGAACCACACTTGTGTGAAAGGTTATGAACTCACATGCAATGCACAAGGTGTCCTAAGGTCTTTTTAGGTCATAGTCATCAATCCAACCATCAAACCAAGACTAGTTACATAATAGTAAAGACCAATCATAATCGTAGTAACTTAGCCTTTGCATTCTTTCTTGCTCTTTGACATAGGACTTGATGAAGCTTCCATAGTATGTCCACTATAACTTTAAGCTTCTTTGGCTTCAATTCATCTATCCAACTTCTCAAATGTGTCTTCATGAGTGTCATGTATATATCTACTAAGAATCCACTCAAAACACACATTAGAACATAATCAATGTGTAGTTATCATCAAAACAAGATGTAAGCCTAGGTTATCCAACCATAGGGCTAACAATCTCCCCCTTTTTGATGATGACAAACATTGATTCTATATAAGGTAAGATGTATCATATGATAGTCAATTAAGCACAACAATCTCACTTAGAACATTCAATAATCTCTAGTATACTCAAGACATGTCAATTTATCTCATTTAGCGATTAAGCTTGTAGCTAGCTTCCTTAGCTAAAACAAGATATGCTCTTCCTCTAATGTTCTCTTAAAACACACAATCACATAGCACATAGAATCAAGATTATTTCTCCCCCTTTGTCATCAACAAAAAGACAAGGGTATGCATGTGTGAAGAGATAGTTATAAGCAAGATAATAGCGTGAAGTGCATATAACTCATGAACTTATAGGATGACATCAAGAGTTCTTTCATGATCGAAAGAAAGATATTCAATTTTGCTCAATAATCTTGTTTACTTTATGCATATTTCAAGAGTAACAAGATATTATATGATTCAAGCATGTAAGCTCCCCCTATCAAGTTATCTTATGCATATTCCATCATAATGTATGCTCCCCCTCAATTAATGCCAACAATATCCAACGAACACAACTAAATGTTTAACCAAGTTATGCTCTCCCTTTGGCATTACCAAAAGGTGTGTGTGTAGGAATGGCAATGTGAAGCATTAAGACGACATAATCTCAACATGGAATTTCTATAAACCCAATAATAGTCATCAACAACCAATATTACCAATATAAGTGCAAGAGGACCATACATCGTCATCTAAATCCTAAAAGTATCCAAGATTATAGTATAGAGAAGTAAAAAATCAAGGACTCACAATTTAGACCACAGTTCGCATGAATTCTCAAGAAGCAAGTTATTTTATAGATTTGACAATTTAAGCATACTTGATAACATATAAGTTTAGCACATAGCACAATGTTGAGAAAATCATTAAGTTT
The DNA here is from genome assembly GCA_033070095.1 of Escallonia herrerae. Lineage (NCBI taxonomy): Eukaryota > Viridiplantae > Streptophyta > Magnoliopsida > Escalloniales > Escalloniaceae > Escallonia > Escallonia herrerae. The sequence continues at coordinate 42,739 of JAVXUP010000963.1, read as the reverse complement.
TACCCTCTTGGTGAATTACCAAGGAATTGAGCTCACGAGGGATCATTTTGTAGTCCCTTTTCTTTTACAAGCTTTGAGGCTCTCCTCATTTGTTGTAGCATGTCCAATCTTGGAATGTTTACTCTCCCTTAAGATTTAACTTGTTGCTCCTCCTTCTCAAAATTTTCTTGGAGCCTTCTCCTTGTTGCTATTTGCCTTTGCTTTGAACAACCTACAATCACAATTTAGGTCTAACTTTTGGTACCCATATTTTCTTGGGTCCATAAGTGTTAGTCTTGCATTTGAAATCTTGACCTTTCACAACCCACATCTTCTTTCTACCTCTAACATAAACAATTCTACAAGGACAATAATTAATCGTATGCCCTTTCTTTTTGCACCAACCACAATGTGTAAATGGTGTGCAATAGTTCTTTGGATGTTTTGAATGAATATTCAACCTAGCTTGTTGTTGAAAGATTTTAGGAGGTAAGGCTAAGGGATCTAATCCAAGACCACCTTTGTTTAGGCCAAATCTTTGGCGTCCAAACATGACATCCAAATTGTTTTGACCATCAACAAATTTTTGAAGACATTTTTTCAAATCACAAATCTCAAGTTTTAAATCTTCATTTTGTTTTTCTAAAACCAAAATTTTGCAAGAGATTTGTTTTGAGCTAGGAGTGTTAGCAATCAATTCAACCAAGTCATTATTCACAGGTTTTACATATAAATGGTTGGAAATGCAATCATTCTTGGCATGCAACTCAATATTTTCCACTCTCAACTTCTCAATTTGCTTATTAGCCTCAAGGAATTTTTTTGATAAAATAATATTTTTCTTAAAAATTTTCTTGGATTCCTCATATAGGCTATCATAAGCATCTTCGAAGCTTTCACTATCACTATCACTACCGGAAGAAGAGCTTACCTCATCATTTGCCATGAAGCACACATTTGCTTGTTCGTTCTTCTCATCATCTTCATCACTTGAATCGAAGTCACTCCAAGTTGGAGTATGTTCGGCATTCATTGCTTTTTCCTTCTCTTTGTTCTCTTTTTTGAAGAGTTGTCTCCTTTTAACTCTTTCCCATACATCTCTTCTTTCCTTCTTTTTCCTTTTGTATATGGGATAATCCATCTTCATGTGTCCCGGCTTGTGGCATTTGTAGCAAAGCTTCTCTTCGTTGCTAGCATTTTGTTGCCTTCTCCCACCATTCCTTCTAAACCTCATGAACTTCTTGAAGTTCTTTGCAATCATTGCAACATCCTCTTCATCAAATTCTTCTTCATCATCGCTTGACTCAAGGTTTGAAGATGAAGCTTTAAGGGCAATTGATGTAGGCTTCTTCTTGACGTCTTCTTGATCAAAGGTCTTGATTTGCATTTCGTACATCATAAGTGAGCACATCAATTCATCAAGAGGAAAGATATTGAGATTCTTCGATTCTTGAATGGCGGTGATCTTTGCATCCCAAGCTCTTGGTAAGGACCTAATCACTTTTCTTACAAGATCACCATTAGTGAATTCCTTGCCCAATTACTTCAAAGGGTTTACAATGTTAGTGAAACGAGTATTCATATCCGTAACGGATTTATTTGGAAGCATGTGGAATAACTCATAATCTCTAAACAATAAGTTCATCTTGGTCTAAGGAGAGAAGTTCCTTCATGAGTAACTTGAAGAGTATCCCAAATACTCTTAGCGGAATTACACATAATGACTATATTGAGTTCATTAGTGTCTAAAGCACAAACAAGACAATTTTTCGCTCTAGCATTCATACAAATCATCTTTTTATCATGATCACTATACTCCGATTTGGATTTTGGCTCTTCAACCTTGTCAACCACCTTTATCGGAACGTATGGGCCATTCTCAACAATATCCCACATCTCGTAGTCTTGAGACTCTAAGTAGATTTTCATCTTAACTTTCCACACACTATAATTGGTCCCATTAAACAATGGAGGCCTAGTGGTAGAACTACCCTCCATACCCCCAACGTAAGCCATGATCGATTAACTCTCTTGGCGTTACCCAATATAACAAGAGCCGAGGCTCTGATACCACTTGAAACCAATAAAATAACCCTAGAGGGGGGGGGGGGTGAATAGGGTTTTAAGACTACTTTAAAAATTAACAAACAACAAACCTCAATCTCAATAACTTAAATAAGCAAACAACCAATCTCAACACAAATGTAAGACGATAATGTAAAGAGAGAAGGGTTTAGAGATACTTGACAAGGAGAATTAAATGGTTCGGCTTGATATACCCACAAGCCTACGTCCACCCCTTCAAGGAAGTCCCTTGAAAGGCCCTAGAATCCACTAGTATGATCTTCCTTACGGGTCAAGATCGAACCTCTTACAATCCCTTGATGCTATGCCCACATCAAGAACAAGCTTTGACAAACCCAAAGCTCCAAAGCTTGGCAACCCCAAGCTTTGATACAAGAACCTTTCAATGAAGAAATGTGTACAAGATTTCACTCTCAAGAAGTAGATGAGTACAAGTTTAAGCACTAGAACAAGAGAGAGATGAGAGAATTGATGAATTGAAGAATGCTCACTCTCAATCAAAGAATTGCTCACAAAGATGCTCTCTTTAATGATGTAAAATCATGAAGATGAAGAGAGAAAAGATTAATCTTTGAGCCTTGATGTTTCTCTAATGAATGGAGGCTTAGAATGTGGTTTCCATGGTGTATGATGAAGCCCCAAATCATTTATATAGAGAGCAAATGAAATATAGCCGTTAGAGGCAAAATATGGGCAAAACTGCCATTGCAGTCGACTGTATTCCCAATGCAGTCGACTGTAATCCCTCTAAAATAGCAGTTGGAACTGATTTTTGACCAATGCAGTCGATTGCATTGGAATGCAGTCGACTGCATTCAAATACAGTCGACTGCATTCAAATACAGTCGACTGTATTACCCTACTGCCTATCAGCTGCCTCACGGAACCCCCTTTCCTATTTTGGGCATAACTTTCTCTAGAAAAATCGGATTGAGGTGCCGTTTTTTGCGTTGGAAAGCTAATGAAAAGTTTTATCAAGATATGAAAAGATTGTCACCAAAATAGTTTTTGAGAAAATCTGAGTGAGCTCCAAAGTTCACTCATTTTCAAGAACCACACTTGTGTGAAAGGTTATGAACTCACATGCAATGCACAAGGTGTCCTAAGGTCTTTTTAGGTCATAGTCATCAATCCAACCATCAAACCAAGACTAGTTACATAATAGTAAAGACCAATCATAATCGTAGTAACTTAACCTTTGCATTCTTTCTTGCTCTTTGACATAGGACTTGATGAAGCTTCCATAGTATGTCCACTATAACTTTAAGCTTCTTTGGCTTCAATTCATCTATCCAACTTCTCAAATGTGTCTTCATGAGTGTCATGTATATATCTACTAAGAATCCACTCAAAACACACATTAGAACATAATCAATGTGTAGTTATCATCAAAACAAGATGTAAGCCTAAGTTATCCAACCATAGGTCTAACAGGTTCTTAGTGCATGAATCTGAAGTTGACGATATACACGTCAACATCATTATGGAGACAAGGAATGCACATTTCTTCGAGGATGTATTTCCTTGTCGAGTGGCACAAGAACGGAGTTCTTTAAAAAGAACTAGTATGGACCAAGAACCTTCACAAGAGGAAGATGAGCCAAGACGTAGTAAGAGAGCTAGAACGTCTACATCTTTTGGTCCTGATTTTCTAACATTTTTGTTAGAAAATGAGCCTCGTACTTACAGTGAAGCAATGTCGAGTCCCGAAGCTCCTCATTGGAAAGAGGCTATTAACAGTGAAATAGAATCCATCATGCAAAATCATACGTGGGAACTGGTGGATCTTCCTCCTGGAAATAAACCATTAGGGTGTAAATGGATTTTCAAGAGAAAGATGAAAGCTGATGGAACGATCGAAAGATATAAGGCCTGATTGGTTGTCAAGGGATATAGACAAAAGGAAGGGCTTGATTATTTCGATACATATTCACCAGTTACAAGAATAACATCCATTCGAATTTTGATAGCTATTGCAGCTATCAATAATCTTGAGATACACCAAAATGGATGTGAAAACATCCTTCCTAAATGGAGATCTAAATGAAGAGATCTATATAGAGCAACCCGAGGGGTTTGTAGTTCCTGATCATAAGAGGAAGGTGTGTAAGCTTGTCACGTCACTTTATGGACTAAAACAAGCACTGAAACAATGACATGAAAAGTTTGATAAAGTCATGATCGAAAATGGCTTTAGAATCAACGAATGTGATAAATGTGTCTATGTTAAAGGCACGGAAAAAGGATATGTCATTGTTTGCCTTTATGTGGATGACATGCTCATTATCGGGAGCAATAATGAATTCATCAAGGCTACAAAGAAAATGTTGACTAGTAAGTTTGAGATGAAAGATATGAGTGTGGCTGATGTTATACTTGATATGAAAATTACCAAAACATCAAATAGACTAGTCTTGTCACAATTTCACTATATTGAGAAAGTGCTAGACAAATTTAAAAGTTACGATGATAGTCCAGTTAAGACACCACTAGATGTAAATTTACATCTAACAAAGAATACTGGTGAAGGAATATCTCAATTATAGTATTCGCGTATAATTGGTAGCTTAATGTATATCATGAATTGCACGAGACCCGATATAACATATGCTGTCAGTAAGTTGAGCAGATATACTAGCAATCCGGGAAAGAATCACTGGATAGCTATTGTAAGAGTTTTAAGGTACTTAAAATATATCTTAAACTTTGGTCTGCATTATTCTAGATATCCAGCTGTATTAGAAGGATACAGTGATGCCAACTGGATATCAGATTCTAATGAAACAAAATCCACAAGTGGATATGTATTTACATTAGGAGGAGCAGCTATTTCTTGAAAATCCTCTAAACAGACATGTATTGCCAGATCCACTATGGAATCTGAATTCATTGCTTTAGATAAAGCAGGAGAAGAAACGGAGTGACTTCGTAATTTCTTGGAGGATATTCCAAATTGGCCTAAACCTGTGCCACCAATTTGCATACATTGTGATAGTCAATCTGCAATTGGAAGAGCACAAAGCAGTATGTATAACGGCAAGTCTAGACACATACGTCGCAGACATAATACAGTTAAAGAATTACTTTCTAGTAGAATTATCTCTATTGACTACGTGAAGTCAAAGGATAATATTGCGGATTCATTAACGAAAGCTTTAACTAGAGAGAAACTGAATACGTCATCGAGGGGAATGGGTCTTAAGCCTATAAACTAAAGAGTTGCAATAATGGAAACCCTACCTAGCTGACTGGAGATCCCAAGATCTAGGTTCAAAGGGAAAACCGAATTATGTAAATGCAACTCAGACAGAGCACTATGGGGGGTTAAAACCCTCATATCCATTCATATGATGAGAAGACAGTGGCACCTACAAAAAGGTTAGGTTAAGCTATGCTTTTAATGACTCTCATATCTTGAAAATCCAAGTGGGGGTGTAGTAGGAACCTCTTAATAAGAAGTCACCTATGTGAGTAAGAAGTGGGACCCTTCTATGAGAATTGTAAGGCTGAATTCTCAAAGAGTACTCATGAAAACCATGAGTTGTTCAGGGCCAAAATGAACACAACAATGAGAACCTCAAAACAATGTTTGAGCGATACTGTGTGAAGTTCTATTGTCTTGGTTTACACTAAAGGTTGAACAGTTCAAGACATCACGTTCACTGGTTAACCAGTAAATCCGATAGTTCGCACTAGGGAAGGTTCAAGGCCATCGGCTACCTATCTCGATGCAGTGTCGTTCTAAAGAATTCTTTATTGTGTCAGTTTTTTTTTTTTTTGCGTACAGAGTCCAGTCAATTTTCTATTCATGTGGGGGATTGTTGGAATTGAGTTTTAAACCCATTATGGAGAAGCAACTTTGACTCAATTTTTAAATTGGCTCCAAACCATATTTTGATTAGGAACAAAATGATTCATGATCCTCTATTGGAATAGATGATCATCATATATTCACATGTTTAAACAAATGGAAAGTGAATGAGAAAATTAACGTTGAAGTTGGTGGTTCAACTTAAAGGGAAGAGAGAATCCCACATAGAAGAATTAAAGTCAATGTTGTCTCCTTATAAGGTTTAATCTTGAGCTAAGGGTTGGGCCCCTTGGGGGTACCCATGTCTTGTAAGGAGGGAGGACCTAGGTTAGGTCCACCACACGCGCGCGCCGCCTGCCCTGCCCCGTCCCAGTCCGGTCCGTGGCTTGGGCTTGGGCCCATCAGACTTTATTCTTTTTGGAACAAAAACATTTTAAATAAATAAATAAATTTTATTTATTTATTTATTTCTTTTCCGAACAGTTATGAGTTGTGACCTTTCCAGCTTGCCAGTTTTTCTGTGAAGAGTTGCACCCTCCCAGTGAATACTCTGTGTATAAAATCGAGTCAGTTACAGAAGTTACAAAGTTAATCCCAAAATTTTCTTCTGTAAAATATTATGTCCGATTTTCTGTGTCCAAATTGAAAGAGTTCTGCTGCTGTTGTTTTGGTTCTCCCAGTCTGAAGATTTGGAATGCTCCTATTTTCAGACGTGCTACCGTTATATCCTGGGAGGCTTTTCGTCAAGAGACCGTCAGCACCGTTGCGGGACGAATAAAGTCTTAAGGACAGTGAATCAAATTCACGCCTCAGTCTTTCCATTTGTTGTTCTGCATTTCTTGTTGTGAGTTTTAGACATAGTTCTGTTTTTATTTGGTTTAGTGACTGTTATTTTTGGAACGATAATATTTGCATGTTAGTATTTGTTCGCAACTGATTTTCAACACAAGTACACAAAGGCAAGTTTTCACAACAAAATGTAGCCCGCCGCTGCCTACAGACGATTTAATGTCACCTTCCTTTATGTTTGTTTGCTTACTATCAACTTTCTTTACGCAGAGTTTCCTTGCAAACTATGGTTCCCAAATACCAGTTATTACCATTGTTGCCGTCTTTGCACACCTTATTGCTGCTCCGTCGAAATCAAGCATTTCAAAACTAAACAAGAAGAGGCATTGAGTTCAGGTCTGCAAAGTTTGCCACGAAGCTGGTCGGATTCTGCTTCTTATCAACAAGAACATGTGGCGCCTTGATATACAAATATTCTACTTAGAGATATATTTGGCGAACGAATACCCACCAATTTTTGCTTTTTCCGGAAGGAAGAGTGGTCTGCTTTAGTCAAATTGGTACTTTCTTAATGATTTGTTGTCAAGTACATGTATTATCAACCATTTTTATTAGTACTATTATCTCGTCTCATGATAACTCGGTGGCTTCAAACCAAGACTATGGTTCCATTTGACAAAGTTTATTTTTTCAATTTTATAGACTGGAGAAAATAAACGCCTTTGGTGCACAGTTTTTGTCTTTTTTTTTTCTTTAATTTTAAAAATTAGTTTTTAAACTAGGGCTTTTTTTTTAAATTCTAAAAATGAGTTTTGATTTTTATTTTGAGACCACCACCACCCTTCCACCGCCGGCGGCTGCCGATGGCCACCTTCGGCGATAACCACCAACCACCGCCGAGGGCCGGCCACCACCACCGTCGGCCACCGCCACCACAAATCACCACCAAAGAAAAAAACTCAAAATAAAATCTGGACAATCAAAGACCCACTTGTTTTTGTAAAAAAAAAAAATTAAACTGATTTTGGTTTTCGTTTTTTTGGAACAGAAAACCAAAAATGAAAGTGTTATCAAACGCTACCTATATTGCTCACTAGCTTCGTCCATAGTCGCACTGCTATCAAAATTCATGACAATTAATGCAAAATTCCCGCATCATAAAGAAATGTTGTTATTATACTACAAGCCCATCCTTTTCATTTTCTCATTTTCGAAAAACTTGGATTGCTTCTTTCTCGATTTCACTGCCACTTCAGGTCTGGGGCAACGAATATTCTTTTCGTAAGTTAAATAGTGAAATTTATTACGGAATATTGTGTAATGTTTATACATTTTGGGATTCAAAGGATTGATCCCCTAAATGTGAAAAACAATCAAATTCATAAAGATTTATTTATTTATTTTTGATGAATCATAGTCTGATCTCTCTCTGTCAAAGACTTGCAATTCATGACAGGTTATAATGTAATGTTACGTGCACTTATTTTTTAGTAGGTTATTTTATGTTCACTTGATTGTGCAAAGATTATGCACGTATTACCCATATTGGTGGTTTAGAAGATTAATATCCTAAATAGGAAGGGGTCAAGCTTTTTCACCGGGTTGGTGGGGCTAGGGTTGGTCCATGAGCCTCTGGTGGCAAGATTTTGTACCATGATTGGAAGGACAAGAAACAAAGGACTTTGATTAACTTTTTTTGTTAATAGTCCTAGCTAGGGCTGAAAGTGAATCGAGCCGTTATGAACTGCTCGTGGTTCGTTCTCTTTGGCATCCATGTTCACTTGTATAATATACGAAGCAAACACGAACAACATTTTAAAGTTCATCTATGAAATGAGCCGAGTATAAACACTTCAAAGTTTTCAAGAATTTGTTCGTGAACGGCTCTCGTCTATATAATAAATTCATTTTTTTATGTTTAAAGGACGAAAATTATGAAATATACTTGAATACTATGTTCAAGGCATAGAGGCCCTAAACTCAGTTTGCTTATAACCAAGCCCAATAACATACCCAAACAATTCCTATATGTAGCCCAAGCCATAAATATAGAGCGCAACTAGAATGTCCAAAAGTATAGCTCAACTCCTCTTCTTATCCGTTTAGAAAATCCTAACATAGTCTTAATTCCTCATAGCCGCACTCTCTTCTATTCCAATTCCCTCTTCTCCTCTTCTTCACACACTTCTTCCCATTCTTTCTTTCACTTTTACACAAAGGCACACAGTCTCAAGCAATACTGAATGAAAGATCGGAGATACACAGATGCATGTACACACACTCACAATCCTCCACAGATACACGCACACACACCCTCTCTTTCTCACTCTCACGCATACACATCACCCTGGATCAGATCTGTGATCTTTTATGACTCCAAATCTCCCATCTTGTGAAGATCCAGAAATTCGTCGACTTCAGCTTCTTTTCCTTCTTCGGTCATAGATTTTGTTTGCTTTTTTAGACAAACTAGCCAAGCCAAGCCCAAGTTTTACATTGACGAACTAGAGTCGAGTTCAAAACATTCATATCTGGCTTATAAACGAATATGAGTCGAGCTCAAACATCTCTCAAAATATCTGAACCGAATTCAAACACATCCATGTTCTGCTCAAACTGGCTTCCTAGACAACACTAATCCTAGAGACAACTTGAGTCCATTGATGCTTCCTTGCAAGATGAGAATTTCTTAGGCTTGTTAACACGAGATTCAAAATTGCCACTGTCACTCTGTCAAGGATCTATGAAGAACAAATAAATTAAGAAAAGTGTTCACAAAAGGAAGAATGGCCCAACCGCAAATGGTTAAAGGGAACACAGAGGAAAAGATTGGCAAAAATAGTATTAATGGGTCTTGAAACAATGCAATCTATAATTTAAAGGTAGTCGGTCCACTTATTCTTGCACTTAGATTGGTTGATAGTGAAAGAAAGCTTCCAAATGGGACACATCTACAAGCCTATAGATAAAGTTACAGATGATTGCGGGTGCTTTCTGGAGTAACGAGTCAATGTACGAGGAGATTCATGAGATTATTGAGATAATTGACAATAGGTAGAGTGTTTAACTCTACACTCGTCGGATGCAGCTGATTATTTTGTTGAACCCAAAGTGATACCACAAGGTGTTGAGCGTGTTGAACGTTATTGATGAATAATTATATAAACCCAAAGAATTTGTCATAATGCTCTTATGTATTCCCTATGTCTGCAAACAAACTACTCCGATCCATGATCCACATTACTTTTTCTCTAGATGACTCATACTCACACGCCATTACTTCCATATTTTAGCTCACGTGCGTCTGGTACATACACATTGTCTTAACGATCAGTACAACATTAGGAGATTATGCGACGAAAAGCACATACGAATTGAAAATTGGGTGGGAGATAGGGGGAGGGGTTTACCGTCATTGCAGCACTTGAAGACGTATTTAGTTGGCTTTAGACAATTTGATGTACTTTCATTTTCACCTTGTAATCCTATGCGGTTGCTATTGTAACAAGCTTTTAGGTTATGCAACAGATTACAAAGATATCATGCTCAAATTGTGGATCGCTTCCATACATTTAGGGTTTTTTTTTGGGCCATTTGTTTAATATCGTGGTTTGTACTTTGACTAGTATTACATTGTGATATCTTATTTCCTACAACGAAAATAACTTTAAATGCAGTTGCGTATGCGAAATGGAATCTGTAATTTCCTACAAATGAAGACATTTATTTTATATGGAATCTCTCACAAACGATATGACAAACATTGTATTTTTGTAATTCTTTTACCATCTATTATATAAGAAGATTGTATATGCTCTTTTTTACATCAATTTCTCTAAGTTTTCCAGGGTTAATATTATTGTTATTAATTATCTACGAGAAAAGTTTGAAGGAAGCTCTGCTCATAATTTTACAATTCATACCAATTTATCGGCTTTTGTTACTATTTCATTGCCTAAAGACTAACTTTTGATTAATTTTGAATCTTTAGTCAAAAGTATGAAGTTAAGTTAAATTATTTAATTCAATTGCTTATATCGGGGTTTCTTTGCTTAAACAGTTTTGGATAGCCGTAACGATAAAGTTTATTTAACTTTTGTCAAAATAGTGTACAGTTTAAAAAATAGGTGTTTAATTAAAATCAAAGTAGACTTTGCTTTAGCAAAAAGTCAAACCACTTCTTTGCAATAAATCTAACCATTTCTTGAGTCTAATATCATAATTGGAATTTTTTTTCGCTTTGCTTAATAGCAGCTTCTACTTTATTGGAATTTTTCCTCCATCTCCTAAAAGAGAAAATGGAAAAAGATACCTAGAATATTAACTTTTATGTTATCAAATTACTTCCATAAAATTTTTGTTAAACTTATTATGACTTCAAAAAATATTGTTGTTCATTCTTTTTATTTGAGATTGTCATAATTTTGATAAATCTTATCCGCATGCAACCAGCGGGTTGAAAGCCAGTAATCATAAGAATTTGTCACAGGTGCTCTTATGTGTCCGCTATGTCAGCAAACAAAGCAACTCCATGATTTACATGCAAAATAACTACCATATCGAACATATCAGGTTTTCAAATTTTGAAATTCATTCCAAAAGAATACATAACATATCTTAAGAATAATGCTTGATATTGCAAAGAAGAGTATACCGCAACAGTACTTTTTCATACGAATCGCCTGCCATGATTATTGGTACTACGTATTAAGGGAATAGCCAAGTTGACGCAGAACATGGCAATGACAAGTGATACATCTGAATGATGTCACTCGGTAAATATGAGTTGAAATTTAAAACTTAAAAAACAAAAGGCCGTAATAAATAACTACCGTCTAAATAGGTATAGTGACGTTGAATTTCTCGACCTTTTGCCTTTCACATTTTATCACTTCATCTCTTCCCATTTGCCACAGCTTAAATGTTAAGGAATAAAACTTTTATGGTGAACGTTTTTTTAACTTTCAATTCAACTTCTTTTTTTTTTACTTTTTGAAACCATCTACTTCCCACCCATCTTTTTTTTTAAAGTCATTATAGTAATTTAAAATATTAACCTGACATCCTAATGCTCTCCTACTTTCTACCCGAGTACCCACCTCTTCCCACCCATTTGGAACTGCATATAACTCATTTTATTTTTTGATTTTCTCTCACAATCGTGCCATTTTCTCTCCTTTTTACTTGGGTCCATCATATATTTGCAATAATATTTATTTTGATATTTTAACACTTTGTATAGATCCACAGCACAAAAAATTTGTGGTATTACGGACAATTCATGTAGTAAACCCATAACCCACCCTAGTCTAAGTGAAGTATAAATGAACCCCAACTTGATTCGCTTTGAGTTCAACTGGAATAAAAGAGATTGGGATTCTCTGTTGTAATCCTGAGTTACAGCAGAGGTGCTGTAACCAGCAATGTGAGAGGGGAAAGAGTCTCTCTCTCTTCCCCCTCTCACATTGATGGCTACAGCACCTTGCTGTAACCATGATTATTGTAGGGGATCCATAACCGAATAAAAGCTACAAACTTAGTGATGAAGATCATTGATTCGTCTTTCATGACTAAGCACTTTTTTTCTTTTTGGCTTAAACTGGAGAACCATGAGAATGTTGGAGTGAGTAGTGAAGAAAGAGATATGGTTTAACGTATGATAACCATGCAAATGGCTGAGTACATGGTAAAATGCAATTATGTCGAAGAATATTTGAAGAAGATTGACGGAGTAATCGACAATAGCCAACATGACATCCACAAAAGCTGCAAAATCACATTTTCTGTGATTCTTCTTTTGGGAAGCTCAAAGCTTCCCACTTATTGCTACGTGAGAATGTCAAAGGGCAAGCATGGGTCCGGCTGTCGCTGGTTCAAAGCAACTGATGTTGTAGTAAGTCCCAGCTTGTGTCCACCCAATCCACTTACCTAACTGGCGAATGTCTTGTGATTCTCAAGTCTTAATAATCGTTTGGATGGACAATATTCTGCAACTTTCAAGAAACAATGATCTATGCAGAACATGCTTGTTGCTTGGTCGAAATTTTTTGCTAAAAGTGATGGAGGGAAATCAAAATTTTGATCAATTTGGTGTCATGCATTCTCGTACTAGTTGATCGATCGACACGCTACTGGCACTTGAAATTCCTTTTGTGGAATATATGCCCATATGGGTGGATTAAAGATTGAATTCCTATGAGAAATGTTTTTACATAAATGCTTTTGCTTGTGGAGAGATTGATAAGGAGGCAATGGGGGAGATTATGCGACAAAAGGCACGTACATATTGAATATTGGGTGGGAGAGGGGGGGGGGGGTTGGGTTACCGTCGTTGTGGCGCTTGAAGACGTATTTAGGTGGTCCTAGAGAATTTGATGTGCTTTCATTTTCACTTTTAATCCTCTGTGATCGCCATTGTAGCAAGTTTTTAGGTTGCGCAACAGGTTGCAAAGATATCATGCTTAAATTGTGGATCACGTCCATGCATTTAGTTTCTTTTGGAACCATTTGTCTAATGTCGTGATTTATACTTTGACCAGTATTATATTGTGATATCTTATTTTCTACAATGAAAATAACTTCAAATGCAGGCGCATATGCAAAATGGAATCTGTAATTTCCTACAAATGAAGACATTTATATTGTATGGAATCTCTCACAAACAATATGGCAAGCATTGCATTTATGTAATTCTTTTACCATCAATCATATAAGAACATTGTGTATGCTCTTTATGCTCTTTTTTACATCAACTTCTCTAAGTTGCCTAGGGTTAATATTATTGTTGTTAGTTATCTACAGGAAAAGTTTGAAGGACGTTCTGCTCATGATTTTATAATTTATACCAATTTATCGGCTTTTGTTACCATTTCATTGTCTAAAGACCAGCTTTTGATTAGTTTTAAATCTTTAGTCAAATGTATGAAGTTAAGTTAAACTTATTTGATTCAATGGCTTATATCGGGTTTTCTTTGCTTAAACATTTTTGGCTAGCCGTAATGATAAAGTTTATATAACTTTTGTCAAAATAGTGTACAGTTTCAGAAGTAGGTGTTCAATCAAAATCAAAGCAGACGTTGCTTTAGCAAAAAAGTCAAACCGTTTCTTTGCAATAAATTTAAACATTTTCTTCAGTCTAATATCATAATTGGGCTTCTTTTTTTTTTTTTTTTGCATTGCTTAAATGCAGCACCTACTTTATCAGAAATTTTCCTCCATCTCTTAAAAGAGAAAAAGGAAGAAGATAACTAAATTATTAACTTTTATGGGTTGGATGGATATGATCATCAAATTACTTCTGTAAGACTTTTGTTGAACTTATTATGACTTCAAAACATATTGTTGTTCATTCTTTTTTATTTGGAATTAACGTAATTTTGATAAATCTTATACGCATGCAACGCGAAGGTCAAAAGCTAGTAATCATATAACCAAAGAATTTGCCACCAATGCTCTTATGTATTCCCTGTGTCCGCAAACAAAAGTACTCCATGATCCACTTTACTTTTTCTCTAGATGACCCACTCACATGCTATTACTTCCATATGTTAGCGCACGTGCGTCGATACATACACATTGTCATAACGATCAGTACAACATTAGGAGAGTATGCGAGAAAAGACACATACGTATTGAAAATTGGGGTTACCATCGTTAAGGCAGTTGAAGACGTAGCGCTCCATTTGGAAGTCGCAATTTTTGGTGTCGAGATGGACTTCGACGGCCAACATCATCTGTATGTTCGCCTCCTTCTTTGTCAGTACTTTCTGCCCACTCGCCATTTTTCAGTCGACCGTTAAGTTTTGCTGCCGCAGCTAGGGTTTTAGCAGTCGGCTTGTATGACGATATAAGTGTGTGTATTTAAGTAACTTTTTCCCCTCTCTTTATATTTATACTTTAATTAGCAGTCGGCTTGTATCTATCTATGTATCTACCTATGCTACATAAAAAGTGAACAATGTTTGATAGTTAGTATAATACCACTTTGATCTCACATAATTACGTGATTAGAATATTGATAATCTGAATCAAAAGGAATTATATTTAAAGCAATACAAAAACATTATTTACATGCAAAATAACTACCATATCGAACATATCAGGTTTTCAAAATTTGAAAATCATTCCAAAAAATTACATAACATATCTTAAGAATAATGCTTGATATTGCAAAAAAAAAAAAGTATACCGCAACAATACTTTTCAATACGAATTATCTGCCATGATAATTGGTACTACGAAGGGAATCGCCAAGTTGGCGTAGAACCTCGGTAATGACAGGTGATATATCTGAACGATGTCACTTGGTAAATATGAGTTGAAATTTAAAACTTAAAAAACAAAAAGCAGTAATAAATAACTACCATCGGAATAGGTAACTTTCCCATTTGGTAACTTCATCTCTTCGCATGTGGCACAGCTACTTGTACATGTTAAGGGACAAAACATTTATGGTGAACCTTTTTTTTAAACTTTCAATTCAACCTTTTTTTTTTTTACTTTTTGAAACCAGCTACTTCACTCCTAAAAAAATTTAAAATAATTTAAAATATTAACCCTACATCCTAATGCTCTCCTACTTTCTACCCGAGTACCCACTTCTTCCCACCCATTTGGAACTGCATATAACTCATTTTCTTTTTTATTTTCTCTCATCATCGTGCCATTTTCTCTCTTTATGTCCTTTTTACTTGGGTCCATCATATATTTGCAATAATATTTATTTTGATAGCTTAACTCTTTGTATAGATCCACAGAACAAAATTTTAATTTGTGCTAGGACGGACAATGCATCTAGTAAACCCATAACCCACCCTAGTCTAAGTGAAGTATAAATGAACCCCAACTTGATTGAATGCTTTGAGGTCAAATGGAATAAAAGCTACAAACTTGACGATGAAGATCATTGACT
Organism: Escallonia herrerae; assembly: GCA_033070095.1. Classification (NCBI taxonomy): domain Eukaryota; kingdom Viridiplantae; phylum Streptophyta; class Magnoliopsida; order Escalloniales; family Escalloniaceae; genus Escallonia; species Escallonia herrerae. Next base: position 27,164 of record JAVXUP010000963.1, on the reverse strand, counting down.
TTTCATCTTTCATGACCGAGCACCTTTTTTTCTTTTTGGCTTAAACTGGAGAACCATGAGAATGTTGGAATAAGTAGTGAAGAAAGAGATATGGTGTAAATTGCTGATTACATGGTAAAATGCAATTTTCTCGAAGAATATTTGGAAAAGATAATTATCAGTGTATTTGACAGGGCAAGGGCAAGGGCAAGCATGGGTCCGGCTGTCGCTGGTTCAAAGCAACTGATGTTATAGTAAGTCCCAGCTTGTGTCCACCCAATCCACTCACCTAACTAGCGAATGTCTTGTGATTCTCAAGTCTTAATAATTGTTTGGATGGACAATATCCTGCAACTTTCAAGAAATAATGATCTATGCAGAACATGCTTGTTGCTTGGTCGAATTTCTGTGCTAAAAGTGATGGAGGGAGATCAAAATTTTGATCAATTTGGTGTCAGGCATACTACTCGTACAAGTTAATCGTGTTGGAATTGCTGCAAGAAACTGACAAGAATAACTCTAAAAAATAATATAAAAATAACTAACTGAGGCGTGGATTAAGTCGATCGCTCTCTTAAAGCGATTTGTTCCCCTTTGGTGAGTCTTTCCTCCCTCGCGCGTGTGAGTCTTAGACTCAATGATATCTTACTAAAAGACCAAGGAGTGTCATCTTATATATATCTTAAAATTCTTTACAATAGCCAACGTGGAACAAGCCTTTCCAAAAGTTTAAGTATGTAAAAAAAACCATTACTTATCATTTTCAAAAGAAAATCATTACTTACCATTTTCAAGCAATGTGAGACTAAAACACTTATGGTTTTACTCAAAACTCTATTGTTATTCTCAAAATCATTCTTGAAAATAAATTAAAAGAGAATTTTTTTGTAAAAATACTTCAACAGATTGATTGACAAGCTATTGGCACTTGAAATTCCTTTTGTGGAATATATGCCCATATGGGTGGAATTAAAGATTGAATCTCCACGAGAAACGTTTTCAGATAAAATGCTTTTGCTCGTGGAGAGATTTATAAGGAGGCAATGGGGAGCTGAGCTAGATACATTCTGTCAACTTGGGAATCTTACTATCTCCTCAACCCTAGTTCAGTCTTCGCCTATATATTCATGCCCTGTAAGTGAGACTAGGTTATGGCAATGCACAGTGTCAGTCACAGGAAGAGTGGCCTTGTATGGAGACAGAGAGTCATGTTTGGTAGCCAAGGATGACTTGCTTAAATTCTTACTGATATGGTAGTGCAAGCATTTAGCCAGCTAGCTATCACTGGCCTTTCTCAGCAGTGGCTTCTAAGCTTGTCATCCTTGCTAACCAGATTGGCCCTTGTCTTTCATGCTAGACCTTCTCTTCCATGCACAATTGGAACTGATACCTGCTCTCAGAATCAGAAGCACAAAAGACGTATACGGTCACTTATGTGAGGTTTCACTTCAAGTGATTTATGTTTATGCACAAGCCATATAGTAGAGATTAAGGGGCTATTGTCAAACCATGGGTTAGGTACTCAAGTTATCCCGCTCCATTGGTGCCACTCTCTTTTTACAACAATCGTTCAATTCGGTTACCAAACATTTAAGATCGTTGGACAAGACGTGAATTGGTACTTTTGTCTATTTTTTTACGACAATTGTTTAAGTGCTTGGATTGGAATATCGGGTCTCCCTTGCACAGAGAAACACGCATGTGCGCGCTCACACAAACATGCATACTTACACAGACCATTATACTATATATGCTATCCCAGGAATGCCCTCATTTTTTATTATTTTTTGTTTTATCAATATGGTTTCTGTAGGAATATTAGTTGAATAGTGATTATCACTTGCCAGCTTCTGTGGAATAACAATGACATTTCAGTTTGTAAAACTGTTGAAATAAGGTGGTTTGAGATGTAGCCAACCTTGATTTCGTGAAACATTTCAGAACTGCATATCATGTAAGCCTTTTAGTGATGATAGTTGGAGTCATGATGTCTTTGATTCCATCTTTGGCAACACTTCCAACTCATGGGACAAACTTGATGCGTAAGTCACAACACTCTCTAGTCTCTAGCCTCTAGCCTCTCCAATCTTCCAAGCTTTAACTTGACCTTTCTTTTCAAATGTATGCACTCTCTTGTTTATTCTTTTTCTAAATTTACATGTTTAGTGGATCTCTAGTGTCCCATTCTTTTGATTGGATTCAATAGTGAAAACCATTTACTATATATATATGGCGCACCTGCTCTAATTACCTTTCGTGTTCCCATGAAGGCCAACCTGCAGTTATAACATTTTGGAAAAACTGCTAATAGCTTAATTTATACAGATCGACGAGTTAATAATGTACTAAGTCATACTTAGATGATTGCTAGGAAGCATATTCAATGGTAATCCTGCCACAGCTGGATGTTCTTGCTGATAGAGCCCCTCAAAAGACATTTGATTTGGTAACCTCTTCCGTCCAATTATAAGCAAATTCATTGTTGTCACGAGTTCTTGTTCTCCTTTTTGTCATTTTACATGGTTATCATCATTTTCTATGACTATAACGCTTTTTTTTTTGTGTCTTCCATGGAATCACCTCATGGTGGCTGCTTGCTCTTAGGTGAAGGTAAATAAGAAATAGTACACGTTCCATCTTCCAACTTATCTTCTGCAATTCTCGAGCAAGTTTTTCTTCTGGTCTGTTTCCAACACCGTGCGCTCGTGTTTACATAGATTTTGGTCTAGTTATCCTTTTTGTATTCATGGTGTGGCGCGAAGTGTAGCCCACCGCTGCCTACAGACGTACGATTTAATAATGCCACCTTCCTTTATGTTCTCTCATTTGCTCACTATCAACTTTCTTTTTGCAGAGTTTGCATGCAAACTAAGGTTCCCAAATATCAGTCATTGCCGTTGTTGCTGTGTTTGCACACCTTATCGCTTCTCCGTCGAAATCAAGCACTGCAAAAACTAAACAAGAAAAGGCATTTGAGTTCAGATCTGCAAAGTTTTCCAGGAAGCTAATCGGATTCTGTTTCTTACCAACAAGATCATCTGGCGCTCTAATGAAGTCTTCTACTTAGAGATGTACTTAGCGAATGAATACTCCTCGAGTTTTGCAGGCTTAATTTGAAAACACCCCCCCCCCCCCCCCCCAACCCACCCAACCCCCACAAAACACACACACACACAAGTTTTTGGGAGAAGCATGACAATGAGTGGGGTTTTGTTGCCCGTAATTAGTGACTTTCACCGTACCATCGCCACCAATTTCAGTCTTAACCAGTAATCTTTCCTCGTGGAGACATCTTCGAACGAAAGTAAGGTTGCCTTTTCTCCCTTTTCTTAAGCAGCAAACCAGTCTAAGATTGCTAGAAACCTTGGCATTAATGCAACTGCTGACCTAGCTTTCATAACAGATAAATGGTGCTTGTCAAGAATAAAGGTCATAAGGCTCATGGACTAACTCACTAACACTAGCCACACCAACTCGGTGACAAAGCTGACCCTTTCCTATTTAGGATATTAATCTTCTGAACGGCCAATATGGATAATACATGCATACTCTTTGCAACGATCAAGTGCACCTAAAATACCTACAAAAAATAATTGCACATAAAAATTACACTATAACCTGTCATGAACTGCAAGCGTTTGACAGAGAAATCAGACTGTAGGAGATCATTCATCAAAATAGAAAAATAATCATTACGAATTTGATTCTTTTTTACATTTAGGAGATCAATCCTTTGAATCCCAAAATGTTACTTATGAAAAGGATATTTGTTGCCATGGACCTGAAGCGGCAGTTAGGTCGAGAAAGAAGAAGCAATCCATGTTTTTCGAAAATGAAGAAGTTGAAAAGGAGACGAGAAATCGGGCTTGTAGTACAATAACAAGATTTCTTTATGATGTGGGAATTTTGCATTAATTGTCATGAACTTCAACACCTTTGCGACTATTGACAAAGCTACTGAGCAATATAGTCTTTTTGAAGCCACCTAGTTATCATGAGGTAAGGTAATCTTACTAAAAAAAAAAGGGGTGAATAATACACGTAAGTGACAACGGATCATGAAGAAGAGTGGAAGAAAATCGGTGTCAAGATTTTGTGCCATGATCGGAGCTAGGGACAAGAAAGAAAGGAATTTGATTAACTTTTTTTGCTAATACTCCTAGATAGGGCTGTAAATAAACTGAGCTATTCTTGAACGGCTCGTGGTTCGTTCTCTTTAAAGCTCGTTCATGTTTGCTTGTATAGTATACAAATCGAACACGAACAACATTTTAAACTAGAAATAATTTTTGTACTAAAAAATGTATCTGAAATTTTTTTGCTTGAAAATTCCTAACCGATATCTGGATCGAGTGCTCAAAGGCTGGTTCGTTAAAAGTAGCTATCGATATCAAAATGACACGAAATTTTAGAGACTGACACATATCAGTATCATAAGGTTCTCCTAAATTTTTTTGGATAAAAATAATTTGATCTGCTTTATTAAATAAATCGAGAATCCCTTTTCACCGATACACTAATCTATTTTCTTATAATTTATCTTCATTAGTCACCACTCCATAAGCAGAAGGTGGCCACTCTTAAGACAAATTTTTCTAAAAATTTGACACATATCATACCTATTTTTCATAATTGCAAAATAGCCTCCAAAGTTTTCATAGTTACAAAATGGCTCCAAAATTTTACAAAGTTACATTTCAACCCCAAAATCATCTTAACCTTTCATACTCTACTAATTCCCGAGTGTCGCTCAAAATTATAGCCCTTCTATTTTGTAAACCAAAATTATTTCTAACAGCTCAAAAAATAGTCATAAAAATAATTTAAATAATAGCCTGACCTTCTATTTGTAACTGCATTTAACTCATTTTTCCTCACCCATTTGTAACTGCATATAACTCATTTTCTCTTCTATTTTTACTCACCATCGTGCCATTTTCTCTCTTTCTCTCCTTTTTACTTGGATCCATCATATAATCTGCAATATTATTTATTTTGTTATTCTAACTCTTTGTATAGATACACTGAAAATTATTTTTTGGTGTTGGGAGAGACATTGCATTTAGCCTGAAACACACCCCAGTTTAAGTGAGCATCGATCAACCGCAAGTTGATTGAATGCTTTGAGGTCAAATGGAATAAAAGCTACAAACTTGGTGATGAAGATTATTGACTTTTATTTTTCGTGACTGAGAACGTTTTTCTTTTTTGGCTTAAACTAGAGAATCATGAGATATGGCTAAAGTACGATAACTACGAACATTGCTGATTAGATGGTAAAATGCAATTTTCTCCAAGAATATTTGGAAAAGGTAATAATTATTTGACAGTAGCTAGCCAATATGATATCCACAAAAGCTGCAAAATCTTATTTTCTGTGATTCTTCTTTTGGGAAGTTCAAAGCTTCCCACTTATAGCTATGTGAGAATGTCAAAGGGCAAGCATGGGGTCCGGCTGTGGCTGGTCCAAAGCAACTGATATTCTAGTAAGTCCCAGCTTGTGTCCACCCAATCCACTTACCTGGCTAGCGAATGTATTGTGATTGTCAACTCTTAATAATCCCTTGGACGGACGATAAATTGTAACTTTCACATAACAATGACCTATACAGAACATGCTTGTTGCTTGGTTGAAGTTTTGTGCCAAGTTTTTGATACATTTGGTGCCCTTCCTACTCTTACAAGTTGAAGATAGACACACTATTGACACTTGAAATTCGTTTTATGGAATATATGCCCATATGGGTGGAATAAAGATTGAATCTCCACGAGAAATGTTTCTAGATAAAATGCTTTTGCTTCTGGACAGACTTTTTAGGAGGCAACGGGGAGCTGAGCTAGATATATGTTATCAATTTGGGAATCTTACCATCTCTTCATCCCTAGTTCAGTCTTCGCCTATATATTCATGCCCTTTTAAGTGAGATTAGGTCATGCACGGTGTCGGTCAGAGGAAGAGTGGCCTTGTATGGAGACAAAGAGTCATATTTGGTAGCCAAGGATGACTTGCTTAAATTCTCACTGATAGGGTAGTGCAAGCATTTAGCCAGCTAGCTATCGCTGCCTTTCTGAGCAGTGGTTTCTAGGCCTGTCATCCTTGCTAGCCAGATTGGCCCTTGTCTTTCATGCTAGGCCTTTCTCTTCCATGCATAGTTGGAACTGATGGCCTGCTCTCAGAATCAGAAGCACTAGAGAGGTACACGCTCGCTTATGTCTGGTTTCCTTTTTGAAGTGATTTTATGTTTATGCAGGCATAGGTAGATATTAAGGGACTATTGTCATGCCATGTGTTAGGCATATTAGGTACTTAAGCCATCTCGTGTTGGAGAGAAATTGCAGAAAGGAAGAAGAAAACAAAAAATTCAATGGCTTGAGGCGCGTCTAAAGATAATGTCTTTAAGGCGATATTTGCCCCCACTCGACTAGAGTTTGCTACCGGGTTAATGGCAAATCACCTCCAGGATTACTCAAACCAACAATCTGGAGATAGCAATTCTGAAGATTTGTTTCAGAATTGCTCCTCGAAATTGTGTATATAACTGAATAATTTGAGATACGAAATTTGGAAAAATGCCGAGTAGTATTTATTTTGAAATTATATATGAGCTCAACAGCCACCCCTTCATGAAGAGACATAACCATTCAAAAAATAACAGAAATAACTGTTATTTCTTGTGCCTTTTCAGAATTACTTTCAAAGTCATTGAAATAAATAATTGAAAGAAACAATTCCGAAAATTAGTAAAATTATGCGCCCACTAAAGCGCACACAATGGGCCACATGCGCGCGTGCGGTGCACTGCACAATAGCATTCCCAATCTTCCCTCCAAAACATCTCAAAATAATTCAAATGATATGTACCATGTGCTTGGTTATAAGGAGAGAGAAAGTTCATTTTCTCTCTAATGTGGGACAAAGAACAAAACCTTTTGGATCTTAAACTTCTCAATCAATACAAACACATTACATAACAATCTACCACCAACACTAACATCTCGCTCCATTGGTGCCGTTCTTTTTTCACTTCAATCGCTCACTCTGTTAACAAATATTTAAGAGAAAGTTGATATTTCTTGTCAATTTCCTTTTACGATAATTGTTAATTTAATGACTCCAAACATTGCTTAATAGGGGTGGGGTTCCCATGCTTAATGGGGTATCACACTCTCCCTCCATGCTAATGTACTCCCACATCTTACATCTCTTATATAGTCGCAAATCAATCACATGTAGCTTGAAAACTTTACCAATCAAATTACTTGCCACTTCTTAATCCTTTAATTCAATATAAATTATTTAAACTTTTTTTGTTACATCTTTTATCTTGCCACTTCTCATTCCAGCTTCTCTATATACCCTTAAAATCTTGTCATTTCTCAATCCATCTCCTCTAGGGGTGCAACTTAGACGGGTTGGGTTTTAACCCAACCCGAGAAAACTCAACCGTTTAAAAGCCCATCTCAACCCGACCCAACTTGGGCTTTTTCTAAAGAAAGCCCAATCCAGCCTAACCCAAGTAAAAATACCATGGTTTGGGTTTCAGCCCAGCCCAACCCAACCCAACCCAACGCAACTAACATGTAATTAATTGACAGGCTTTCTCTTCATTGACAGGCTTTATCATGTTCATCCAGTCACCCAAACATTTCCTCTTCTCAGTAGTCTGTTCAATATTCTTATCAGAAGGCCTGCTTCTTCCATCCAACTCTTTAAGCTGCAATCCATTATGAAATCACTAATAACCACTAAGCAAACAAGTAAATCAATACATATAACGAATTATGTGCCTAAACTTGCACATACGATTTGAGTCCATAACTCGATAAGCAAACCCGGGCAATACGATGATGTATTTGATGGATATGTATCCACAAACACAAGAGCATCGGACATTCTCAGGTAGGTTGGGATCAGATTATGCAATGAAACTTAAAAAATAAATCTTCTGCTGCCCGTAGAAACTTTTACGGGGGGTCGATGTATGTCAGCAATAGTTGTTTCCTTTATACTTTTAGCGTGCTCTGCAAATAGCCAGCAATAGAGAGAACCATATAAGAAAGGTAAACCAGAACCTTCCATCCAGCTCTGACTATCTCCTTTAGTAAATCTCAAAACTCACAGTGAACCATTATTTACTTAGTTCAGCAGTAAGCAGGAAATGTTAGATTCGGAGTCCAAGAGTTAGGAGGCGGCGCAGCGGAAGATGTAGCCGGTGGGTGCTCCTCTGCCTGACAAAGAGCAGCTCGACTACTCCATCGCCTCGACTACGAAGGCCCACCTACCGATCTGGTTGACCTTGATTCCATCTCCAATTCTCCCATCCTCTCCGTTTCCGATTCCAAGGCCGCCGCCGCTTTTCCTGCTATCCCCAAACCTTCCACGAGGTTCAGCAGAGTCCCAAACGGTGGCACAATAAGCAGGCAATCGGCAAAGAGGCGGCCGTCTTCCGATTACGAGCTATCAACGAGTTCTGCTTGTAATGGAGAATAACGACCGGGAGAGCCAGAATTGATCTGGGTTAGGATGGGTTAACTTGGTTTAATGGGCTTGGCACAATTTAGCTCACTTAAACATTTACCCAACTCGAACCAACCCATTTATAAATTTGTTGGGTTTGGTGGGTTAAAACTTGTTCAAAATTGGGTTGGGTTGGTTAAAGCCCATTCTAAACCAACCTAAATTGCAGCCCTAATCTCCTCTATCTATCCCTAAACTCTTGCCATTCTCCTCTTTAATTTTTTTTGTAACCTATTGTTGCTCTAATTCCTTTGCTTTTTCGAAATTCAAGTTATTCAAAACTCAAAAAAAGTGAACAGATTCCTCAAGTCTATCCTAAATTTTAGGATGTATGAATCACTTGCCCAATGCAATAGGTTACTTAGAGCAACCATTTTTCTTTCTTCATGATATATTTCACTTATGTTTCCATATCTTTCTTTATGCTTCAATTGGTGCGGCAAATCACAAGTTTTGGAGTCATGGGCTTAGAGTTAAGGGATAAACCTCTCAAAGAAAAATTTGCTAATTATTTTCTAATTCTTAGTTTTGCTTTTGATCGTTTTTAATCGCTTCAATTATTAATCTTCTTGGTTATTGCAAATTTTATGTGTATTCATTCCTTTAGACTTTTACGTTAATGTTGCTAAAAACTATAATTTCTATCACTTTGCAAATAGGGCTTTAGAGTAATTAAGCCAGTGATATGGCTTCTTCCATTCCGAAAGATTTAGATCTATCTGCGTAGGAGTCTTGGTAAGATTGAAATATACTGGACAGAAAAAGATAATTGTTTAAATAACTCAATTTAACACGTATTATCATAGTTATCACACAACGCTCTTGTGTGCAACATACAGGTTAAAACTAGTTTGTACAAAAAAGTGAAGAAAAAGAGCGTTACTCACTCGTTGGACTTTTCAATCCCCTTATGCATCTCCACTAAATACACTTAATATTATATTTTTATATGGTAAATCATCAATGTCATCTCTTTCCTTTTTCTTTTCCTTATAACTACACCAATCTAAGCAAGACAAAGGAAATACACCCTCCCTTCCTTAAAACAAAACTCAACATTGATATTTTCTTATCCTTTTATTTTTTTTCATCCTTAACCATGCCTTGGTTTACAAGAGGAGGATGAAAGTTCTTACGTTGAGAGTCCATCAACGTCAGACACAATGCCGATCAATAGATACTCATCGATCATCATTTTCAATTTTTGAACGTTATGCATTCTTCTCAAAATTAATATAATCATCATCATCATCGTCGTCGTCATTTTCATGTAGGCATTTCTCTGTAAAGATCGGCTACATTTTTCTTTGCTGAATCAAGTTTTATAATAAGATTAGAATGTTATACCTCTTTTCACGTCTTCTTCTACATCCAATTTAGGTTTAGGAAGCGAATACAGGTGAATAAAGCCCCATAAAATAAAGTCCTATTTTACCAAAACACCAACAACTGAAGTCTCGAAGAAAAACTCTGATGTCTAAATATCGACGCTCTAGATTGTGTTCGTCATCGTCGTTTAGAATGGTTGAGAATAAATTCTCCCGTCTCCTTTTTTTTTCATTCTCACACTTGTAAAAACTTTGAAGGATGCTTGAGACAAGATAAGTGATGTTTGACAAAGTTTTTAATTCAATTTTAAAAACTGAAGAACAAAAAAATGATGTGCCATAGGCATTTTGAGTTTTTCTTTTTCCCCTCTTTTTTTCTTTTGGTTTTATAAGCCGGTTGTCAGTTCGGAATTATTTTTGAAAACTCCAACTTGGGGTTTGGGTTTTCAACTTTATTTTTTTCCTTCCGATAACTCTCAAATCAGAAAGAACATAGATTAAATGCTATCTTACCACATGTAGTGCCCATCTATCTTTATTTTGCTTCCCTGCACACACGGAAGAATGGATTGCCTGAATCACGAATTATATATTGTGTTACGGTCACCTCATATTGATAAAAAGCCCAAAGAACAATTTGAAATGGAAATAAAGAAGATACAACTTTCAAATTTCATTGGAAGCAATTGATAGCCCACATTTTAGAAAACTCATTTTTCATTTCACAATTGCCACCATTCACCTCGTAGTAACTGCACAAACCCCATCAAAACTCATCGTCGTTGTCACGAAAGCTCTACGCCCACACCATCAAGTTCCCTTGCCCGCCGGCTTCGCAGCAATTAGGTTTGTGATAATTGAGGGCGAGGGTCACATAGTCATGGGTGTCGATGAAGATCTAGCAATAAATTAGTTTGCAGTGGTAGTAGCAGGAGGGGAATTGATTGTGGTGGTGGTGTGGGTTTGCTGGTGGTGTTGGTCGTGGTCATGAGGTGTTCCGTTTTTGGTGGTGTGGGTTTGGGGGGAAAAAAAAGAAAATAATAAAAGAGAAACTAGAAATAAAAACTCATAATCAAATAGATGCTTGTTTTTATGAAAAATAAAAACCAAAACGGAACCTAGTTCTTAGAACACGTGAAACCACAGGAGTTTCGAACATACCCTAGTTGTTCTTTCTACCAAAGATGTAGTTTTCACCCCCATATGACCATCTATGTTTTTGTACATCTTCAGTTTGCCTATGTGACGTAGTTGGTTCAAAATATTAATTGGCCTCCATCCTTATCCTTACCAATCAAAAATCCTTAAAACCAAGTACATAACTCCTTATATTTTGCGCAAAAGAATGTCTATTTTTGCAACATATTATGTTTTTCTGTACTCTCATTTGTTGCCAAAAAAATATATATTGTCGTTAATGTATTTTTTAGCGATAGATTGAGAGTATTAGAAGTCATATAAGGCGATGAATTCTACATTCTTAGTCTATATATACAGAGGGATCTTATCAAAATTGATAGTCCAGCTCGTCTTAAAGCCCTATTTGCAGGACCAACATGAAGCCCCAGCCTTCAAATTGATTTTGGGCAACTGTGGTATACTTGAGGCCCAAACTCTGCATAAACAAGCCCCCGTCTATTCAGCGTTCAGAGAGGCGGCTCTTTCACTCTCAACCGACAATTCGATCCAATCCGAAACGTCGAATCTCGATCACCAAGTCATCAATGGCGAGCCCCTGTAAAAATGCTCCATTGAAGGTAGTCGCTCTTCTATTAGCTCTGCTTTCCATTTCAGCCACCGCATTTGCCTCCGATTCACCGTTCATAGTCGCCCACAAGAAGGTCGCCCTCAAAAAGCTCAACCCCGCGACGGAAGGTGTCTCCGTCGTCATCGACATCTACAACCGCGGATCAGTGTAAGCAATTTCCCAGTAACGATTTAGCTTTTGGTACGTTTCATTTGTTTGATCCCCCTATTCTGCATGCGTTTGTAACTCGAGGCATACGTCGCAATTTTGCATTGTTATGCTTGTGATTGTGTCGCTCTTGTGCGCACTTCATGTGCTGATCAGCGGACTTGCGGCTCTTTATTGCAAAACCCATTGTAAACATGTTTGCATGATTTGTTTTCACATGTCTGAGATGCTTTGGCAATAAACTCCTTTTTGGATCAAAATAGAAGCTACAGTTGCTACGCCTTTTGGATGGGTAATGTGTCTATGTCTATGTTCGGTTGAAGAAAGAAGACAACCGGGGGGAGGGGGGGGGGGGGTGGGGGTTTGTTTTTGTAATTTAATGCTAAACTTCGGCTTTGGCTCAGCTATATTTTCTTTTGCTGTCTTATTGTCAAGGGGCATCAAGAAGTTATATAATGAGATGGATAAGCGGCAAAATGCTGATAGACGAAATTGGATGGTAATACGAGGGACAGTAGATTCCAATGTCTATCTGTCTATCGTTTCTGTGATTGGAGGCTCCACGAGGAAAGTTGAAAAGGGGGATTTTAAAGTTGACTTGGTCTGCGTTGTCCCAGAATTTTTCGTAATGGTTCATCTAGTTGATGCACCCCCTGACTTTACTGCACCTTTTGTGTTTTTGAGAAACTGACTGGTACCTGCAAGTTTGAACACCACGTACGCTCTGAAAGCATATTGCTTTGTTTTGTTTTCTGACTCGCGAAGGCAAGCTGAAAGCCCTAGGACAAACTGTTAGATAATATATGTTTAAGTGCTTGGATTGGAGTCCCAGGTCTCCCTTGCACAGAAAAACACACACGTGCACACTCACAGAGTGTTCCCAACCTATCTTGGTTACACCTATAGGCCCACTGGGGGTCCCAATTTTCATGACACGTCGTCACGTGTTCAATGGTCAACTTTTCAACGCTCCCAAGCCGGTCAAAGCGACCATGCTCAACTCACGTGAACTGCTCGTGAAACCACCTTGGCGTGCCTTCCCCCTTAAGGGGGTCGGCGCTCGCGGCCGCGCGCCGTCCACGCAATTCTCGCTGTCGCCGGTACGTCGGCTTCGCGGTGCCCGTCACCCGTGGTCGTGCGACGTCTGTCGTCGCCCACATGTTGACTTCACGACCCTTGTCACCTGCGACCGCGCGCAGTCGCCGTGACCCCCGTCGCCCGCGAGCCGTCACCATCTATGTTACATGGACTCTTCGGTTTTGCGTGAAGTACCCGTGTTGGACACTCGACACTTGGACATGGGTATGGGATATGTGTCCGACACATCTCATAGGATATGCCATTATGATACTATTTTATAGTCTTTTGTTTAATTAGTAGTTGCTTTGAGTGGAGATAAGTTGTCAATTAAAACCAAATGCATCACATAAAACACCTTTTTGCCTTCGAAATAACTAAAAAGCAATAATAAATATGAACATATTGCCGTGTCCCCGTGTCTTGCATTTTCAAAATTAGACGAGTCCGACACTTGGACACGTATCCGATCCGGACACTCGTACCGAGTCCATGTAACATAGGTCACCATACATACTCTGCCGCGCCTATGGGTCGTGCCTCTGATACAAGCGCGCCCCTGGCTCTCTGTCACATTACGTGCCCCCGGCACCATACGCACTTCATCACGCCCATGCGCCACAATCATGTTACATGCCCCACGGGCACCACGCTCATTCACCACAACATGCGCCCTTGCCATGAACGTGGAACATGCTTCGATCCGCTCTTCGGAGTGTGCAGCATTCCGCGGGGATAGGCAACTCCTCCGGGACACTATCTTGGCCAGGGAGCTTTTCAACTCCCCTTCCGCCAGGTAGACGGCTCCTCCGGGATGCTACCTCAGCCCTTTAGGTAGACAGCTCCTTCAGGATGCTACCTTGACGCGCTCCGAGTGTTTTGCACAAGGACTCACCCGCGGGGATAGGCGACTCTTCTGGGACACTATCTCCGCCAGGGAGCTTTTCACCTCCCCTTTCGCCAGGTAGACTACTCCTCTGGGATGCTATCTTGACGCGCTTCGAGTGCTTCGGCACAAGGACTCACCCGCGGGGATAGGTGACTCTTCCGGGACACTATCTCTGCCACGGAGCTTTTCAACTCCCCTTCTGTCAGGTAGACGGCTCTTCCGGGATGCTACCTCGACGCACTCTGAGTGCTTCGGCACAAGGACTCACCCGCGGGATAGGCTCACTCTCTAAGACACTATCTCAGCCAGGGAGCTTTTTAACTCCCCTTCCGCCAGGTAGACGGCTCCTCTGGGATGCTACCTCGGCCCGTCAAGTAGACAGCTCCTCCGGGATGCTACCTCGACACGCTCCGAGTGCTCCGGCACAAGGACTCACCCGCGGGATAGGTGACTCCTCGGGGACACTATCTTTGTCAGGGTGTCGGCGTGACTGGCCTACGTGCTCCGGCACTGGGGGCTTGCGGCACCCCTAGGGACTATGACCCTCGGGTCACTCTGAGACGGGAGCAGGTCTTCGGAGGGCATCGCGCTTAGTCCACCTAGCAATTGGCCATCGGGTCTTTCCCACTGCTGCTAGGCCCGTGGGACTCCGCAAAGGCTTGGATTGGTGGCTAGATCAAGGCGGTTCTCTGGCCACACCAACGCTGTGTGAGTCAGTCTTTCTAGACAAACAGAACGACGCTGTGTGGAGCAGGCAGGGTGAATATGCGATTCGACAGTCCGTGGAGCACCGGCAGTTGTGGACCCCTCGGTGATGTGTCACTCCTGGGGAGTGTTAGGTGTTGGTTGATGACATCATCACCTCAACCTCTATAAATAGGGGTCTTGAGAATTCATTTGGGGAGGATTCTCTCATTTTGACAATTTCACTCTCTCTCTAAAACCTATTCTTTTTAGAATTCTAGAGAAACATAGTTGGACCTCTGACGCTGGACCCTTGACGCTGGACCCAAGTGTCGGACTGTGACTGTCATCGTATATTCACCATGCGCCGTCGCGCTCACAGCACTGCCACCTTCAGGCTCTGTCTGGAAAGCCCTTGGTCTCTGCCCTTACTCCACCCTTGCTGTGTCTCACATCAACCTACTTGGCTTTTGACTCGGACTACATTCCTTGTGGCACCTCCACGTCGACTGCGAACCTACCTTGGCATCACACAGTAAATGCTATCCCAGCAATGTACTATTTTTTTTTTCTTCTTCCTATATGGTTTATGTAGCAATGTTTTTTTAACTTCTGATTTTCACTTGCCAGCTGCATTGATTATTCTGTGGAAAAACAATGTCATTTCGGTTTGTAAAACTATTGAAATAAGGTTGTTTGAGATGTAGCCAACTATGATTTCACGAAACTTTTCAGAACTGCATATGATGTAAGCCTTACTGATGATAGTTGGAGTCACGATGTCTTTGATTCCATCATTGGCAACACTTCCAACTCATGGGACAAACTTGATGCGTAAGTTACAGCACTCTCTAGCCTCTAATCTTCCAAGCTTTAAATTAAACCTTCCCTTTCTAGTGTATACACACTCTTGTTTATATGTTTTCAATATTTACATGTTTAGTGGATCTCTAGTTTCGCATTCTTTTGATTTGGATTCAAGAGTGAAAACCATTTACTATGGCGCACCTGCTCTCATTACGTTTCGTGTTCCCATGAAGGCCAACCTGCAGGTATAACATTTTGGAAAAACTGCTAATAGCTTAATGATCTATACAGATGAGTTAATAATGTAATAAGTCATACTTTGATGATTCGTAGGAAGCATATTCAACCCCAATCCTGCCACTGGATGTTCTTGCAGATAGAGCTCCTCAAAAGACATTTGATTTGGTAACCTCTTCCGTCCAATTATAAGCAAATTCATTGTTATCACGGCTTCTTGTTCTCCTTTTTGTAATTTTATAAGTTTATTATATTATGATTTTCTTTGACTATAGTGTTTTTTTTTTTGTGTCTTCCCATGGAATCACCTCATGGTTGCTGCGTGCTCTTACGTGAAGGTAAGAAACAATGCCTGTACGCATTCCATCTTCCAACTTCTCTTCTGCGATTCTCAAATGATGTTTTATTTGGTCTGTTTCCAACACTGCGCCCTCGCGTTTACATAGATTTTGGTCTTGTATTCATGGTGGGGCACAAAGTGTAGCCCCTCGTTGCCTACAGATAATTTAATGTCAAGTTCCTTTATGTTCTCTCATTTGCTTACTGTCAACTTTTTCTATGCAGAGTTTGCTTGCAGACTATGGTTCCCAAATATCAGTTATTGCCATTGTTGCTGCGTTTGCACGCCTTATTGCTGCTCCATCGAAATCAAACACTGCAAATCTAAACAAGAAAAGGCATTGAGTTCAGATCTGCAAAGTTTGGCCAGGAAGCTGGTCGGATTCTGTTTCTTACCAACAAGAACATCTAGCGTTCTGATGTCATATTCTACTTAGAGATATATTAGCGAACGAATTACCCCACAATTTTGCTTTTCCCGCAATGCAGAGTGGTCTGCTTAGTCAAATTAGTACTCTGTAAAAGCATGTAGCTAGAACCATGCAGGTTTAATATTCCTATACACACACAAGTTTCTGCGAAAAGCATGACAATGAATGGGGTTTTGTTGACAGTAATTAGAGACTTTTACCTTCACCACCAATTTCGGTCTTAGTAACTTACTTTTCCTCGCGGTGACATCTTCGAATGAAAGTAAGATAGGCTTTTCTACCTTTTCTTAAGCAGCGAACAGTGTAAGAGGTCATTTAAGATTGATTCTTAAAAGTATATTTTGATTAAATCATAAAGAGTATAAGTTCTTCAGCTTTGATTAATTTTAGCAGAATAAACTACAACTTTGTGAATGCATTAGGATAAAAAGGGATGAACAGAGGCTTATTGTAAGATTTAAAGAGTGCAATTAGTATCTCTTATATCTGAGGATATAATGATAATTTTTTAGGTAACACTTGATTCTTCAAAACTGATTAAGATGTCGTTTGTGATTTATTCTCAAAAGTAAATTTGATTTAATCAGAATCAATTTTTAAAATTTATTTTATTCTATTTTTCGGTGACAAAGTTTGACTCCTTTCTTTTTAGGAATTTAATCTTCTGAACGGACAGTATGCATAATACACGCTTAATCTTTGCAATGATCTAGTGCACATGTCACAACCTACCAAAAAAAAAAAAAACAGTGAACATAACGTTACACTAACCTGTCATGAGTTCAAGTGTTTGCAGATAGATGAGACCGTGAGAGATCATTCATCAGAAAGTAATCCTGACGAATTTGATTATTTTTTTATATTCAGGGGATTAATCTTTTCAATCTCAATATGCATAAACATTACACCATAATCTGTCATAAATTACAACTGTTTGACAGCAAACTTGTGAAAAAAAATATTTGTTGCCTTGGACCCTGAAAAGGTATCGAGATCGAGAAAGATGAAGCAGGCCAAAAGAGGAGAAGAGAAATCAAGCTTGCAGGGCATTAACAAGAATTTTTTATGATGCGGGGATTTTGCATTTAATGTCGCGGATAATTTGGTCTAGGTTTGAAGCCACAATGATATCATGAGTGAGGGTTACCTTACTAAAAAAGAGGAGGATAATACACGAAAGTTGACAACGGATCATAAAGAAGAGTGGAAAAAACTGGTTGCTAGATTATGTGCAATGGTTTGAGGGACAAGAAAAAAAGGATTTTGATTACTTGTGGCCTGGGTCCATTGATAGTTCCGACATTTCAATATTGGGGACTTGATGACGACGACGGTTAAGAAGATTGGCCAAAGAAATGTGTTTAAAATTGTCAGAGGTAGGCTATTCCGTTATTTGATCTAAGTCTTTATAACATATGACATAATTATTTAATACATACATTTGTAGTTTAATTTCTGAATTTATTTGCATAATAAGCAAGTTATTGGACCGTGACGATCGATCCATGTTTTGGACACCATGTGTTACCCATTGCATAGACTTAATCTTGAACAATATCTTTAAGTTACCTAAGACGAAGTCGATGATTCAAAGGACTATTGTTTTTAATGGTTGCATACGTAATGGCACGGGTGTAGTATTCTTGTTCATGGAATTTGCAAGAAGAGAATTGCTTAGATATGCCAACATGAGAACGCAGCCTCCACTGTCACTTTGTAAAGGACCCGTGAAGAACAAAATAACTTCATAAGAATGTGGGCCAAAAGCAAATGGACAGAGGGGGTGCAAAGGAAAATGTACACTTTAAAGGTAGTTAGTTCATTTATTCTTGTACTTAGATTGGTTGACGGTGAGAGAAAGTCTCCAACGTGCTACATCTTTAGAGCTATGGATAAATCTAAAGATGCTATCGTCGCTGCTTTTAAAGGCAACGTGTCAAAATATTAGGAAATTCATGAGATTATTGACAGAAAATGTAGTGTTCAACTCCATCACTCTTTGCATGCAACTAGTTATTCTTGAACCCAAAGTGATATTATTTTACCCCGGACATTTGCATGCAGCTAGTTATTCTTGAACCTATAGTGATATTATCTTACCCCTTATGAACGAGTTATGGCAGGTTTGTATGAATGTATTCAAAGATTAAACTTGGATATGATGATAAAAGATGCAATTGATAGCAACATTACCAAGTCTAGGAGAGGGGAGGACTCCACGAGAATTCCATGTCAAAAGGAAAAAAGAGATGGAAAAGAACTGAGTACTACTTTATTTTTTCTTTTTATGGTACACGTTAAAATTCATAAATCATTAGTAGTCACTTTTTAGTTTTACAATTTTTACTTAATTGAACAACGGAATGGTGGACTTTGTATGATTCACCTAACTTGCAAAAGTTTGCAATAAACGTTTTGAGCCTTACTTGCAGTGCATCTAGTTGTGAGTAGAAATGGAGTGCTTTAGAGCATGTAAGTTCAAGTTGCACTAGAATAATATGTTAATATTACATTTCACATTTTTAAATCGATTGAGCATGTAAGTTCAAATGCGTGCTCTTGCACTTTTGTAGTAAAAAGGAAGAAAGAAAAAGAAAATATATGCTTGAAAAAAGTTGGTAAGATGATTTGGTGTTTGCTATGTATAATTAAGCATTAAATAGATGATATAATTCACTTCGACACGATTGATCTTATTCCTTCGGATAACATTGATGAGAGTAATGAAAGGTTGCTTGGGAGACCAATGAAGATGTAGACGCAGGCAGGCAATGAGTTGATTATTGAATATGACCCTAGGTGAACAAAAGATTGCTAGTTCAAACATATCTATTCCATCCGTTCATCTTACAGACGAAGAAGATGAAGTTGATGAGAAATCGCTACCGGGTGTGAAAAAGCTGAAGCTCATGCTTTCCTCTTAAGAAAGCATTGTTAGGTTGGCTCTTAATAATGAGGTTGACGAGTTAACTTAATATTAACTACTTCTCATTAGACTTGAAACTTTTTTAGTATTGAAAGTTTGTTAAATTGTCATATTTTGAATTTGATTGGTTTAGTGTACTTTTTTTTATCGTGCTTATAATTTCCTCTGAAGAAAACATTACTGCATTAGCTCTTAATAATGATAAGGATGACGAGTTTACTTAGGATTAAATAGTTTTATTGGAGTTGAAACTTTTTCGAGTTTTAAAGTTGACAAAAAATATCTACAAATGTGGAGCAGAAGCCTATGGTTATTTCTTAAGAAAGCATTAGTACCTTGGTCTTAACTAATGACGAGGATGACAAGTTCACTTAGCATTAACTATTTTTTATTTTGTTGATTTTGAAACTTTTTCTAATATTGTAAGTTTGTTAAATTGACATGTTTCAAAATTTTACGGCTTAATGCATTAATTTGTTGCTTTTTTAAATCTTACGCCTCATTTCAAAATGGCATATACGTGTACTTGACCGGATGCTCCAGAAACCATTTACGCTTTAAGTAAGTAAACAAGTGTAATGGTTTAAATGGCACCTATCTCGTTAAATAGGTAAACCCAACCCCAACACTTTCGTTTGACAAATTTTTTTTTTTGGTTTTCAGTTTTTAAAGAGCAGTTTAATTTTTATTTTTTTTATAAAAACAAGTGGGTGTTTGATAACCCCTTTTTTTTTGAGATTTTTTTTTTGTGTTTGGTAACCCTTTTTATTTTGACTTTTTTTTTTGGTGGTTTGCGGTGGCGGTGGTGGGGCGTAGCGGTGGTCAACGGTGGTGGTGGTGGTGGCCGACCACCGGAGGTGGCTGCCTGCAATCACCGGCGGTGGTGGCCAGCGGCCGGAGGTGGCTGCCGGCAGTCTCCGGCGGTGGTGGCTGGCGGCCGGAGGTGGCTGCCGGTGGTCGCCGGCGGCCGGCGGTGGGAGGGTGGTGGTCTAAAAAAAAAACCAAAAGTGAAAAAAAAAACCAGTTTTTGGAATTTTTTTTTTTACTCTTCAGTTTTAAAATTAGTTTTTTAAATTAAAAAAAAATAATTACCAAAAACTCCTTTTTTTCATTTTTAAAACTGAAAAAAAAAGAGGCAAAAAAAGAGTGTCAAACCTACTCTAACTTGTCTTTCTCCTGGGCCAAACGTTGTATTAGAACTTTAATTTTAGAACAATAAAAAGTTTCTGACATCATCAGAAGAACATTCATAATTGAGTCAATCACCAATAAATAAAAAAATCCCCCAAATCCCAAAAAAAAATTCAAAAAGCGAAAATCAGCTGGAAAGTGGGGATTGGATTTGACCAATCCTCCCCCTTCCTCCTGCTTACTCTCTCCCGTCGCGATCTCCGATCTCTGATCCAGTGCCGCCTCCTCCAAAATCACGCGTCATTCTCCACCGGTGATATCCGCCCCCAGATCCAGTCAGATCACCGGGATCAAGATGATCACAATCCCGTACTTGACCGCCTTGACGACGTATTTCAGCTACGGTTTGCTGTTCGCCTTTGGGCAGTTGCGTGATTTCTTCAGGAAGCTTATCGATTGGTGGCACGCCAGCAATCTTCAGGTCCCGTTTTCAAGGAAATGTTGCCAATTCTGTGTATTTGAAGTCTTGGATTGTAAATTTATCTTTGGTAAGATTTTTGTTTTGTTGTTGTTAGGGTTATGCTCCAATCTGCTTAGGGCTTGAGGATTTTTACATCCGGCGGTTGTATCTTCGTATTCAGGTAAACTGGTTGGATTAACTTGTGTGCTGATTTTGATTTGTTTTAGTTATTTCTCAGTTTTGTACTACCCTCGTTTGACCATATTCGACCACTTTCACCTTTTGTGAATTCTTAGGATAGAATGACAAATAAATATTAGTGATGGAATAAGAGTTGTTTGACAAGTCAAACCAAGGTAAAAAGAATGAGTGCCCGATGGTTACCTAGTCAAATATTGTCCTAGAGATTCAAAACAAGTTAAAGGAGAACGTTTTATGAAAAGGAGGGAGGGGGAGATGAGTTTAAGTGGAAAGATTAGTTTATGACTATGCGAGTTCAATTGGAATATGTAGTTGGACAACCATGTTGGTGAGCGGGCTGGCCGCTATCACAGATATGTGGATCATATACAAAGAGAGATGAATTCAGAATTGGACATGTAAAGAAGAACCCACACCTAGGTACATACATGCAGTAAAGCGTACTGTGGGATAGACATAATGATGAATGCAAGATGTAGAATCATTGTATAAGACGGTTGGATTTTTTAGTACCCTGTATCTGTTCCGTTGTTGTGAAATTTTAGTTTAATACTTTTGCCCCTCATTTGGCAACCTGGTTTTATCTGATGAGAATGATAAGTGACTTCTAGCCTCCCGAACTTAGTATCTTAGTGTTGATGTTTACCTTTAATTCAAGTTCTAGCGTTGCATTTTTATGGTTGAGTTGGTAGTTTAAGTACCTTAAATCCCTTAATATGTAGGACTGTTTTGGAAGACCTATATCGAGTCCTCCAGATGCTTGGTTTGATGTGGTGGAGCGTGTCTCCAATGACAATAACAAGACGCTTAAGTAAGTATTCCAATGCACACTTACAGGTTTACACGGGTCACAGTGGGTTTACTCCTTTATATGGTTGTTTTCTTTCCAAGTTATTCCCTCTAACTCATGTGCAAATGATATTCTGCATCCATTAGCTTATTTCATTTCCCAATTTCACCTAGTTAGCAGCTGAAAACTATAGCCACCATAAGTGAGATACTGGCATTTGCCAACTGAAGATTTCAGTGTTTAAACCAAATAGCATGACTTCTAGAAGAATTTTTATGTAAAGAATCTCTGTTGATGAGAGTGACATCTTGTGCAGGCGAACCACAAAAGTAAGTAGGTGCCTTAACTTGGGATCATACAATTACCTTGGCTTTGCTGCATCAGATGAATACTGCACACCCCGTGTGGTTGAGTCGATGAAGAGATTTTCTCCAAGCACCTGCAGTACTCGTGTTGATGGAGGTAGGTGCACTATAGGACAAGATTGCCTTCTTTCTATACTTGATGTCTAACAGGTTATGCAATCAGGTACTACAACACTGCACAATGAATTGGAGGAGTGTGTGGCGAGTTTTGTCGGAAAGCCAGCTGCTTTGGTCTTTGGCATGGGCTACGTAACAAACTCTGCCATCCTTCCTGTTCTGATTGGAAAAGTATGTTAAGTGACATAAATATGCATCATTGATGTTATGGTGTTTGTATATCGTCCTATTTTTTCTTACTCTTGAATCTGTTATCCACAGGGAGGGTTAATAATTAGTGATTCTCTCAATCACAATTCTATTGTCAATGGTGCTCGAGGGTCAGGAGCTTCTGTTAGAGTTTTCCAACACAACAGTAGGTTTTTTTCTTTCCTTTTGAAGTGGGAAGGGGTTCCTATCTTTTTTGAGCAAAAAGTATTATTCAAATGTGTAATTTAGATTTCTTCATCACCAAACGCCTTTTCTTTTCCAGCACCATCCCACTTGGAGAAAGTTCTGAGGGAACATATAGCTGAGGGGCAACCCAGAACACATAGACCATGGAAAAAAATAATCGTTGTGGTGGAGGGGATATACAGCATGGAAGGGGAACTCTGCAAACTTCCAGAAATTGTTGCCATATCCAAGAAATATAAGGTGGTGCATTTGTTGGATATGCTTTGGACATTGTATATAGTTGATGGACTATAAATTTTATTGTATCATTTTTCCAAGAATAAGTTGAATGTGGTGACATGTTACTTCAATACTCTGTTGAAATGGTTTGTAGTTATTACCTTTTCTCGGCCTAAATCTTAGAAAGTCAAAAGATTGTCGAGCTCAATGGTTGCATATATTTGTATTTGTTATTTTTCTCTTGCATATATTTACTTGTATCTATGGTTGCGTCTTATATGTTTATTTGTCTTTTTTAGATATAAGGTTTCCTTGAGTGCCACATTTTCACTCTGTTACTAAATTTTACTTCTACTTCTGTAATATGCATGTGCTTGTTATTCGGCATTGACTCTGGCTTCGTCTTATGTTCAACTTTACTGTCGCAGGCATACGTTTATTTGGATGAGGCTCACAGCATTGGAGCAGTTGGAAAATCAGGAAGGGGTGTTTGTGAGCTTTTAGGAGTGGATACTGCCGATGTGGATATAATGATGGGAACTTTTACAAAATCTTTTGGATCTTGTGGTGGTTATATTGCAGGATCCAAGGTTGGTTTGTTTGTGTTCCTTTTTTTTTGCTTTCTAAAAATTTCACTCGATACGAAGAGCCTGAGACGAGCAAAACTCATGTGTAAAATTGTTTGTGTGCATGCTTTGTTGAAGCGTCTAATAACGGTGGTGAGTACCAGGGAGCATTCTCTCCTTGAAGTGATAAAATAGGTTTCTTCTTCCTCTTCTTTTGGGGATTGTTTTTTTCATTTTTTGTTTTTGCGGGGGTGGAGTGGGGTTGAGGGGTGGTTACCCCAAATTATATCTGGGTTATTGGAGTTATAAGTAATATGGTCAACCTCTTTCTTAAGAATTTTATCCTGACTAACTAAACAGCTAGGTGATGGCATTATGTTTAGTCATGTTTCCATTGGATTAATAAGGTTTAGATCCAGATAAGTAAGACAATTGGCGGAACAGGAAGAAGGGCAATGGTTTCTAGTTTTAATGTAAAGTTCGGATGAAAAACGCAACAAAACAAGACAAAGGTTGTCATATTTGGTCTACATATGGTCCTTCCGTCCATCATAATTCAAACCATGTTCGTTTGCTTCTTTGCTGCTTCACTATCTTCTGTATCATTTGGCTTCAAATCAAAGCCATTGCTCAGATGAAAGCTACAAATTTCACCTCATAATTTAGCCGTATCCCTGATACTGCATGATGCAATTCGCGATAGTGATGTTATCTGATATAGCCTTATAGTAATACAGCTTTAACTTTGCTTTTCATTTTTAGCTGGCATTCAGAAGTCTGCTTGTGATGAGAGTCTATTTAGGACATTGGTTTTCCATTTCTGTTCCTTACTCGTTTATATTCTCAGGACCTTATTCAATACTTGAAGTATTCCTGTCCTGCTCATCTGTATGCCACATCAATATCGCCTCCGGCTGCTCAACAGATAATTTCAGCCATAAAGGTCATTCTTGGAGAGGATGGTTCGAGTAGAGGTACAAATTAGTTGTGTTTTTCCTCAACACGTTTGACTTCCATGACGTGCCATCGAGCCGATTAAACATGAATGCCTGTCTATTTAGTGCTAACCTTATCTTGCTGTTTGTGCCGCTAGGGGCTCAAAAACTTGCTCGAATACGGGAGAATAGCAACTTCTTCAGGTCAGAACTTCAGAAAATGGGTTTTGAGGTTCTAGGTGACAATGACTCACCTGTGATGCCTATAATGCTCTACAATCCTGCAAAAATTCCTGCCTTTTCAAGGGAGTGCCTCAAACAGAATGTAAGTTCCTTCTTTAATCACCCTTATCACTTTTTATGTTCGTTTATATGAGTACTTTACTTGCTTTATGCCAAGATTTTCTTTGCATAAATACTATTAAATAGGTGATGCTTGCTGAAATAAACGTTTTTTTTACAGGTAGCTGTAGTGACAGTTGCTTTTCCGGCCACCCCTTTACTCTTGGCCAGAGCACGCATTTGCATATCTGCTGCTCACTCAAGGGAAGACATGATCAAAGCTCTAGAGGTTATGACCTCTCTGTATATTTTTCTCTTAGTTGTTAATTTACATTGTTATAATTTGAACTTGTAGATGTACCTAAGAGCTGCTCTGACAGTATAAATAAATAGTCAAGGAACACGTAGAGATGATTGATATTTGGTGTGTTGCATTGAAGTTCTGCACATGTCTCGCTTGCCCATGCATGCATTTTAGTTTTGTGTGCTGTGGCAAGAGTAGTAGTAGGATGGTTGCACCCCCTTTTCAGTTTTACTCTGTCAAAGGAAAATGCATATTAGTATTTAGATGATGGTTGAGATCTTTCACTTCTACATGTCATGACTATAGAAAGAAACATACATATTTTGGGTTCGAAGATATCTGTGTTGAGCACACGTGATGCTGTAGACAAGAATACTGGTATATTCATGTCAATCACTGAATTGCATACTCGTGCATTTTTTGCGGCTGATGTTCCTAATAAGAACCCACATCCGACTTTCCTGTAATATTAGTACCTGATATCTCGGCCCATCAAGAACAAGATATTGAATGACACGTGGAGATCTCTCTCCCCGTGATGTCCTTAGAAGTGTCCTTATCTTGGGAGTTTCTTTTTTTCAGGTAATAAGCAGAGTTGGCGATATGGTGGGCATAAAGTACTTTCCAGCTGAGCCCAAGAAAGAGCAGCTGGGGGAAAACAGGGTTAAGTTGGAGTGAAGATAATCTTTGGCTTGTTTTTTCCAGAAGGGGATTTAGAGTTGTCCGTGTGGATGTTCAAGGATCACTTCTTGTTGGGCTTTGATAGTTAAAGGCTAGATTTTGTTGTCTTGTATGTACATACGCAGCTGTAATGCCTTACATGTGATTATGCGTATCCAATCGCTACTTTTACTGGAATTGCTGAACAGAAAGAAGGGAACCGGAATTTTTTCTGTAGAACACTCCTTGTACGTCCCTTTTGCTCTACCACTTTTTTTGTATTGACTAGCACAGACTGAAATATAGGAGATCTTCTCTCTTTCTGTAAAGAAGGCACTGCCGTGTTTCTATCTGGTGTCTATAGAATAATAAGCAACTTGAACAAGCCTGCGTCAGGTTTGCCCTACGCAGTGCAAGGTACAAGTAAAGGCCTCTTTACCAAACAACAAACGTACTGGACTTCAATCAAAGATGGCCGTGAACAATACTAAAAGGTATAAGTGGTACAAAAGGAGGGAGTTCGAAGTGGTTACAAGCCACTCGACAGAAACATACTAAAAGGTCGATGAACACTACACTAGCCAGTCATAATACAGAGGTGAAAACATCACTTCGGTCAAAAGAACTCGAGATGATGCCCCTTAAGGAATGTGTTACCCAAATGCAACCTTGGTAACCTATCTAGTAATTAGGCCCGGAGATTTTTCCATGTCCGCATCATAAGATTTGGACAGCAACCCTCATCTGTAGTTAGTGATCGCTGAACTAGCCATTTTTGCAATCGCATTGTCTTCCTTCAAATAGAAGGATCTCCACGGGTTCCTGGATGTGGAGATTATGTAAGCACAGTTCTATTACTTAGTACCTTCGACGGGCATGAAAATGCTTCGATAGAGTTTGGGTTTCTACCAACGGAAATTCAGTACAAAAATATCAATTTAAGCTCCGAACAAGTCAAAAGTTGGGGTAAACACGCTATCTAAAGTGAAGCTTACGTCTTCATGTATCGGCTTGAAAGCTATTATTTCATTAAATGAACTTAGATTTTGGAGTGGAAACACCAGAATTAGAAACCTCGGGAGCCGATAGTATTCAATGCCCACATCTACAAGATAACATCCATAACAAAAGATAAGCCTCGAGATTAGCAGCTTATTGCATCAAGTAGAGTGGAGAGCCACAACTTTAGATGATGGAACCAACTTTAAGCTCTCCAATGTCCCATGTTTGCTTATTGTACAAACAGACATCACATACTCGGTAATATCAGAGTTACGAACCCAAGTTTCGACAGAGCATAATTGCCGGACAGACTAATTGAAAGCAAGTAACTTGACATGTCTACTTATGGAAAACTAAGATTATTTCCGAAATAAGGGGCACAAATTTCCAGGATATAGTATGGTACTAGCTATTTTCCTCATAGTACCTGTCATGCAAAGGCTACTGCGTCCCCAAATTTATAAGGTAAAACTACTAGCACAAGTACATTTTTCTTAGGACACTAGTTCGACTTTCTTTATGATACTCACTAGCATAGGAACGCTTGAATCTGTTAAATTTGTTACCAACTTCATACTTCCCCTGGCAAAAAGACTATGACTATTT